>JBAMHV010000007.1:13909888-13921152 GCA_037177535.1 Pseudomugil gertrudae | reverse complement strand
ATTTAGAGTCTCCAATCAGCCTATCCCCAAGGTGCATGTCTTTGGACTGTGGGAGGAAGCCAGAGAACCCAGAGAGAGCCCACGCTAACACGGAGATAACCCACGCTAACACGGGAAGAACATGCAAACTCCACACAGAAAGATTCCTGGTTGGACCTCCTCATTTGAGGCTTGAACCAGCAACCTTCTTGCTGTTAGGCCACGGTGCTAACCAGCTGCACCACCATGCAGCCCATAGTACGCAAACACACAAAAACCAGCAAAAGTGGCATAACAGTGATCCACATCTTTTCCTCAGGAAGACTGACTATATTCTTAAAATATTCAATAAACTAAAATAACTCAAACATGACATTAAGAAGAATCGGATCATTTTCGGAATGTAAAGTTAAGCTAAAGCTATCCAGAATGGAAGCACCAAAAAAGTGTGTTTCTCATTTAAAAAAAAAGTCTCTTATTGTTCTAATAAAACAAATATTTTGAACAAATATAAAAATCTTTTGTTGTTAAAATAAAATAGTTTTGTGTGCTAATTTGGATAAACTGATGTGATTTATGAATAAATAATAAGAAGGAAAAAGCACCTTCACCAGCATATCCATCTCGCCCATGTCCTTTAGGTCTGTTGACCCTGCAGTTCCTCCAACTTCCAGTTTCTTTCCATCACCTGTGTGAGCCGCAGCAGTGGACAATGCCCAACATTCAAACTGTAAGAAATTAAATTGAGACGAGCAACTGTGAATGTTTGTTCTTGTTAGAAAACAAAAATCAAACCCTTTAATCAAACTCTAGAAATATTTTAAAGGATGGCTTTCAGCACATTGGCACAGGGAACATAAAGCAGGTCGACTGGCTAAAGATATCTTTGCTTGCACCTAATTTGTAATTAAAAAGAAAAAAATACAGCTGAAGCAAGCAACACGGGGGACATGCAGGTGTATGGGAAATGGCCAGCAACCACAATTACTGTTCAAAACCAAGAGCAATCATTTTAGCATAGAGACAATCGTGCCTCCTAATCAAAGCCAGACAGGATACTGTCCAGCTGGCGATGGAAGAGTCTGAGGAGGAGGAACCGGGTGAATAGACAGGTTTAATGGAGAAGAAAAGATCCAAGACATACACAAAATTATAGAAATGTACCAGATACCCTTCAGTCAAGCCTTAAAATGAAGGTCACACACACACCAGCGTCCACTTCAGGAGCCTGGGAAGGCGGCCTGCAGTCTGATTACAGCCATGACCTCTGAACCGGCAGACATCCTCATCCCAGAGGGGGTCAGACCCACAAGAGCTACAGTCTGACCCCAATGCTGTGCCTCGGCACAGCGACACACACTTATACACACATAGGTAGACATTTTGTTCGTGTCCAGAACTGCCTCTCTGATTCTCACGTTCTTCTCTGGTGTTGTGTTAAGAAGTAAAGAAAACAAGCGGGAGTATTGCAGTGTGATTTGTGAAAGCTGAGATTTACATCTGGACCTGACCAGGCCGCTTCAGAGGGGGAGGGTGAAGGTGATGTGGTCAAAAAGAGGAGGTGATCAGAATGTGGGTGAGGAGAGGGTGTCTGGATTGGGTCCCGTTGCATCTGAAGGCACGCAATGGAAGTAGAAATGATCAACCCTGTGATCACTGTGTAGAAGGTTTGTCTGGATCTATTCATGATCATGAGTGCTTTCAAAGCCAGAAACAGACTTTGTGATGTTAGAAGTTATTCGTGGCATGTTTTCTGTCCTATGTGTTGTACCTGGAGGCTCTCAGCCAGCTGGCAGTAGTACTCCTTTACATCCAAAGTCGCAGTAATGTCAGGACTGCCATATTTAATAGCCGCTGCTCCAGGAGTGCTTTCATTTGGCTCCAGCAGACTCTCAGCTTCCTGCTTGTTGATACAAAACATACAAAAACACAGTGGTAAGAACTATTCCTTATGTATGAGCATTCTCATCTCTTTAACTTGTTACAAATCTTATTTATATTGAAGAAAAAATTAAATCAGAAGCGACACAAGTACATAACACATGATTTCTCTGTCTAAATGTTTTTTCACGGGTTGTTTTATCATCTATGTTTATGTGCATTTAAGTTTATCTTTCAATATTAAGAATAAATAAAAATGTTTTTAAAAATGTATTCATATTTTTTAAACATGTGTGTATTTAAATGATAGATTTAAATATTTAAAAAAAACAAATGATTAAATGAGTTATAAAATCCTAAGAAATGTATAAACAAGAATCAAGAACAATCCTCTTGATCTCTTTAATCAATTGCTTAATGGCTTTGTTTCATATGGACACATATTCCAAGTATAGAAATGTTGTATCTAAAGTCTCAGTCTGCAAAGTCATCTGTAAACAAATCAATTTCATGCACATAGCAGGAAAAAGTAAAACACTTCTTATAAATGTCTCGTGAATTTATGCAAAATCAAATAATCGTACAGTGAAATACAGTTCATGGGTTAACAGATACAAATGGTCCATATTGAGCCCAACAGTATAGCTGCTGAGGTGTACAGCATCAGCCTAACATATGTAGCCCCACATCCCAACAAAGCACATGAAAAGCTGCAGAGATGCAGTGGCAGTCTAACATTTTCCCCTCTCTCTCTCTCTGCACCTTAATAATGTCACGGCTGCCGTTTGTCAGGGGAATATTGGGCATCTGGAAGTGCTGATAACAACAGTTGATAAAACAAAGCAAACTTCTGTTTTGATTTGGTTTTTCAGCTATGTTTCCTGCACTGCGAGTTATTGAGCTTGTCCCACAGGGAGTGGGTTAAACACTGGGCGGCCATGCTCAGCAGAGAAAAACAGTGATTCCTGCATTGCCTGCTTCTCTCCCACTGCAAACAGACTCTAGATGTGATACTGAGCTGTGGTAAGGTGGAGAAATGAGTAGAAGATGCAGAGAGAAGAGTTTGTGTGAGGCAATCGTGTGCAGGAAATGATTGCAAACATGCACATTATTTCCTCTGGAGTAATGTAGATCTGACAACAGCAATGCATTCATTTGCAACAAATAGTCAACGAAAAGACTGTAAAATCACCAATTATTACATAAGTTATTACATATTTTATTATAAAGGTTGTTACATATGTTCTAAGTAGGTTATTTGTCCTCAGAAGCATGCTTGCTAGATTTTGACTATCATTGCTCAAGCGAAGCAAAACCAAAATATCCTGCAACGTCTCCACTAGATGCTGCTTCCAAACCAACCCTTGCCTCGCACACAATATTTAAAACATCATCTCATTACAGACTCAGTTACTAAATGAAGTCCTGAAAATGACAGTGCTGTACATTTTAACTAGTTCATGTAACCATAAACAGTTTGCTTTATGGACTGTTTATGGTTACAATGCTTCATCAAATAATGCATGGCAGCTATGTTAAGTTTTATATTACATAATTCTATGCATCTCGTCTGTGCAGTCTCTTTCTGCTCTGATTGGCTGGACAAATATTAAAGTGCGAGACTGCATCTCATTCTCATTTTAGGTGTGCTAAACAAGCCCATTAAACAGGAAATTACCTGTTTCATGGTGATATACATAAAGAGGGATGAAAAAGCTTGAATAGAAACCAGGTGTTTAAGGCAGTTCAGGAGCAGTGTGATCAGTGCGGTAAGATTCATTTTAATCCATATCTGCGCTTTGTGTTCAGATCAGTTGTTGCTTCACGAATAACAACACAGTATTTTAAATTACAATAGTTACATGCGAATGCTCCAGCTGCTGCCCATGTGACCGTGCATCTAGAACTGTTATACAAGATGCATCTGGAAGGGTGAAGCGTTTTAGTAGTGTGCATATTGCATACGTGTTCTGAGAGGGTTTATGTATAGCTGTCTCAGAACACAGCAGTTTGTTGTGGCTGGGTGGGCTCGGCTTATTGGGCCCATTCCAAAACCAGTTTTTGATTATGCTATGCCAGTTCACAGGAATGAAGTAACCATTATAGGAAGGAGTTAAAATTGCAATGTTCTGACTGCTAACATGTTAGCAATCGTCAAGCCATTAAATCACACTAGAAGTCATGAGTAATACATTATTTGGCCAGGCGTGATATAAATATTCTCAGAGGTTACAGATTGAGTTTGGAGTAAGCCTGCTTGATGTGACCATATGGATTTTATATTGATCTTTAATGAATACTTAATGACCAAATCAAACAATGTGATATTTGTTTTTCAATCCCTAGTTTGCTCCATTGGTACAGTTACAGTTTTGGCTAAAACTCAACAAGATGAACAGGGTCAGAGATTTGAGTTTGTCATTACAGACCCGGGCATTCTTCCAACACTATAATCTGACCTAAGTGCTACATTTCAAGCCATTTCCAAGGCTATAAACCACTTCTAAATTCATCACACATACGCTTATGTTCTCTCACCATCCTGTGCTGGACCTCCATGTTGGCCAGCTGTTCCTCGTAGATTGACACTTGCTCCCTCAGCGCCAAACACTCTGCTGTCACTGCATCCACTTCCTGTAAAGACAACAGGAGGATAATACTGAAAGTAATTAAGTTCAAGGTGTCTGGGCAAAGCGGTCCACAAGTCAATAAATAGAACCACTAGTTAGCAACAGATAAAGTCTTTGTTTTCACCCCGGACACCCATTTTAAGAACCTCCACCTTGTTTCACTGCAATGCAGAGGAAAGGGAGGAGGAGGAAGATGAGGAGACCAACTAAAAACAAAAAGCCCCGTCGCCCAATCCATTTGCCAGCAGGGGTTCTCAGCTCATCCGCTCCTTTTTAAAGAACCAGATTAATCGCTATTGAAGGCACTTACTGTGTGTGTCTGCATTTACATCTATACACATGAATGAGCGTTTAGTGGTGTATATGTGGTTTCTGGCCGGGAGGGTGCAATGGTCATTGTAATCTGGTCCTGTTGCTGCCCGACTGCGTTAGTAGCAGCTGGAGAAAAGCTTGTTGCAAATTCTGAACAACTTTAACATAATATTCACTGATTTCTTTGGCAAGTGGAGCAAACTGCAGACACAACAGGGCCTTAATATAAACTTCTCTGCTATGTTCCTCTCCAAACTTGAAACATATGTTCCTTCAGTGTAAACACATCCAGGTCCATGTAATCAATGTAACATCTAATATTCCCCCTGCATTCAGCTCTTTCATGCTACAGCTTTGATGCATCTATGCTCATCAGATGAATGCATCTTTGAGCTGTGAGCACAGATAGTGAAAAATCAAAGGCAATGCAAGGCTTCGTTTAGCTGAGAAGACCTCCAGCTTAGGTAGCAATTCGGTGTACATAGTCAGAGATTAAAAGAGGAACTCTCTGAGCCTTGAGATAATACATGAGCATTACAAAAGAAACTATAAAAAGAAAAAAAGCTTTAAAAAATCAGATTAAACATGAGTTTTTCTTGCGATTAAAAGAATTAGTTTGTGGTGGGTTGGACTGTAGGATTCATTCTTCTCAACATCTCTATTCTTTCTTTACCTCTTTGCCAATTTCCCACCAAGTCGTGTCATCCTGCAGCTGCTTCCAATTCAGAACCAAAGAACTGAGCAAACAGGAACATTAAGGAACGGGATTACAGCAAATGTTACATCTGCCAGGGAGAAATTATAGCCTCAATGCATCTGGTCCAGCTGGTGGCAGATAAGCTCAGGCCTGTGTGAAGGAGATGTTCTATAAAAGTTAGTGGTTCAAGCTGCACAGCAGCGCAGACTGCAACTGATCAACAGCCACCAGTTATAACTGCACAGCAACAGCTGAGCGAAGCAGCACCTGAGTCATAAGCAGGAAGAGACACTAGACAACACCGCCATCTAGTGGTAGCAATGCATTAGCACAATTAGGACCAGATGACGTGGCTTTTATCATCATCATTATTTTATGTACTGTTTTTATAACATGAATCCTTTATCTCAACCAAATACCACTTATTAAGAGTCACTTACACCAGCTATATGCATTTTATCAAGTCTGGTATCTATTTAGCTGACAAAAATCATTAGTCCCTGTGGTTTTTCCCAGTTATGTTTAACTTTATTTATAAAGCATTAGTAAAAATACTGCAATTAAAAAAGATTAAAGCTGAAGATTTGCATTAATATTTTTATTATTCCAGGCTATTATCTGTTAAAATCATTTAAATAAAAATTAATTAATTGAACTGCATATTTTTCCCCTCATTTTGTGCTACAGTAACGCATGCATTTGGTAGAATAAAAATGTTTCTATTCATCTACGACAAAAACAGAATTACTTTGTTTCATTGATAGAATAATTTGCTTAATAATAATATGTAGATATAAAAATGACTTATTACTAAAATTTATTTCATTTAGTTAATCTCAACAGTAGTTTTATTAGAGCAATTGTGTAAAAATAAGCAAAGTCTAATAGGAAACTTAAGGCAGCATTAATCTATTCTTTTATTGTTTTAACTGAATGGATAAAACTTATTTTAAAAAAGTTTATTTATTTAAAAAAAAAGATATTTCCAGCCACAACTGGGGCAAATGAAAAATCACATATTACCAGATCTGGATGATTAAGGTCAACAAACCAATGATTGAATAAACACAATATGAAGTAATTGAAAATGTTTGTTCCCATGGGTTCAGGATCTTTTTACGTTTTGCTGTCGAAGGTTTGACCCAAACAAACATTTTAAAGATTAAAATAATTTGTCAAATTTTAAACAAAACTCAAAATATGTAGTTGAATTTGTAATCTAATAAAATTGTTTCCAGAGATGTTCAGATCAGACTTCTTGCAGTCTAAAAGGATCCTTCAGTTCAATCTGCACAGCATATTACCTCTGCAACATGTTGTCGTTCCTGCAGGATGAGGACCCTCTGCTGTGCAGCTTTCTCATATTCTGTCTGCAGATGTTCAAGATCTTTTTTCAGTTCCTCTGTCTCACACTGAATCTCATCCTGCATTCAGACAGAAGATGCATTAATGGATTCCAATGCGATTGCAGATAAAGTCACTCATCACATCAACTAATGGGAAGGAATAAAATGTGCTTAATTAAAATGCAAAAGCCTTTTTAAAGGATGCCATCACTACCAGAAACATGCAGCAGAGCCCTACCCTCTGCTTGTGCAGTCTTTCCACCACTGCATCCAGACTGGAGTCAGGCTCCACCATAGTGGAGATGTTGGCAGAGGTTTGTTTACCATTTGGCTGCTCCTGCAATCCAATAATCTGATGTTCAAGATACTCGTTCTCCTCCTCCAAACAACGGGACTAAAAAGCACAAAGACAGGATTATTAAGGCATGTACATGCCAAATAAAAACATGACTCAGCAGAGGAAAATAGTTCTAATGTCATGTTTGTCTTACCAGCTCAATAAGCCTGACCAGGCGGTCATTGAGTGCAGCGATGGTATCTCGCTCCTGAACAAACCGGTTCAGGCTCGCTTTGTTCACATCCTTGGCAGCTATTAAGTCTAACTTGTCACAGTCACACTCATCAACCACATTTCTGAGGGGACAGGCCCAAAGATTGGGCTGATTAGTCAGGGAGATTTTAGAAGTAATGTTTAGCTTTTTGCAAGGCAAAGGAAACATTTGGGCATTGATGCAGAGAAGCTGCAGCATAAATATTTTTAAGCTCTGAATATTTATACACCATTTACACAAATTAGTTCAAATGTATTTATAAACATGAGAGCACATTAAACTCTTTGAGAAAGTTTACATCCATAAATATTCATTGATCTGTGTCTATTTTATTGCAGTTAGTTAAAACTCATAAATGTGGCCCACACTGACCTGACAGAGGTCCGGTACTGCCCAGCACATCGTACGCCCGAGCCTCCATTTTGACCCCAGCCATCCTCAAACAGTTTGCGATAAGAAGAGACTCGCAGCATCGCCATAGCCTTGATGTGCTCAAACAAGGATAAAAAATAACAGGATAACAGCAGTCCTACAGCGGGTTTTATAATCACAGGGGGAAAGAATGTGGCACCTATGTGAAGCAGACTAACTATAGCACAGACATCAGCTAGGGAAGATTTCACATGTACCTGAGGAGTAAGCTGTCAAATCTGTTGTGCTCATTATCCACAGAAAGACAAAAACTGCAATGGCTTTGTAGTCACTTTTATTTTCTTTCAAATAAATTAAAATGTACCAAAATACTGTAAAGTTTAAAACAACCACGTGCATTTAAATGTACCTTGATTTATGACAAAACTTAAAAGAAAAGGTTTTTAAAAAAAATCCCCACTGTGCCAACACATTTTTACCTAACATGTAAAAACCAGAGTTTCTGAAGACTGGGTTAAAGGAAAATATCACTACTTTTGTGAATTTGTTCTCCCAAACTTTAATAACAAGGATCTATTCCCACAGGCTCAGAATACCATTTGGCAGAGTTCATCTTAAAGTCCAATAAAACAATAAGGATGCTGATGGCAGTAAGGCGGAGGAAAATACAGACAAAGAAAGCAACTTTAAAGCAGGAATTTATCTGGCTTGACATTAAATCACATCATGCCTTCATGTTAATCAATTAAAATCATTCCTAAAACATCTGAGAAAAAAATAAACAAATTTAAGCTTAATGTGGTATCACTACAAGTACACAAGACACCGAGAGGGAAATGAAAGTTACAAAAACTAATGCTGACAGATGTTGGGTAAACCTCTGAGAGGAAATATTCATTACACACAGTGAGGAAGTTCCTTTTTTCAATATCCATAATATATTTTACAATGCTAAGAGCAAACAGAGGAAGGAGGGAGAATGAAGAAGGGCGGTATCCTGCAGAGTAATGAACCATTAAATCTTGCTAAACTTGCTCCCAGAAATGCTGCAGCACAGAAACGTGTCATGGCATTAAATGGCTTTAGGTAATGAACAAAAAAATACATGTAAACACAGATAAAAGTTCCACTGTCATGACAAACATGAAAAAAACAGACATGACAAATTTGCACCATCATAAAGTCAAACACTCATAAAGCATCAAATATTTACTATTTGTACAATGTGTGACATTAAGAACCAGCGAGGGTGGGTCTTTACTTGAATCTTGTTAAACAGGAAGTTATAGTGTTAACAGACTTGTTTTGTAACTCAGGAAAACTGCAGGTAAGGTGCCTGGCTGTGGTAACATGGAAACCCAGCAAACATTCACACCAGGTTTTCCATGGTGATGCGAGAAAAAGTGAGATTTTTTCCAACTAAAGTAGGTCTGAATATAAACCATCTGGCTGTAGAAACAAAAAAGCTTCAATCGATGCAAACAAAGGAAAAATACATTCATAAATAACAATTAAAATATACATATGTTCACAAATAAATGTCAAAAGATATCTTACTGTTGTCCCCACAACTAAAACGCAGCTACAAATGATTGTCATGGTTCACCTTAAGCTTAAACATTCTTGATTACATAACTATCCCATTTCAAAGTACATACGAGTCTAACAGTATACTTGTACTGTATTCAGTCTGCTCCTCTAGAACTACAGGAACTAATCATCCCGTCTTTAGTGCGAGTTTTTCTTTTAACCTTTTGGATATGTAGTGTTTTCACATTCCTACTACTCACTGTTCAGGGGTCACTTTGTAAAAGTTAGTGTGCACAATAGCTGCGGTGGAGTCCAACAGATGAAAAGACACTATGAGATCAGTTATGTGGTCCAACAACAGGGCCCTGGTTGATTGCAGTGACAATAAGGTACCAAACGCAACCAACACGAGTCTCCAACTCTATTCCTCGTCTCCTGCCATGAGAAACCCAAGAATGAAGTCGTTGGCTTTCTGACGGTCGTGTGATGTCTGTCTGCCTGCCAAGTTGGGGGGTGGTCGGATAAGGAGGCTGGCAAAAAGGGAAGCTAAAACACAAGACAGAATGAGTTCAATACAAATTAAAAGTCTCTGCACTGATAATCCATCTAATTCTGCAAGAATATACTACACTGGCTGAATGATGACTTAATCCTTTGGTAAGCTGTGTAATATGGGACATGAATCATATTAAAAGCTTCTGTGTCTTACCTATGAGGCTAGCTGTGAGATTATTATTGTGTGCGTGCTTGAGAAGTTCTTTCAGAAAGGCCATTAAGTAGCGAAACACATTGCGATGAGCCCGAGGCAACTGAGAGATCAACTGATGAATATCAAAGCAGAAACAGAGATTAATTATGTAGCACATAAATTATACTGTATTATCGTCTGCATTGTCACATTCAGTATTCATCCCTCACCTGTTTGCAGAGGCGGCTGTCATGAGCACAGTCCAGGCACCGTTGGTATAGTTCATAACACACCACTGGCTCAGGCAATGCTTCCAGGAAGATCAGCAGCGCCTCAGCTACAGAGTGGTTACAACCAGCTACACGAGATGTTAAGGAAGGATACACCTTAAAGGAGTCCAGTAAGGGCACTGTTTCTGGACTCTACTGGACATCTGAAGTAAGAACTACAATCACGGCAAGTTTTCTACTGCAACATCTTCAAAATGTTTCTGCTTACATGTCACATCATTATTCAACAGTTAGCTGTCAGGCAGGTTTGAGCATTTAAAGTTCTTAAGGTTAAACTCAGGTCTGAGAGAAATCCTGATTAAATAGAAAAGGATACGTATTGAGTCCGGTATGCTCGTGTCAAGACACTCAATGATGCTTTGGAGTTCCTCTTGTAAGCCTGGTGTCTGGAATAAGTCCTCCTATAAGAAAAGTATCAAACATTACACCATGCAGCCTGACTCCAGTAAATATTACAAGCACATGGTCCACATTACCACTGCTGTAGGACACCAAAAAGCACCACTGCTGTGGTAAGATGATTCAGACTTTAACATAACTTAAATGACAACCTACTAAAACAAGTTTGTCTGCCAATAAAGTCATCAATAATTTTAGAAAGCAAGCAGAGAAAACAGATGTATGAGTGGCTTAACGGCAAAATTAAATACATGTCATGATATGAAAAGACTTGGTTAGATAACAATGTTTACCATCACTTCTTAAAGTTAAACAACTTGTCATTCTACCAATATTTAACCAGTTTTAGCATTTTTTCTCTTACCTGATCACAGGACTTAGTAAATAGATGGTTGACCAGAATCCAAACTTCCTTGGGGATTTTCAGAGGTTTGTCTTCAGTACCCGCCCCATCTGCCATGAGGAAATTCATCTTGGACCTTTCCTGATTAGCAGGAAAAACAAAGCTTTTTTAAAAACTAATATAAGTTCTCAATTTGCTAACATTTATTTACATATATACACACATTTAAAAAAATTATATTTTTAT
>JBAMHV010000007.1:13864747-13900791 GCA_037177535.1 Pseudomugil gertrudae | reverse complement strand
TATGTTTGAAGCCTGAAATGTGGCGAAAGGTTGCAAGGTTCAAGGGGGCTGAATACTTTCGCAAGGCACTGTATATAAAGTGACTTATATTAGCTTTGGTTACCGGGGCTAGACTGAAAACATTCAGCTATAATGCCCCAGAAAAAGAAGCTAGCTACACCGCTCAACCAACACCAAGGAAGCAACGTTGCCATGAGGAAAGGTATCTCAACCCAAGCGTAACTTGTTAAGAGACCTTAGAAGGAAAAGTTCCACTTCCTTCCTGCAACCCCCTGATAAGTCAAGTAGAATTAAAAGCTTTGTGAACTATCAAACTGGATAAACTGGTTCTAGGCGTTTGTGCTTCACTAATCTTTAAAGCGTATGACCTTATCAGGATGTCAAGCACACAGGTGGACAGAGACCATCTGAAAGCAATGGTGAGTGAGTGGAAAATGTGAATACAACACATCCGCAGTGGGACAAACATTTCCATTGCACTTTCCTGCATTTCAAGTGTCTCTGATCTGCACTCTTCATGTGAATCATATACTCGAGGAAGACACCAAGCAGTCTTGGTCTTACAAAGTACTAAACATTAGAAAAATCAGCCTAAAAGCATTGTGCATTATGACATGGTGTAGTGGCTTGTATTGTAAATGCAGCACACTCCACTCAGTACAGCCTGTGAGCTGCTCGTGTAGAGGAATTAGAAAGGATGTGCCTTTTCTACTGGAGGGTATTAAATCATGAAACAATAAAGAAGTGTGGCTCTGGTAAATAAGGTAAAAACTTTTGGTTGGTAAGTAAGTGAAAACTTTGAGACCAGTGTTAGAGATTAATAAAAAGAGATTTCCCATCCCTCACTCATCTGTAACAAAAGGCTTGCTGTCATACAGTAATGTGGAGCCAATAGCTTTTAGTGTCTTGGGCATTAGAATATGTTTAATACACCAGCAGTAAACAACCATGTGCATTTTTTAATATTCATACATGTGGCAGCAAACCTAAAACAATGTTACCATTTAATACTTTAGGTTGCAAACTAGGTGGGTTCCAACTGGTTTTCATCTCAGCACTAATACATTTCTCTCTGATGGATCAGTAAACGTCATCTACTCTATTTACATTTTTAATCTCTTTAGTACTGAAACCAGTGTGTGCATTCATATTCATCTTTGTGTATCTCTCGCTTCTTATCTAAATTATACAAACTGTACAGAACACACAATAAACACACTGATTATGACGTATTTCACGCAATTTTTCCCTTCTAAAAGATCCCATACCCTGATTAAGGCAACATAAAAGTGAAGACAATTATATCCTGTTCTTAGCCAGAGTAAAGCAAAGAGTGTGTGAGCTAGTAGTCCATATTATTGTTTCCCAAAAGCATTTATGATAAATGTGAAGAGCATTACTGGCAGCATTGATGTATAAAAAGGCACGGTCAAGCAGAATGACATCATTTTACTGGCAATTTTAAAACATAGCAATCAAAAGGTGTGTACCTACTAGTGTGTGGGTGGCAAGAATACACAAGAGATAAGCAGACAGCGTATCCACCCTTTGTAAATAAATGTTGAATGAGCGATTCAATAATTAATCACCTCACTACTTTAGACTGCTGACAGACTGTCCGGTCTTACCTTGCTGCTGAGCGCTCTTCACCTGGACGATGAAGGTCTGACTCCGTTCATCATCCTGAAGTTCCAACAGCAGCTCTGGTGCGTTGTCTCCTTTGATTCGTATTCTAACCCAGGCTTAAGAGGGGAACAGAAAACCCACATGTATCTCAGTCACCTCATCTGGATTTTGCAAACACACTAAAGACTGTCTAGGAAACGGAGCAAAGTGACGTAAAAGCAAACAGATTAGGCATTCTTTCAGAAAACCCGGGAAACTCATGACCGTGTACGCTACTAAATAAAGCCACCCATCTTCAGGCATGCTCTAAAATCTAGCAAAGCACACGCCAAGTTAAAACAAGTTCTTTGAAGCGACGCTGCATACGCTTTTTGCACTCAGCCAGAGTTTGAAAAGAAAACCTTATGGCTACACATGAACTTAAATGGTTACAACAAGTACTCACAATCTGCTGAGAAGTCAATGAGTAGCGCCTCTTCAGCTTCTGCGAGAAAACGGGAGAGATTTGAAAAACGCAGTTCAAAGGTCTGTAGTGGGAGTTAACCAGTGGTGTAATAAATTATTTTAAACAGGCACAATCTATTGTCTGTTTATATTAACATTTTTTCTTTCAGGTGTAAACTAAATGCTCTCTAGGCTTTTGTTTCTATACCATTAAGACATCATATAAAAGCATAAAATCATGTTAAAGGTGAGGCTGGGTCTGTTATAAACTTTGACAAACATTTAATTATACAGTCCAAAACATTTGATTATATTTAAAATACATTGAAAAGTTATAACCCTGATACAAAAATAAAACATTTAAAAAGGGCCACGTACCTCGTACAAATTCAAAATGACTATTGATGGGTATGGACAACTGAGCCACTGGACGAGACACAACATCATCAGGAGTGGCCAATACACGCAGTCTGAATGAGAGCAGCACAAAGTCCAGCTTAACAACCAGAAAAAACTCAAATTATATAGCACAGCATTTTCAATACAACTTAAATAGAAATGTGCTAACTTCATTGCATAATTGCCTAAGTTGCATTTTAAGACTTTATAGGCAATGATGCACAATCAGTAATATTAGAAGAATACAATTAGACAAATATCACAATTTAGCTAAAATATGACTTAGAGGCAATTATACTATGTTACTAACGACATGAGATGCAATGTGGGTAGATGTGGCTTTAGGGTTAAAATGTCATTATAATGCCAATTTAGTATTTTCACAAAAAGCACATGCAGTCATGCCATTTTTCCCCAATATCAACCACAATTGAGTTATTTCAGCTGAACAAGAACACAATGAGGCTGGAAAAAATGCAAGTGTCAAAAGCTGCTCAACAGATGTCTAGTGTGGCAACAATGCATATATTTAGATAAAGAGAGTAAATATGAGTTGGATTTTTTAGTACCCAACATAAATAGTTTCAAATCTATGATGTAGATTAATGTAGGCAGGGTCAGGTCTCTCTCACTGGTGGCTAACTTACAGCAGGGTCAAAGCGGCTTTCTGGGAACTGCCCACGCTTCACCTCCGCTTCACAATAACTGTGATTATCATTGAGAAGAGGAAAGTGATTCATGCCTGCAGGACCAAATGTGTCAGGACAGTTCACCAGAATCTGAAAGGAGGGGGGGGGCTATGATATAAAACACTTTTGATAAAAAAAAATGAATTTCTCTTCTTCAAAGGGGAAGGACAAGACCAAATCTTATCTTATTTTTTATTATTAGTGGATTTACTGGTAATGTTGGGAACCCTGACTATAACTTCTCTTTTTCATTTAACCTTTATCATCTCAATGATCTTGTAACTAATGTTACTACTGCCACAAAATACAAGAGTGTGCTCAATATGTCAAGTCTACATCTTCACAAACACAAATGCCAAGCAGAAAAAACTATACCGAAGCACTTTAGGTGCCTCAACAATTAACCAGAAGTAAAACAAAGACTAGTACCAACAGCACTGCCTTATTTTTACAGCATTATGCTTTTACTCATCCTGTAATAATAACATAACATGTCATACAATTACTGCTGCCTGTGAAAAGATTCAATATATCAGTTCTAAAAATATCATTATAATGAGATACATGTATTGAAACACTCTTGTACCAGTTTTTCATATGAAAACCACTCCTCAGTTTTGTTTGTGTGGCTTTAACACAGTTAGCCGAGCATGCTGCTTGGGTGCCCATGTGAGTCTCATTACAGCTCGAGATAAAGAGGAGGAATTCTGAATAATCTGGATAAGTGAGCAGGCTATTGGTGGAGCAGACTGTAACCTATACTGATCAATTAGGATGCCCCTGCCGTAACCCACAACATGACTTTTCAAAAACAAACACTGGAGCAGTCAAATGGAAACCGATCACGTTTTGGCCACCTGACTTCTAGTTAAATCAAAGCAAATTGAATAGTGAAGAGTGGCATCTGTTTAGGGAGCATGCTCACTGGGCTAAATGGTTCAAGATGACAATCTGCTTGATCCAACTTTAGATCAAATCAGGTCACCACTGCTTTACTTTGCTACACAATGAATGAGGGTTATGACCCTTTACACTAAATATATAAAAGGTTTTCAGTGCAAAACTGCAATAGCTTATGTTTTCAGCTTTCACCTATACGGCCGTTACAGATCAAGTATAAACTGCTTGACTTGGGCATAGGGTTAAATTGAGTAGCCCAAATATAGACAAATGCACAAAAACATGCCCAAATCAAGTCGTTCCTAATACCTTAAATTTATTTATTTACTAGATTCATAAAGCAAAAGCTAACTCATACTAAAATAAGCAAATGCTATGCACAATCTACTTAAACCTAATATAGTTCAACTTGATCTATGTCATGATATTTATAACCACCTGACAAGAGCACTTTCATTTTGTGGTACTTGGGTCTCAGATACTTACATAAACTGTCCCTTGCGCTCTATTAGTGACAGTAGCCTGGACTCCTTCCTGTCAGACCTCAGCTCCAGACCTTTTACAGTGTGAGCAGCACCATTAAGGAATTATTGTGATGGATGATGAGAAATAAGCATTCACATAAAAACTACACAGGCACACCTATACCATTTTAAAGTGGTATTTGGTAGTTAAAAAAAGGTCATGCTAAAGGATCAGAAGTCATTAGATTGTGAAGTTAGCAGACTGAGATTGTTAGTGGCAGTCAATGCACCTTGTTAAACAAAAGCAAACATTATATTAAACAATAAATAACTAGGCAGCGTAGGTAATATAAATCTGGTCATGTGTGAACTGGCTTAAAAGGAGCCTATATTTAATTTAAAATATGATTAAAATACAAGTGTATTGTTTAATTGCTGTTGAAGAAGCTAATGTTAGCCAATAAGCTACAGCGATTTAAAACAGTACAAAACATATAACTCGAAAGGATATTGCCAAGCATTCTTCATCGCATATCCCCAAAGAGGACTCCATTCTTACAGAAAAATAATCCCGATTTGTTGCTTCTGTTATGTTGCCTGCGTTATGTTACAGCAATGCAGATGTTGGGACTCTCAAAGTTAAATCCCCACCCGGTGTTGAGGCGGCCTCCTTCCGGGCAGCTGTTCGGCCGTAGGTGGCTAATGCTAAACGCTAGTTGTCCAGCTGTTGTTGCTGCTAGTGGAAGCTGTCAGAAATATCCAACATGGTTTAGAGGTCAAAATATCCACGTTAGTGTCTAACATTGTTTCGCAAGGTATCCCACTCTTCTCCCGCCGCACTCGGTGTCATAAGGCGGACGTCTCATTCAGCAGCTGCTAGCCCTGTTGATGCTCTACTACACAGAAGAGAATTCGCTGTCGCAGCCTGTTCCTGCTCCACCTTCTCTATGACGTAACTTCATCTTTTGGATTTTTAGCGACAGTGGGAACCAAATAAAGGCAAATAGCGCCATCTACTGGCCAGGATCCAAAATCCTCTACCATTTCTCCCTATTACAACCTTTCAGGACTTATTGCTAACCAAATAAACTACCGATAGTACATCTGAAAATGTCAACAAATCACTTAATACAGACTGAATCCATCTATGACACAATGTTAAAAGGTAATAATATAATATAATATAATATAATATAATATAATATAATATAATATATTTTTTAAAGTGCTTTTTAGGTTACTCAAAGCACTCCACTATAATTCATCATTTAAATTAACTTTGTAATAATTTCTTAACAAAGCATGGCATTTCTGAGACAGGAATCAAACATAAAAAAGACTTAAATATCCGTTTGGAAAAGAAATTTATTGATTTAAATGGAAAAATCATTTGAGGCAAATTTGTGTTACTTACAAATAATGAGTGCTGCAGTGAAGGGTTAACTTTGTAGCACAAATCTATAAATTTGTAGCACAAAAAAAGGAGAAAGAGAGTACAATACTGGAATGTTTTGTGTAAGCATAAGTGATATTATTTTATATTTATATAGCCTCATATTGTGTTTTCAAAATATATTAAACTATGAAAAGACCTTTACAAAAGGTTTGTTTGTTTAATATAGTGTTTAAAATATATTGGTTAATTGTTTAAAATATATTGGTTAATTGAACTTACGAACACCTCCTTCAATGTATATGTAAATACAAGTAAATAATAATGAACTTAACAATCTACTATTGACTCATTTGTGCCAAAGTTATTTCTATCTTGAAAAACTGACTGAATTTTTTATATTTAATCATGTAAAGAGGATTTAAGAAACATAAAAAAAGATCTGATTGAATACTAGATTACTCTCATACTTTTTAGTAGATTTATCATAGATTGCATTTAGTGATCTCAACATTTTTTATTCTATATTTAACTAAAATCAAAAGAAACATAAAACAACATATTAATGGAAACTAAATCATTGGAAATATGTAGTTCAATAAAGTTGTTTCAGAGAATTCTAACAAAAATAAACTTCAGAGAGACGTTTGGTGTTTATCAACACTCAGCTGTAAGTGAGGTGCAGCTAAAGATTTTCTGTGTGGGATTTCTTTAATCTGCTGATATTGTTTAGCAGAATGAGTTATTATTCAATTGTTGTAGGTTTTAATCTTGTGAATGGCATAAGGACTGGAGTCCAGGTCTGGCCAGATGTCTCCATTGGGCAGATCCCTCATATGTCCAACATCAAGTTCCACCAGTTCCACTGTCAAGCCTGATGGGTTTAAGATGTCTGCTGTGCGGTAGGATTGTGTTAGGCGACGGAAAGACGATGTGTCTGAGATGTCATCGTCAAACAGGTCTTCCATGAGCTCCTTGCGGTTTCTGCGCGAGGCTTTCATTTCTTCACTCAGGTCAGAAACCAGGTCTTTGACATCTTTGACTAGTGTGGAGCGAATCCCAAACAGGCAGAGGAGGAAAACCAGACCAGCACAGATACCAGAAACAAAGTACAGAGCCACCCGCTCTGGCAGACCTGGAAGACAGGCGTGGGATCATCATCATCACCAACAGCTGCAGCATCATCAAACCAAACCTGCCAACATTTAAAACTGTATTTTAAATGTTTCATTTTATAAAATGAAACATCTAAATGAAGGAAGCAGTTTGATGATGCATTTTTCATGAAAAGACTACAATGCTGCAGCTTCTCAAAGCTTTCTTTTTTCACCCAGTTTAATGAAAATAGATAAAAAATTTCAATTATTTTGATAATTTACTAGGAGGAATTTTTCCAGTGCTTAAAAAAGACTCCCTTTTTTGCCAACCATCAACCTAAAATGTATACTTTAGACAATGTATTCATTTTTACAAGTATGTTGAACAAATCAAGAAGTCAAGTGAACACAAGGACAATATTATAGCCTTTCCATCTAGGCTATTTTTCTTTTCTATGCTAAGATTGAATCCAAAATGAACACGTTTTTGTTCACAAATGTCACACAAATGTCTGTCCTTGTAAATTAAAGAAAGAAAAATTAAGTTCCCCAAGTTTTCAGCTCTGTTTATGAAAATCATTTCACTAATTCATCTACTTAATCCTAACTGGTTTATGTTGTAAGAGTGAAATTTCAAACCAGGATTAGTGGAAGGAAGAGGTATGAGATTAATGAACACTAAAAGAGAACTCTATAGCGTCGGCCAGTGAAAATCTGTTTACTATGAGAAGTTTGAGTGAAAGAAGTTGACGTAGTCTTTGATAAACTGTTCATATTGACCATTAACAATGCTGGAAACACTGGTTTAAATATTATTGTGCACATTAAGTCAGTACATGTGAATACTTCCACACGTCCTTTTAAATAAGTGACACTTGCCTGACCCAGGCCTTAGTGCACATACCTAATATTTTTTCAATGATCTCCAGAGAGTTGGTTAAGATTACGTTTTGAAGCCTGTAGGTGGGGCCAGTGTACCATCCACCTGCAGGTGAGAGGGTCTGGACTCAGAGGCCAGTCAAAAGTCTGCTGCATGCAAAAATAAAAAAAGCTGTGAATGTTCAGTTTCACTCTCACCATGTGTGTAGTCTGAGATCATGAAAGGATCCGTCGACCCTCTACCCATGTCTTCTAGGAGATATCTGGGCACTAAAGAGGAAATGAGAGAGGTTTACATTCAGAGGCAAAGCATGTTGCCTCTGTTATGAGCACAAACATCTGGTCTGCCATTTACCACATGTGTAGGACACACGCAGGTGTTTCCTGGTGCCGGGAAAGCAGGGGTCCCCAAAGGTTTGAGTATCAGCCATGACTGAACAGTTTTCTCTGCCGTGGCACCTGCGTGACACTCTCCTCAGAGCCACAGGTGACAAACACTCTAGGAGAGATAAGGATGATCTGAATACACAACTCTGATGCAGGACTTGGTGCGTAGTATAAAGCTGTGGGGTAAAACTGACTTCACATCTCAGCTCTGAACCACATTAAAACTGCACTGAAAAACTTGACATTATGTGTGAACAACTGCCAATTGTTACTCGTTTCCACTAGATGTCATTCAGTTTCAAACCCATGTCAGTCCATGATCCAGTTTCTTGGGGACAGTTGGGACTGCCATGCAGCAAATGTCCAAATGAAGCAGAGTAAATGGCAAGGACTGTCTCATTTTTACATGCCAGCCTCAGGCGCTCATTTTCACAGACCAGTCTTGTGCGATGGTGCTCTAAAAGACATATGACATGACATGACAATTACACAAATAAAGTCTTATTGGAAATCCACAAATCAAGTGTTTACAGCCTGGTTTATATTTGTTTCTGTATATTGGATGGTCTAAAATGTGTCAGCATGTGGATGTGCCTACTTGTAGCAGGCATCAAAGCTGCAAAGGGATATTTACCTTTTTTTCTAATTTAAAGCAACAATCACATGTCCATATACTAGCTATCTGAATGCAATAAAAATCCAATTCACCCATAAAATGCTTCAATGAATAACAGTGTTTTAAACAAGTAGAGTAATTGTCTTTTAAGTTAAAAACAACTTTGGTGAAACTGCTCTTTGAGTATTGTTGGCTCGCTGTTTCCATCCTGAACCACAGTAAAGGCACAGCTTTTATTGTATAAGACTTTGCAATAATAAGGCAATAACTTTTGAAGACACCTTTATGTTATACACTGATCAGTCATACGAGCAAAACCAGCTGCTTCATCAGAGGGGTATAATCCAGGTGCCAGAATGTAAAAGTCCCGCCATGTTGTTGAATCTACCTGTACATTTAGAACAGGTATTTTCACTAACAGGCTGGTTTACCTGGCAGATGAACTGTGCTCATTAAATTCAGCTGGTTTGGTGACTGGTTGCAACAGCTGCTGGACAGGATTTTAACTTCCCAGAATATACACCTCTATTCTCAATATGCTAATTTCATCATACGCTGCAATGGCAGCTCCAAACTCCTAGGGCACAAGACCACTGGAGGATTCCCTGTGGTATCTGGTACCAGCACATTTTAGGTGATTTGAAAGGGATTTTTAGTATTGAAACCTGTCAGTGGTTTTAAAACTTATCCTGTGGACAAATGTGGTACAAATTAGAAAACTTCTGACAAGATTGTCCTGTTTGAGAGTTCTTTTTCTGATGATATTGTATACAAAAAACACATGTGTAAGACTAAATGTAATAGATTTCTTTAAAAAGGCAGCAAAGAAAATAAGAAAATAACATTACTGATGAGTGTACAGTTTGTCCATGCTAAAAATCCAGCTTTATGCCATGTGTGTTAAACTGTCTGATGATCCTCTTTTAAAAAAATAAAGTCAATGTTGTAAAGTTCACTAGTTTTAAAAAAATCCTCAGCAGGTGAAACTTTAGATTGGATATGAAAATGTTTAAATGTTTGTAGGTTAGCAAAATATGTTTTAATAAGATCATGACAGCCACTGACAACATGACTGATGATGACAAATCTCCATGGCAACTAAACTGAATCAGTCTGCTGCATCTAAAGAAATAACAATACATAAACAACATATTTGTAATGTTTTATAAAACTAATCCATAATATAAAAATGTTATTTCTACATCTGAACTCATATTTAGATGTTTAATCAAGCCTTTTTAACACAAATCTTTGTTTATTTCAACTGGAACTGCTTAGTGTTGTACCTGGTCGACATTTGTAGGCGACTAGGAGGTACTTGTTGGTGAATGGACAAGGGTCTTGCCCAAACACTGGACTCAGGACAGGGATGTGACACGACTGTTGATCCTGACACTCTGACAGCACCTTCTGCAAGTGCAGGAAAATGTTTTGGCTACTACATGTAGACTACATATAACTGGAGTCATGTGAAAGTATTTTAGGAGGGAAAGGCTTTAGTAAAATAGTTTAAATTAATGTCAGTGTAGCCTCATTTACCACAGTAGCCAGTGAAGAAGTGCATTCTGTGTCCTCCTCCACAGTGATGTTTGGGTTTGCAGAGGGACATAAATGTTTATTAGGAACGCGTCGTCCATAGAAGGCTGATAGGATGGCTACAGACGTCCTGGAAGGACAACTGATGATGAGCATGTCTCCTTCACAAGCCTGAGCTGTGTGGTTCTTCAGTATGCTGTGGAGATACGCTGAGACACAACGCATTTTCACTTCACCTTTTCTTATTCATGTCAGAAATTAATCTTTTTTTTTTACAAATATAATAAGCTGAATCATTGACCAAGAGACATGCATGTTCAGTTTCAGCTCAGTTTGGCTTGTGGACAGGGTGATGTCCCCACAATCACTGGGTGTAACTAAGAGAATGTTAGGACTGTGACAATGCACACAAACATGGCACACGGATACGGGACTGAAATCTCCCCTCCCATCCGTATTTCCTGTGCATGACCCATGTTTAGTTTCTGTATGTGTGCTCAAACTTTTACTTAATTTGACACATCTGTGTTGGAGACGAAGACAGTTATTGCAACATTTTAAAGTATGAAAATGTGGGTGTGTTAGGGAAGACCTTGTGGTTAGGTAATGTTATTAGTTTTGCAGTAAAATCTCCACAACACTTGTGAGTCAGTATATTGTCCTCTGAAGTGATGGAAACCCAACCGTGTGTGTGTGTGTGTGTGTGTGTGTGTGTGTGTGTGTGTGGTGTAGCAGCAGTACCAGGCACTGATTCACAAAAAGCTATTATTTGGCTGCAGCCACACAAAAATTGAGATCTTTCCTGTGTTCAGATAAAAGAAATAGACAAAGCTCACAATAGAGCTGTCTTGAGACAAAAGGAACCTTTTGCATAATTTTATCATTCAATCAGTTCTACAGGTCAACAAAATAACTCGACTTAAACAGAAAAAACATCAATTATGGTTTATTTATTACTTTGGGAGTATCTGGTCCTATTCTCTGCATATCTAAGTTCAGGACCTGTTTTGCTGCCTATTTACCCTGATTCTGGTCTCTCAGCATGATCTTCCCCAGCTGCTTAGAAAGCAGGATGTGGACATTTGTAAATGTCTTTTTGAAGCTTCCTGTTGGAAGCCTGCGCAACTGGAAAATGATGCATCAGCAATTCTTTTTACTTCATAATTACAGTAAAAAACAAAGAACTTACATGAGAAATCAGGGGCTGCAAGTGCAGTATGTATCTTCAGAGCCAAAAGGTAAGAAAGAAGACAGATAAACAAGCTGAATTTCCATGGCAATGGCATTGTGCTAAGCCAGCAACAAACCCTGGAGATTTAGTCATAATGAGTTGCTGTGATAGGACAAAGCGGTCAGTGGGTCAAAGATGCCATTGTGTTTACAAAGAACAGCCACCCCCATTTATCTTTAAAAAGAAATTACAAAAAAGGGATAAAAGCTGCTTTAAACAGAAATAGGTTGACTCAGATAACAGATGTGTTTAATTAGAAACTTTTCAAAGGCGAATGTTGGTCTAAGACAAAAACATCCTTATATTTATCCTAACCCAACCTGGAAAAAAATGTCCACAAGCAGTTAGAAAAACAGTAGCTCTGATTTATTTCGGATTTCTGATATATTATAATACAACTGCAGCTTCCCTGCTGATTGTCCCCATGTGGACGTGGCTTCCAAAGATAAACCCAAAAATATATATGGATAATGTGCAGAAGCAGAGGGTTGTTTCCTAATTTTCCAGTATCCTGGATGCTTTTATCCATTTCTCACAATATAAAGTCAATTGCAAAAAGAGTTAACCAATGTAATATCTACATCCCCTTTCCCTCAATGAACTGTTTATGAATGCCATAAATACTTTGTTAAGGTCACACTACCTAAAACTTTCTCTTTAAGAAGAGGGATGTATGAACCTGTAAAGCAAAACAATGGGCACAAACTCATAGAAGCACAAGTTGTCACCAAATAAAAGCCAATGAAAAGCAAGAGCATTGACCCATGACCCCCCATAAGCATGAAACCTTTCACTTTGAGCAGGTCAAATGAATAAGCTGCAGCATAACCTGCCAAACATTCAGTTATCAGCATCAACTCAGCATTCACCAAACCGTGAGGTGATTTTGGCAGCAGTATTAATTTTATTCTTACTGCTCCTAGTTCAAGTTACCCACACTGTGACCACACCGGGCTACTCCATGGTGGCGAGTGTCTGATAAATAAACGTTGTGTGTATGGAGATTGCACATTTATTTTATTCTTGGCAGGTAACTTTCTTTGCTGTGTGAGTGGGGATGTGTGTATCTCTCTCCATGAGACGAGGCTTTCCTTTTCTCTTTGCTGAAGAGGATGTTAAAGAAACATTACACAACACATACACAACTTCTGGACAGTGAAACCAGAACCAGTTACAGCTTACAATAAATCATCTTACTTTCCATTTCGTGTTTTCTTTCTTACTCAACACTTTGTTACAACTGTTGCCATAGAGACCAAGCACAGGAAAAGACAATAACAGTCAAGGTCAAGGTATTATCCATGTCAGCAGTACTAAATATTCATTTCTGAATAATGTTCAGATTATTTATCAACTTGATCACTCAAGTTGTGATAAATATTCCCTGCAGTGAAGCACCAGTGGACCAACCAATAAAAGCTGATTATTTAACTGGAGAATGTTTATGTGTGCATAAGGGAGTAAGACTCCCATAGTCTCTGCAGTAAAATTCCATTAACCTCCCAAAGGAAGTGTGGATAACATGATTAGATGTCCCAAACACGTGTTTGCTCTAGCTGTCTTGGCAGAGATGTGTAATGTGTGTAACAGGAGATCAGGATAAGTTGGAAAGTCACTTCATAACCTCCCTGACATCACGTAAAAAGAAACCGGAGGACACATTTTCCCTCGACTTTCTCTCCCTCAGTTGAATATCCTGAAATGGTTTAGTGTGATGTGTCAGATTTGCTGATGCTCTCAATAAGAAGTTTAATTTTTCAAGCTTTTTACATACAAACTAAATTTTTCAATCCATAATGCCCCAGGGATATAACTGAATATTATTTTATATGCCCTTTTTTTTAGATTACACTGAATTTCATAAGCCTGATCACATTGTTGCTTATTTCTTAGAGGAAGTACATTTACGAGGAGGGGGATTTTGTTGGGAAATTTCCCTCACAGCATTTACAGTCATGAACATCCCATTACATGAAACATCTTTTCATCACTATTTACCACTACAACTCCATTAAATGTTACAAAATAACATTCATCAAATTAAGTTTTGGCTTATTTTGTGAACAAATCAGCTTCAATACATTCCCAAGTATTAAGGGTATGGAGGATGATGAAGATTTAATCAAATCGATATCTCAAGCTTAAATTAATAGAGATCAAACATGTAAGTACAGTAGAACATGTTGTAGAATCAGCTAAAAATGCATTAAAATATTGGTTTGCATAGCAATCCGAGCTTATGCTGAAATGAAAACAAAACTTGGTAAATGGTTAAATGCTAAGATCAGCTTATTACTCAAAGTTTTTCAGAGGAAGTACTTTATCCTATGATGACACGTTTTTTTCCTGGTGGGATTTAAAGGTCCTTATCTCTGCCTACCTCCACCCCAAAATAATACAAAAGCCAAGTGATTCATACAGCTTGCAAAAGCATTCATACCTCGTCTCTTAGTTTCTGTTATATAATCTCCCATTTAAGCAGGAATGTTTTAAGGGGTGGGGTACTTTGTGTAAAAAAAACAGTCTAAAACAAAAAGAAAGTAAATTTGTGAAATAACTGAAAAGGGAAAGAGAGGAAAAAACAGAGAAAACCTAAACTCCAGCTGTAGTTTCAGAAATCTCAAAACATATAAGTGTGGTAAATAAGTGACATATGGACTCATATGGATCAAGCGACTTCACTGAGAAAGTGTCACCATGAACATCTATCTGTGTTGGTGCAGACCTATTTTTCATCACCCAAGAACACTTACCTTCAGTGTAGCACGGTGGTGGCAGCATCATGCCATGGGAATGTTTCTCATCAGGATGGACTGGAAAACTGGTCAGAATTGAATGATGGATGGTGATAAATACTACTGGTATATATAATATAATATAATGTAGTAATAATAAGTAACTGATAAATTGATGAGAAATATTTCTTGAGTAAAAATTGTTTCGTTCCAAAGATTTGAGGATTCCAGAAACATAAAGCCAATATCGAGCCAACTAACATGACAACTATATTGTCTAATGAACATAAGTGAAATTAGGCTGAGGATCGAACAGAGAGTAAATGAAAACCTGGATTATAATGAAGGAGGGGGGAAACTGAGGACAGATGTGGCACTAAAACACCCTGAAGACAAACATACAAAGACACTACAATGCATAGAAAACAGCAAATAATCCATATATACATTCACATATACGTCACTTGTTCATATAGTTTGGTGGCTTAGTACATGTAAACACAAGTTTTTAACAAGTATGCGTAACGTGAATTAAAATCAAATCAAGACTTTTCTTCCTTTCTTTCTTTTTTTAAACATTTTCAATAAAGTCCAAATTCAGGTTCCTGCAAACAAATCAAACACACCATATTGTTTTCATTATAAGGGTTTTTTTTAACCACAATAACAGATGACTATTCCCCACATATCCCTCTTCTTAGAGGGTGTTTCCTTTGCAAACATAGTTGAAATATTCAAAGGAATCGCCTGGATTGTGTATTTTGAGTCACTTCTTGTTATCAGTTCCTGCGTCTTGCAATATGCATAGAACCTATTTTTAACTCTCTCCTCATACAGTTTGGCTTTGGTATATATAAGAGCATGTGCACCCCGCCTATATCTGTAGACCCTCCCTCGCTCCCCTGGCTTGTAAAATATGTTCAGAGCGATAGCCTTCTAAGAGCCTTCAGACCACAAAGTGTGAGGTGTTATTCTTTCCTCTGACATCCACCTCAAAAAAGAAAACTCAGCCAGGAGCAGCACTCCATCGAGGACACTTCTATGAGTTGTCTTTCTACTACTCTGGATTTTTTAAAGGAAAATACTTTATAGTGAAGGAGAATTTGGCTGGAGCAAGTACTTGGACTTTTCAAAGGCAACCTGCTTGAAATGGCACTTCGACAGAACTCAGACAAGGAGCCAAGCATTGAGTTGTTCATTAAGGTCAGTCATTTCTCTTCTATCACTTTACTGCGGTTTCACTGAGATAATATGTGGAATTTGTCTCCACATAAATCTATCTACATGTGCTCTTTTAAATCCTTGCCGTTATTTGTTGTCAGTAATATGAAATAGCACAGAAAACCTTCACATGTGAGCATCATCAATCAGAGGAAACTCCAGATGCCTTGTGGAGCAGATGGTACGATGTTTGTGTTTGTGTTGAGGGTCATACCTGACTGTTATCAGCAAACTCTGGCCACAGACTGAGAGTCCATCTTATCATTGCACACCCAGAAGGAGCAGGCAGCCTGGAGAACTTCATGCTTGAAGCCGGCACACCCACTTTACTCATACACACATTCATCACACAGTCATCATAGAGTTACATGAGCAAATTATCTTACGCAGAGACATCTGAATTTTATCTTCTAACATGATTTGTGAGCAAAAAATGCTTTTGTTATTGCTCCCTGACAGAGGTAATATCAAAACATTTTTAAGTAGCTATTCACCTACACAAAAGAAGTTCCTTTTTATTTTGTTTAACACAAATAAGAATTACTAATCGCCCTTGGCAATGATATCAGGAGCCAGGCTACCTGTTTACACACTTAATGCTAAGCTAAGCTAACAAGCAGCATATTTGTGTAAGTCTCCTTATGTAAATTTTGGCATAAAGTCTATATTTTTCCAAAACGATATAAACCTCACGTTGTTTTAACAAAGGGGTGACACGAGGGGCTTTAACTGGAACGTGCTGTGTGATGACTGAAGGAGGAGTCTGGATGTTAGCATCTATTTTCCACTACAACACAATGCCTGCATTTCCCCTGCAAAGGAAATGACCTTTAAATGTCCCAGAGACTCCTTTCACCTCCACGCTGGTCTTTTAATAAGAAGAAGACACGACAGGGATATAGTTCATCAGATAAAGTGCAACACAATTCTACTCTTTTAATATCATCTATGTTTTTTCAGGCTGGACATGATGGTGAGAACATTGGGAACTGCCCTTTCTGTCAGAGGCTCTTCATGGTGCTGTGGCTGAAAGGAGTCAGGTTTACAGTGACCACTGTTGATATGAGGAAGTAAGCACTCCCCCTCATGTGGCAAAACAAAACAAGCTTCCTGAGCATCTGGTCGTGGGGACTTTCACACTGAACTCTATTGAGAAGCTAACCGGTTAAATCGAAATGTTTTTTTCCATAATCCATCCCATTTCTTGCCCTTCAATAGGTGTGTTGCTAACTATTTCCTGCAGAGGTGAAAGGGAGGAGCTATAAAACCAGCATGCACAAAGAACTTTCTGTCATTTTCAAACAAACACCTTCTTTAATAGGCTTTATTGTGTGCATTTCTCAGGGTCATGAGAGCATATAAATAAGGTCAAGAAACTTTGAAAGGATGCTGATCAATGAGTAATTCATAACACAAAAACAGGCCTTTGAAACAGACGTCCACTTTAAAAGTTGTGTAAACTAACACCCTGTGGGAAGATTGTAAGTCATGAGTGCCACATTTGATCCTGACAGCCTCAATAATGAATGAATTCAATGAAACATCATTATATTTCCCCCTCCATATATTTAATGTCTCTTCATCTATCTGTGTCCTCTTCAGGAAGCCAGCTGAGCTCAAAGATCTGGCCCCTGGGACTAACCCTCCTTTTCTCCTCTACAACGGCACCCTTAAAACAGACTTTATCAAAATCGAGGAGTTTCTTGACCAAACACTGGCCCCTCCCAGGTATTGTTGCTTTTAATCGTTGCACAGATACATTGAAGCTTTATGGTGGTTTCTTCTCTGTGTGCTTTATGACTGTCCTTTATTCTGTTTCCAACAGGTATCCTCATCTCAGCCCACTAAACAAAGAGTCTTTTGACGTGGGTGCTGACATTTTTGCTAAGTTCTCTGCCTTTATCAAGAACAGCCCCAACAACGCCTGTAAGTTTCATGTCTTGATGTGCATTGAACAGCTGAATTTTTTTAATTAATTTGAACTAACCTTAATTTTATCAGGAAAATCGTAAAGAAACAAACCTTGTTTGCAATGTTGGACCTGCAAGTGCCAGAGAACTCTTGAAATATATCAAATACAGATTAAAATTGACAAGTAATTGAATGAATAAATGTAAAATGCTGCTACAGCATGTCAAGGCCATATCCCACCTAGCTTTGACCAACAACTGTTTGACACAGGTCCTATGGGTCCTACTGATCCACAGACAACACCATCTCCATTGCCCTCCCCTAAAATACATCAAACATACATCAAGATGCTCTCTGATGACTTCAGCACAGTATTTAACTCCTTCAGCACCAGCCAACTGAACAAACTGCAGACACTGCAGCTCTCAGTCTCCCTGTCTGTGGACTGAGGACTTCCTGACTAATGGACCCCAGCCTGTCAGGATGGGCACCTCCACATCCTTCACTATCATCCGCGATGCTGGAGTTCCTCAGAGCTGTGTTCTGAGTTCAGTCTTGTCCATGTTGTACACATATGACTGTCTCACCATCCATTGCTCCAATACAGTCATCAAATTTGCAGATAACAACCTTTCTGGAGCTGATCAACAGCTATGATAATGCAAGGTGCAGAGAGGAGGTCCAAACTCTGGTGGCTTGGTGCAGTGACAACCACCACAACCTTAACATCAAGGAGGCAAAAGTAATAATCATTACCTTCCAGAAGTCAGGGACCATACTGCATGAATCAAGCGTAGCTGATTACAAATCTCATCTCTGAGAACCTGTGAACACAACCCACACTATTAAAAAGGCCCAGCAGTGTTTCTTTTTACTGAGGACACTGAGGAAGAACAAACTTCTTCCATCTTTGCTGAAAAGCTTTTACCACTGAACAACAAAAAAGGGTCCTGACCTATGGATGTACAGGGTGGTATACCAGCTGCACTACGGCCAAGACGATTCAACTTAAATTCCCATGCCTAGATCTATTTGACTTCCTCTTGTTACATCTTGTTACAATTACTAACGAAACAACATGTTTGTGTGTCTGGCTCTCCAGTGCAGGAGAAAAACCTTCTGCGGGAGTTTAAGCGTCTGGATGACTACTTAAACTCCCCGCTACCTGAGGAGATTGACCACAACTCAACAGAAAGCATCAGTGTCTCCAAGAGGAAGTTTCTGGATGGAGATCGTCTCACTTTAGCAGACTGCAACCTGCTACCCAAGCTTCATGTTATCAGGGTGAGACAGTGATATTATTGTTTCTTAAGACCTCAGAAAGGCTCAGTGAGCTGGAAAAGATTTACATAAGCATCTGTGATGAGTCAGAGTTAAGCAGATTATATGCAGATGAAGGAAATACAAGTCCTTTATTACTATCCCTTCCACAACAACATTACAACATCAAATACACCAGATTCATCCATTCGCTTGTTGTATAAAAGGCAGACAATCAGCCCAATTGCAAATTTCAGGTTTAGAAAATAATGTTTAGAACAAGAATAAACCAGTTTCAGTGTTCATCCAACAGGACATGAACAACCTGAAGCGAGCAGTAAATGTGAGAACAATGCAATCAAACTAGCATGACATCATCGGAAATGTTTAGTTAAACTCGAATCAAAATCAATAATGATGATTTACCCCTCGTTTCCCTAAATAGCTTCAATAAAAAATAGCTTTTATTTATTGATTACATGGGAAAAAAACATCTGGTTTCCCAAACTTTCAAACCCTTTCTAAGTCCCCCCTTCATGTGTCTTGTGCTAATTTTCTTATCTACCCTTTATTATATTTCAGATTGCTGCTAAGAAGTACTGCAGCTTTGACGTTCCCGCTCACTTCACAGGTGTCTGGAGATACCTTCAAAACGCCTACGAGAGGGAGGAGTTCAAACAGACGTGTCCAGCCGACATTGAAATTGAAAAGGCATACTTTGGCGTCGCTAACAAGAACAAATAGCTCAGTTTTTTTTTCTTTGTTAAAATCATGTTCATAATATGTGTAACTGCATCCTGGATGGTGCTCTGTGGAGGATGCTACTACCACAGGAACAAACTACAGCTTTGATATTGACTCTATTCCACCTTAAAAATCATATGATACATGATTAATTATTGGCTGTATGCGCTAACTGATTATTTCCTGTCATTCAGAGACAACAATGGGCCAAATGTGCAATTGACTGTTAACTATGATTTAGCAAAGCTTTTGTAAATAGTGTAAATAATTCATTTTTCATGCTTTTGTTACAATCATAACACCTTCTCTGAAACTTGTATGATGTTGTTAGTCTAAGCAGATGCTGCAGGAACAGTTCATTTTTGAGCTCTACATGTAACACATTCCTGTATGTTTCTCCATACAAATAGTTTGGTGAGTTGTTCACTAACACACTAATAAAACTATCCTACCTGTCTATCATAATCATTATTATGTGTGTATATATGTGTGTGTCTGTCAGTGTGACCACAATCCAGAATGAAGCAGTTCAGATATTGAAGTTTATTTTAAGTCACAAAAAAGACAGTTTTACAGTTTCAAAAAATATATTTCCTTTTGATCAAGACTGGGTGATAAATAAATCATTTGATGAGGAACATGAATCATGATGGAAAATGGAAAGGGCTACACCAGAGGTCCATCCGCTGTGCTCTAGTTGGTCACACAGTACTTCCAGAAACAAGCTGTCACCAGAGAAAATAACATTATAACATTAGCACCTTTCATACTATAGATAGATAGATAGATTAAGATTGATATAAAAATACAGTTCACTGTTTCAATAATATGGTGTAATCATATTATGAGGTAATAAATGGTGCATATCTGTAGGAGACAGGTATAAATATAATATTATCAGCTAATGGTTATATTATGTTGGTGAAGTTTTACAAATCTTTATAAACATCAAACGAGTGGGTGAAGTAGCATAATGTGACATGCTACAGAGGGAATATTCGCTGTCTTACCTCTTTTGTTTGTTTTTGGGATATTCTGCTCTGATCTGAGAAAACCCTGAGAACGAAGCTTGTCAGCTGCTGCCAGTTTTAGGACAACTTCTTTCAGATCCTCGACCTAAAGACGGTCAACACAGTGAAAGCATATGCACACTGCACACATATCTGTGGTTTAGTTTTCAGCATATCCACTCAGCTTCCGCATTTATTTTCTGCTCATTTTTTCCTTCTAAGTTTTACAGCATGGACGTTTTTTTCTGTGTTACTTTCCTGTTCAAATGCCCGGCACTCAACCTCATACCCTGCAATAAAAGTCAGCTACTAAATGCCTTCATCATTAAACTAAAAGAAGCATTTGTATTTCAAGTCTCACTATTTCGGTCACATCCTCTAATAAATTTACCCTGTGTATAAATGCAATTAAACACTCAGTACTTCATCTGGGACATATGTTGTAATCATATAGGACAGTTTTGTTTTGGTTTATTCTTAATTACAAGAAGGAGCTACAGAAAACATAGAACTTACCATATTTACAAACTTCTCCTGTTGTGCTGCATCTTTTGTCCCTGAAGATAAAATTTGAAATGTTACATTTACCATCATATCCAACTCACTTGTTTATGTAGTGCAAATTGTAAAATTGTTGTGTTTTAGGGTTTTTACCTTTGTTCCAGGAGTCTCTCCCTGTCTCTCTCTGTTGCATCAATAGTGGATACAAGTTATTCACCTCTCTCTGCTCCCCTTCATCAGCTTTGCCTCCATCCTCCACTTCTGACACTAATTTCTGAATGAAATCTGTATAAACACCATTTTTTTTAGTCTGAAAAACATCTTTATATAACAATGACAATAAAAATGACATTATTTGTCATGACGAGTGATCAATAGGAAGTAAAGGAAGGAAATCAACATCATACCTGCTTGTGGCTCCAAGTTGGCTTCTGGATACAGGGGCAGAGGATGTGTCTTTGTGGCAGTACAAATCACAGCTACAAGATAAAACAGAGCTACAGAAAGCATGGTGTCTCTACGTTTAGGTGATTTGGTCCAAACTGTTCCTCAACTCGACCTGTAAACTTCACTTATATTTCCTCCGTGAACATCCATCACCATCCGATCAATACATTATCATTACGGCCAGTCACCCTCTTAATGGTTTTGCCACGATGAACCAGGCGTCATAGACACAATTTAAGGGACCCTGTCAATTCAGCTGAAGGCTATCTGTGCTTGTACAGAGCAGCCAAACAAATGTTTGCTCTCCACCAGTAATCAGAGCAGCTCTGATGGGCTTGTGTTTGACACCATTTCTGTGTGATGAGTTGCTCAAATGTGTCATTGCTCATGTCTGAGATCAAGCCTGGTGGAAGTATGTTACTGCAGGTATCTACGTCATTTTGGATTAAATGATTAGCATTTCTGTGGCCATGAGGGTTGACTATTAGGTTACATTGCGGTTATTATGGTACATACATGCATATATTTAATGGTTGGTGTGAGGCCTTTACAAACAGCTAGTCTCATGTTTCACCTTCTCACATGTTCTTCAAGCCATGGATCAGGATTTTATCATATTTCTGAAGCAACAAACAGATGCAGGTGGATTTAGAAACAATATATTTTCTCTGTGATGGATCATGAAGATATATGATGGAAGACTCATGATGGGTCTCATGATGTTTAGCTTAAACTTAGATGTTTAGCAAATTTAGCTAAATCCTCCATTTAGACTAATACTGGTTTGTGGCAAAGATGTACTGGGAAATTGTTGGGTTTTTACATTTCTGCATGTGGCAAATGTTATTTATAAAAACAAAATTGAACAGGTTACACTAAATTAGCTTATTAAAAACAAAATCCCAAATATCTCATGTGGTTGCACACGTCCAATCCTCTGAGAAATCTGAGCTCAACTAATATAAGAAAGTTAGTATCAACAGTTAACTGTGTATGCAGTACATTTAAGTTTCATTATAAGTTATGAACAGAATATCAATGTAAAAAGTTTTTTAACAAAAGGAGCAATGAAATGGACAAGTTTCTGGTTTTCAGTTTTTCAGAGAGCATTTCAGCTCTAGAGCTCTTTGTCAAACTGAAGGGACACTAATGTTCTTCAGACACGTTCACATGGTTTCAGATGATTGATTGACTCCATGTCTGGTGCTGCGGAAAACAACATTTGATGCATCTGGCTGCTGAGCTGGAAATGAAGAGAAGCAGATACGCGTGCCAGGCATTTTAAGGACAAAGGCAGCACAGCAGACACATTAAGGAAACAGAATAATGTGCAGTAGCTGATCAAGATGCACACTTGTCTGGCTTTTGCACAAACCATAAAGTTCCTTTTTTTTTTTTTTACCCAAACTCCGATCAAGTCTGAAAACAGTTTGGGAGGCTTTGATGAGTTCAGCTAACTTCACACAACAAACAAAGATCAAACATCTGATGACACTATTTAATAAGATTATAGATAAGATTTGAGAAAATAGGAGATGGATCTCAGGTAATTTTACTATGAGAAACATACAAATACAACAACATGAAATACTTCAAACAGAAAGATATATCTATTTTACTCAAATAGACAAAGCACTATATGAAACATCTGTGTGGCATTTGAATGTTCTCCATTTGTGGGTTCCTTCTGATATACCGGTTTCCTTCCAGAGTCCAAAAACATGCTTGTTGGGTTGGTTCTTCTATACACATGAGCACTTAAAAGCATGGCAGTTTGTATTTCTGTGTTGGCTCTGTAATGGACTGCAACCAGTCCTTTCCTTTTGGTTACATTTTTGCCAGACCTTTTATTACTAGAGGTAACATGAGACAGTGTCTGCAGCCAATGGTTATAATTCTGGTAGTACATCTTATCCAGGATGGTACATCAGTGTACGTTGTTGCAAGAAGGCTTGTCGAGAGCATTAAGAGAATACCTGGAGACAGGCTAGTATACCAGGATTCAGAGAGGGAGCTGTTTGAGGACAACAACCTAGCAGCAGGACCACTACTTGCTACTTTGTGCAAGGACGAACAGGAAAAGTGTTGCCAAAGCCCTACAAAATTACCTCAAACTGGCTACCAATGTGCATGTTTCTTTCAGATTGTCAGTCAGACTTGATCAGGCTGACATAAGGGTCCAACATGCACAAGTAGGGCCGGTGCTCACAGTCCAACACTGTGCAGCCCAATTGGCATTTGCCAGAGAACATCAGGATTGTATCCTTTGATCTTCACAGATGAGGGCAGGTTCACAGATATGACATACATATGACGAACATGAGGAAGTCTGGAAACACAATGTTTGGCAGTATCCCTCCAGCACGACCAGTTTGCAGAGAGTCAGGGACCTAACACATGGAGGCTGCACAGACCTCCATGCTAGACTGAGGAATCCTGCGTACCATTAGTTATCAGGATGAGATCCACTCACAAATATAAGAAAATTATCCAACAAACATGAGAAAATATTCTAATTTTACATTGAAATCATTATGCTGACAAACAACTTTAGACAAACAAAAGCAGAAGCTTTAAGAGCAGAAGCCAGGAATGAAAGAATATCCTGTTAGTTTCCTGTCAAAAAAGTAAAAACATTAGAAATGTGTATCATTTGGACAAGTGACACTCCCATCAAATATTTCTATTATACATCATCAGACTAATCGTAATGGGATTAAGTAATTCTCACAGCAAAACAGTCCTAAGATCACTTACAACCAGTTTATTGTGTAGTTTGTTATTATTTTTGTGAGGCATTACCTTAAAAATAATTAAAGGTTCAAATGGTTTTTATTTTTTAAAGAATTCATAAAGTTGTGTGTATGTGGACTCCAGTCTATGTTTACATTATGAGGACTCAAACAGAATGAATCATGGCTATAAGTGTGGCTATAACATTCAGGCTGCAGGGGGCAGCATTGGCCTTGGTTGCGTAAACTACGCTTAAAAACCAAAGAAGAAGAAGAAGAACGAAAGCGAAGAAGAAGAGCACTCGCTTCGGCTTAATGATTAGCTGTCTGGTCTGACGTTAGTATCCTGACCAAGCAGGAAGAGTGAGCTGAAAAACAGTCCAAACCAGAACAGCAGCTGGCTCGGCAACATTAAACCTAGCTAGGTACCGTCAATTTTTTAAATTTATTGCATTTATGTTGTAAATACAGCACTCGAAGTAGTTACGCTATGAGCTAGCAGTTAGCAAACAGTTGGTAAAGTGACTTCGGCTACAACCCCGTTTACTGTGTTTAAAGTTCTTTGCTTCTCAGAAATGCTGACTTAAATGTAAAATGGCTATTCAGACTGAAGAATAACAAAAAGGTTTAGATACTAGTCACAACAGTCGATTTCTGACTTGCCAAAAGCATTAGGTGTGGCTTTATAAAGACATCAAGTAGTCATAATATGTCAATCCTTTAAGGTTTAAGAAAAGTAAGCTAATCAAAGTGAGGTTTATCATTTTGTTTTGTACATTATGTTTTAAAAATATAAAACAATTAGCAGTTAATTTTTGCATACTTGCTAAAACTAACATTTTTCCCTTTAGATATTTATGTAGTTTATTTAATTATTTTGTGTTTGGACAGTCAATCCAAGTCATGTTACTATTAGTACGTAGTAAATGATTTACTTTTATTTGCTTCTGGCTTTTAAACTCTGTATTTATTTGTTTGAGTAACAAAATGAACTAAGTTGCATTTCATACCTAATAATGATGCATTTCTTCCTTGTCCAGTGTCTGTTGCCAATATGTTGGCTGAAGGAGGCTCTTTCATGAGGGGGATGGTGATGGGAGGCCTCTTCTGCTTGGTATTATCGCTCATAAGTAGTTTCAACCCCATCGCTGAGTACAACACAGAAGAACAACATCATCATCATCACGTTAAGGCTGCAAGTAAAGAGGAGCTCAGACACCTCTCTGAGAGTCAAGCACAGGATTTAAAAAATCAAGTCCGGGTGTATTGTGTGATCATGGTCCAGCCAAAGAACATTGTTTACTGGGCGACTGCTTTGGACACTTGGAGCAAACATTGTGATAAAGCTGCGTTTTATACCTCAGAAAACTCTAAGGCACTGGAGGCAATAGACTTGAATGAACAGGATGGTTGGGCGAGATTACGGAAAGCTCTGAAGCACGCTTATGAGAATGCAGGTGACCTGCGCTGGTTTTTTGTGGCACAGCCCAACACATTTGCTATCATTGAAAATCTCAAGTATCTTGTGCTCACAAAGAATCCAGATGAACCGTTCTACCTGGGAAAAGCAGTGAAATCTGGGGAACTCGAGTATGTAGAATATGAAAGTGGCATTGTTCTCAGCTATGAAGCTCTGCAAAGGCTGGTGCACGTATTCCAGGATGATGAGAAATGTCCAGAAAGGGGCCGTGCCTTGTGGAAGCTGAGTGAAGACAAGCAGCTGGCCGTGTGTCTCAAATATACAGGTGTATTTGCAGAGAATGGAGAAGATGCACATGGAAAGGGCCTGTTCAACAGCAAGAGTGTTGACAGCCTGATAACAGACAGCATGAAGAACAACCCCACTAATGTGGTGGAGGGTTGCTGCTCTGACATGGCGGTCACATTCAACGGCATGTCCCCGAATCAGATGCAGGTTATGATGTTTGGAGTTTACAGACTTCGTCCATACGGGCACGATTTCCATGACTGGTTAACGTTTTATCCACCAGAAGGTTCAGACAACGACTAGTCTCGTTCCTTCAGTGTGGATGTGCCGTTTTTAAAACTCTTGCTTCTGTGATGGCAAACTTAACTTTACGGGAAAGGTGTTTCTTACGGTGTTTGTAAAACTGGATCCTGGGTGAGAAGGATATTTTTATGTATATTTGTACTTTTTGCACAATTCCTCTGTGGTGGTTGTAAATGGAGTGTATGGGTGTACCATTCAATTAGAAAATGTATCAAATTCAGAATGCAAGACAATTATGAAGTTTGTCATTGAAGTATTTTATTTGTCTTTGTTTTGTTTTTAAACAGATATTTTTAATTTGACTTAAAGTGATTTAAAGTTTATTTTATAGCACCATTAATCAGTTCTTAGTATGAAATATGTTTTTTCTGACCTGTACTGGTTTTCCCTCTAAATGAAGAATTAGCCTTTTGAGTGAAGGACTAAATTTGTGCTTTCCTGTCAATCGTTGCTCAGGCAATTTGGGAAAAAAAACACATTTCTACTGTATTTTTTTCTGCACTATTTTAAAAAAAGGCCTTTAAAGCAACTAAATAGGCTTTTAGTTGATTAAATTATTTACAGATTAAACTTGAACTATATTTGTCGAGGTGTTAATTCAACAATCATTGTGTCTACATAGAAGTGGAACAGACTGTATAGTTTTTCTATACTTTGTGTGTACTTTATTGTAAGCTAGCCAAATATATTTTTCCTTGACTATAACAGTAGAAAATACTTTGTTGTGATTATGAAATTTAGTTAAAACTATCCTTCAAACCACCATAATTAAGTTGTGTTGGTAATTTTATGCTGTTTAGGTTGACTTAACATTCAATAACGTAGAAGAAAAAACAAACTAAGGGAAAACGCAAACATCAAGCAAAAACACTTCCCTCTAAAACTTTTGTGCACACAAACATCTGGGAATAATTCATTTGAATGAGTGAGTATACTAACGCTTTAATTATCCTGAGATTTCTATAAGTGTGAGGTCCATTGAAATATAGATATTTTAATTACTTTAATTTCAATTTTAGGGTCAAACTTTTGGATGTAACTTAAAAAAAAAAAAGGCAGCCAATATCTGAAATAAAAGCAATGAGGGTTTGAGCAGGATCATACTAACAGGTGTAACAACAAATTTGAGTGCTCATCTGGCACTCCCTAAACCATAATGCAAATATTTTTACATCCTGAATGGCAAGGTTTGCTTAAGGTTACATCCTTAATCCAACTTAATGCTACCGAATGCATAAAGTTATCAACCTTGGTAGGTTTGTTGATCCTAAGTAGTTATTACTCTGGTTTTGTCATTTTTTAATCCTCAGGAATGCCACCAGGATACTGAATCCAATACAAGAAGAACGGACTTTCTGGCTTAAAGCAAGTTCTTTTATTTGTGCATCATGGTGGTTGATTTAAAGCCTCCAGCAGGTTACACAGCGATGTCTGTAAACAGTTGACTGGCAGCTCATGCCTCGGTGTCCAGAGAGCTCCACACATCATCCTGGGTGTTTTGGATTGGCTGTTGCAGGGGCTGGAGACACTATTTATATGTCTTCATGTGCCACAATCCATCGTTTAGATAGTGCACGTTCTCAATTCCGATTCCTTTGTTGACTTTTTCTCTGTTTGCAAAACACAAATAGATGATTAGATTTAAGAAAAAGCTGAAAGCAGTGAATTTGATGCATGTGTCAGGAGTCTTACATGCTTTCTGCTGACATCTTCATTACGCCAACACAAAGTGCATGCTGTTTCCCTTCTGCCATAATGGCCTGTAACCATTTATTAAAGACTTTGGGGGATGAGGTGATAGTTTGTCATACAGTTTAAAGAGGAAACATCTATAACTGGAATCTACAACATCAAAGTGCATAAAAGGATACAACTACTGTATCAGCTTCAGCAGGGTAGAGTTTAGCGCCTGGTGACGTCAGCCCAGGACACATGATGTTTGCACCACTTAAGACAAATTTAATGGCTCCTTTGTCAACTTGCTGGTGTGGGAGAATGAAGGGATCTAAAACCAGAAAAAGATTATTAAAATGTAAAAAAAAAACCTCCCTTCCCCCCAATTTGTAGAGGAGGTCTCACATTTATGCAGCAGTCTGAGGGTGGGGTAGAATGGCCCTTCTCTCTGTCTGAAGAAAAGCAGTTCTCCATTCACCGTGAGGATTTCTATGTGTTCGTGGCTAGAATACATATGAGAAAATAAATAGCAGGGAATGACCCAGCTCACACACACACACATATATATTCATAAAGTAAAGAAAAGTTAAAATGGCATACCATCTCACTATTTTGACTGGGTCCTTTTTTGGCATTATCTGATTGAGCCATGACTCGATGTCTGGAAACTGTTCCAGCAGCTGATTTTTTATGCCTTTGATCACTGATGTTTTCAGCTGGATGCAATTGGACACATTTTCCTTCTCATCAAATCTAAAAGGAAAGAAATTAAAAAATTGAATCTCTGGAAAACACTCTGAACTGGTCCTTAAACAAGAACACTACACAACACCAGTTTTCTCCAATATGTATGAAAGACATGGATTTACAAAGGTTTTTTCCAAACTAACATCTGCTAGTTTCAATAAGTTACTTTGATATAAACTCTAAACAGCTTGTGATAAGCGCTAAACATTAGCAGTTGCGCTGCTAGCTATCGCTAATACAGAAAGAAGCAGACATACTTTTTAAACATTATCGCTGGTCACAACTGCAGCCTTCTTCGGGTGAGTAAGGGCTTGTCGGAGTACACTGTGCCAGATCAGGAACAACTTACAAAAAAGTAACTAAATATAATTCATCTATCAAGAAGTGCTGTAGCAGTTCCACGTTCATTTAACATAGGAAGGCCAACAGGGGAAGTTTTGCGACATTTTACGACAATACCGCAATTTGCTATTTCTCTGTTGCTTTGGTAACAGATATGAGAAAAGGGGTGTACGTTTACGTCAAGTCGTATCAATGCAACGGGCATTTAAAGAAATATTTTTATTACCTTTCTCAGCAAATCATTCTCTACTGGAGATGGATTTTAATTTATAAGTTTAAAAGCTACAACACTTCGTTATCTAACTCCAGACATGTATTGTTAAGAAGCTAATCTTTATTTTAATCTTTACTTTTCTAAGGGCTTCTGCGAAGTTTATATTAAATACCAGGTTACCAATCTGGGAATAGCACAGGTGTGATTTAAAGTAAAACACATATTAACACAGAGGTATGGTGCATGGAAGTGGTGTTTTAGGAGCCCAAGACACTAACATGGTAACTTTGTACATTACACCACAGATTATCCACCCTTAGTTTGAAAACAGAATAAAGTAAAGCTATGTTTAATTTAGGTTTTGCATTATTAAATGTCCACAACAGTAATTTGTTTTTGTTTGATGTTGCAAAAACACCTTATGTCACTGCATACTGGTGTACATTTGTAAAAGACGTCCCTTGGGACCAAGTCTGGTTGTTACCTCATAAGTATTTTATAAGCAATAAGGTTAAGGAAATTTCATTCAAGATTTTGCACAAATTTTACCCAGTCAAACACTTTCTTAGGAAATGTAATAATGAAATTGAAATTAATTGTACTTTTTGTGCTGTTTGTCCTGAAACTGTTCATCTTTTTTGGCATTGTGATTACAGCACAAATTTTTGAAAAGATTTCTCCAAATTCATTAATGACAAGCTACTAGGAGATTTATTATCATTCGAGAATGTCATGTTTGGGTTTTTAAAATGTGGAAAAAGACTTGAACAAAAAGCCTACATTATCAATCTTTTGATTTTTATGGCCAAATTCTTCTTGCAGAAAATGTAAATTCTCTAAGCAAAAGCCTCTTTTCTCACTCTTTTTAAATAATTTCATCTCATTTGTTAATTCCTTATAAACAATTTGTAACAAGAAGGCAAGACAAACTGTATATTTATGCAAAACATTTAATTTGTGCCCCAATTAATTTAATCTGTTTTTTCTTTGTGCTCATTCTTGGTGGATATCTGTTCTTTACCCCTTTTCCCTTTGTTTTTTTGTTTTGTTTGTTTTTGTTTTAAAGTATACTTAAGCTATACTATGTGTTGATACGTTTACTATTCATATGTGTTTATATGTAAGACATGATTGTTTCAATAAATAAAATTTTTTTTTAAACAGTGTCGATGATCCAGTCTACACGCGGCTCTTTGGCGCCACCTTGCGGCCAAACTGAGTAATGACATGGTAGTTGGTATTTGGGGGGAAAAAAATAAAAAGAAAGAAACACGCTTGTGCAAAAAGTACTTTTGTACTCAAGTACTTCCGGTGGGGTCACCGACTAGCTTTTACGAGAAAAAGATTTCCCGTGTTTACCAACGGCTGTTTTACTATCATGTGAGCTTGTTTATGCCACAGTTACATTTACTCTGTAAATAATTTTCTTTAACAACCGCTGACCGTAAACGACTTTACAACGCGGTTGGACAAGAGCGGCAAGAAGAGGAAGCAATAGCCAACCATCTTTATTCTTCTGCCAGCAATAACAAGAAAGAGACAAGGCTAGGTTTTTAGTGGAGCCGAGGAGTTTTCAATTTATTGTCTGTTTTACATCGGAAAAAGAAATTGGGTGAAACCGCCCGTGTTTAAGCAGACAATAGCTCTCGGACATTGTGCTCTCCTCCCGGCTAGCCTGGAAGTTTCGGATCAAAATATTGGCTGTTTAGAATTAGTATTCCCGTTTTTTCATGTTTCCAACAGGTATATCTTCCCCTAATCCCCAACCACCACCAACCCAGGAGGCTAGACCCGCTCCTACTGATGTCAAAAACGACAGCAGCAACATCACATCTCCGAAGAAGAGGAAAATAAACGGCTCAGAGAGGCAAGACACAAGTGACCCGATCTCTTCTTCGCCTCCCAAAACCCTGAATTCCTCCGCCTCCTCCACTTCCTCCTCTTCTCCCACTCCGCTGCACATACAGAAGAAGTTGAGGTTTGAGGATTCAATGGATTTCATTGGACTGGATTTGAACATGGCCGAGGAGGCTGCCGGTGCTACCACCGCCGCTTCGTGCTCCAATAACAAAAGCAAAGCCATGTTCCTGTCCGGTGGCGTGGGCCACCACGCGAACGGACTGACGAAACCCGCAGGATCCGGCACCTTCTCCAGCAGTAAACCCGGTGCTGCCAAGAAACTAGTCATCAAGAACTTCAGAGGTATCACAGGCACAAGTGTCCCAAAAAGAAAGCTTACATTTATCATTGAACTAGTCCAACGCAGTAGTGTCCCCATGTTACCTAAAAGTGTGTCTGTGGCAGTCGTGCATGTTATCTAACAGCAAGGTGTAATACCTGGACTGCATGTGGACTATTTAATCATAGAATTAGATTCTGAAATGAACAAACATTTCTCTTTTGTTTTACTGGTAAAAGCCCAGTAAGTGCAGAAGCCTGTAGGAGCTCCCAATAGGACCATTAAAAGGCAGATACTGGTTTTTATCACAGCAGCTTTAAGTGATATCACAGCTTTGATATTATTATAGTGCATAAAACTATTGTACATTCTGATTAAAGAGTGTAAAAAAAAACTGGAGTGAGTGTATAGACATAATTCATAATCAGTGTAGTATGTAAAAGTGATCACATTATTAATGTGTTAAAGGTTAAAATGTTTTTGTTTTGGCCCAAGTCGATTCACATCAAGCACACAATAAATGCACATAAAAGCAACTAAATGAAAAATCAGGGAACAGTAATTAGATAGATGTCACTTAAAGAGTTAAGCATCAAATTATCCAAATGAAATTAAATGTCATCTTACTGGTAAATATTTGATATGGCTCATTTCCTTTAGTTATTCAGTCTAAATGATAAAGAATTCCCATATTGGGTAGAATAATGGGTTTTAATAACACAATGCAGTACCCAGGTGCAGGGTTTTATAGAGATATGTTTAGTTTAGTCCACTGTCCTGCTAAAGTTTCTGTGTTGTTGCCTTCACAGAAAAGCCCAAGTTGCCTGAGAACTACACACAGGAAACCTGGCAGAAGCTGAAAGAAGCGGTGGAGGCCATACAGAACAGCACTTCTATAAAGTACAATCTAGAAGAGCTTTACCAGGTATCTCAACACACCAGCTGGCCTCTCGTGTGTGTGCTGCATGTGTGCTCTGCAGGCTGCTGCTCTGTGGTCGTCGCATACAGGAGACACTTTTCCTTTGTCTCCTCAGGCTGTTGAAAACCTCTGCTCCCATAAGATTTCTGCCAAGCTTTACAAACAGCTGAGGGCCGTGTGTGAAGACCACATCAAGGCACAGATCGATCAGTTCAGAGAATATCCTTTTAAAGGTTGATCATATGTATTTATTTGCAGCAAAGCATCACTTTTGACTTAACTCTTGTTACGGATGCCCTGGACAGCGTGCTTTTCCTGAAAAAAATTGACAAGTGTTGGCAAGATCACTGCAGACAAATGGTAGGTTGTGTCTTTAAATCAATTAATTCTCTTTAAAATGAGAAAGATTTTCCTTGTGTTTTTTAAGAGATTAAATAAGTATTGCTCAGAGTTGCAGGACCTTAGGAAGACAGATTAGATTAAACAAATGTCAGCCAAATAATAAAAAAAACAGATATTTGAAAAAAAAACTTTATTATGCACCACAAAATGTGATTTATATGTAGCTTTTTAATAAATCCTCGTCTCCAGGGATGATTTTCAACAATAAGGATAACATAAAATAGCATATCTATAAGTTTGAGGTGTGTGATGAAGTGATAATGTAGGACTTGTGCTGGAAGCAGTGTGACCCTTGAACAGCAGCCAAATGCAAATTAGCTCCAGCCATTGCTCTTATTTTTATATCAATAGAAGCAGTTTTTGTTGCACATCGTTTATCATTATCAGCAGTTTTAACTGGTTTAAATAATATGCAAATGCACAGCAAATTACTTCTAATAAAACAACTTAGCAGCTTTGCAAAAGCAAGCATGTCATGGTCTGGAGTGCACCATGAACAACCTGTCCAACCAGGTAAAACACCACAGACTTGTTCTGTTTCACTCTGCAATATATTTTTATGTTTTATACTCTCAATGAAAGTTAAACTTTGCATATTAATTCATTTTAAATTAGCAGAAAAAATATGGAGCTATATTTGTCTTTTTATTGAATGCAAGAAAAGAAGCAATCCAAGAGGGAAAAATGTTTTGTAAGGAAAAATATATATTTGATAGTAATTCTTTTCACATTAATAACAAAAAATGATATTATATAAAAAAAATTATATAATTAATCATTTTTAAAAAAAAGTTTTCTTTCTTCAGAACCAAACAAAAGTCATTTAAAGGTAAAGAAAACTGGTTACAACCTTTTTCACAACTTGTTTCTCATTTTGTTTCACAGATCATGATTAGGAGTATATTTTTGTTTCTGGACCGTACCTATGTTTTACAAAATTCAATGCTGCCATCAATCTGGTGAGTGAAGAGTAATGTTGCTGGCTGTGCCATCGTACGTGAGGCTGAGTCTTGTTGAAGTGGGCGCTGAACAACATGCTGTGTTCTGCAGGGACATGGGCCTGGAGCTGTTCAGGTTCTACATCATCAGCGATTTAAAGGTCCAGAGTAAAACCATCGACGGGATTCTGCTGCTCATTGAGAGGGAGCGAAACGGAGAGGCCATAGACCGCAGTCTGCTCAGAAGCCTGCTGAGCATGCTCTCTGACCTGCAGGTAACTAACTACTAATTTCCTGAATCGTTTTGATTCACAGTAGCCGGGTTTTTATTCTGTTTAAATAAAACAAATATTTACCGAACATCGCTCATTGATGAAACAATGAGCCCGTTTACAGGACCATCAGAAATCTGGGAGTAATCAGATTACTCTAATAATCTGATATGACATTATTGTCTGTTTTCACCAGTCTCTTTCACACTTATTAAAAATCTGCATTGGTCATGTATCGCTCAGAGAAGCTGGTTTGTGGCATAAATTTTGCCTTGTCACAGCTGTGATCCTCGTTTTTTAAGTTTATGATCGTTTTCCAACCTTGCATGTAGAATTTTTACCATCATGCATCCAGAAACCAGTCAGTTATTTTTAAAGTGTTTTTTTGTTGTTATGTCAGCGAGCGAAGCTGATTTTGATAAAAGCAACACCAGTAACGTTTTAGCTGTTCATGATCTCGTCGAGCATCAGGAAGTCACATGATGTGGGGTCACTTTCTCACAGGAAGTGAATAAAAAAATCCATTTCAGTCTCTTTTTACTCTATTGCTGTGTCCGAATGTGCACTCTATGGTCTACATAGCGCCCTATGTAGGGGTCAATCCATTTTGTAGGGGTGTCCGAATGTACAGAGAGGACTAAGTAGTGCACTCAAAATGCAATTGTGGGTCGGAGCTTAAAATGGTCGATATGAGACGAACATCCTAGAAGGTTAAAAAACTAAAGACCATACATTTTTATTCTGTTTTTATTGAGTAGATATGATGCACAGAACGAATAAGGAAAGAAACTCTTCACACGCCATCTTTAAGTGCGCTATGGTTGCCATAGTTACAGCTGGTAGTCACGTGATGTAGCGAGAAAGTGCCGAGCTTCCTGTTGGCCTGGCAGCGGAATGAGGCACTATGTAGTAAATGAGTGCATGGATGCACATTCAGACACAGCTTATTTATATTTGACTCAGCTAATTAAGTAGGAATCAATTTGATTAATCTATTTTTCTAACCCATGTCACAGATGAACTCATAGTGACAAACTTACATTTCTGTATTGATTGTTCCTCTGTCCTATGAGAATGGCTTTCACAGTGTATCGTTTTAGTCTTGATAACTGATGGTTGTCTTACTGAAACTCATGTTTTCTGCGTCCATCACAGATTTATCAAGATTCCTTTGAGCAGCGCTTTTTGGAGGAAACCAATCGTCTGTACGCTGCAGAGGGACAGAGGCTGATGCAGGAGAGAGAGGTGATTTATCTGCTAGTCTGGTTTTTTATTATTATTTCAGAGATTAGATAAGTAGTTAAAATTCCTTCTGTTTTATTGGATCCTCAAGGATCTGGCTTGATAGAATTAACTATTGATCAGATAACCCACAACGCTGTCTCACTGATATGAGAATTTAAAACATTTCTTAACCCTAATGATGTTCACTGGATATCTTTAGATTGACAACTGGAGTAAACAAGCAATTTGATTGATTCCTCAAATATTTAGCAACTATTTCACTCAATTATCTGACCTCTTTTAGAAAAACTATCCACAGTAAGTGAAATAACGAGAGGAGGAACATTTCCAGTGCAACGCTGCTGTACGAGACATCAGAAATGGGTCTTTGAACGTTGAAGGACTCTGCTTATACTGATGTTGAAAATGATATAACTTTACAAGTATTTCACCAAAATATCCATCCTGAATAAGGGTCAATATATAAATATCTCCCCTGCTAGGTCTGAATGCAGATAAAGACACACACCAAACAGAAAAAAAGATTTTAAATTGATTTAAATGAGTGGAAACAACTCGGTTTGCAGCTCGAGTAACTCTCCTGTTGACAGCTCAGTTTGTGTAACCTAAATAAACCCCTGTGTCAAGTCTTTGTGCTAATAACGGTCTAATGGGTCGTTGTTTGAATATTGTTTTGTCCAAGATTATCATCATGTAATTTTCTTTCCCCTAAAACTTGGAAGGAAGTTAAAGCAAAGACTTTATTCACAACATATCACATTATATTTAATATAACATATTCTATTTGTAGTTTCATTACAGCAGTCTTCCTATTATTCCCACTATAAACCTCTTTTTTATTTTAAGCTTTATCAAAAACCATTAATCGTGACAAATTGA
>JBAMHV010000007.1:13826911-13855755 GCA_037177535.1 Pseudomugil gertrudae | reverse complement strand
CAGTGGAGGGACGATAAAACCGGTGTTATGTGGGCTGTTCTGGGAGTTCCTGTTAAAATCCTTGCAGCAGAGTTTTGAACAAGTTGAAGCCGTTGAAGGCACGTGACAGGAAAGCCATAACAGCACCCTGGCGTTAAAGTTGAAAGAGGCAGTGTAGTTAACATTTAATCAGAGTTTTATTTTAAGTATGTGTTGATATTTAAACAAGCAGATGTTAAAGTTGGAAAATAACTTTTTTCTTCTTTTTTTTAAGGCATCATTCTTCTTTTGTGCTCTCCTCTAAAATGCCTTTGTAACCTGACTTTGTCATACATAGCTTTATGTCAGTGGACTTTGGGCTTGGATGAGCATTGGAACATTGACTTAATGTGTTCTTAAAGTCTAAACGTAGCTATCAGCAAAATGACAAAATTGAGGCCAAGGTTATAAACACCTTCCAGAGGGTTTTGTGTTATGATTGTGTTACAAGGATTCTGGTAGTCACCTGGGTAGATTACACGGTATGTGAAAAACTTTATCAGTAACTGGATTCTGTCCTTTCTGCTGAATTGAATACTGTTTTTTTTAAAGAATCAGTGTAATTGTAGTAGTTTTGCTGCAGCTTTTGGCTGAAGTGATGCATTGCGCTCTAAAAGGCTGTTTTCTTATTTTTAGTAAAACATTTTTCAGACCTGTCTCAATCTTTGACCTTTAAATGGTTTACTGCTAAACACAGCGTGGTATTATAGCCTGAGAATATGTGAAAAGGGAAGCTGTGACCCCGGTATTACTATGTGGAGCCTCATTGAAGCTGTTTATTAGCTTAAGGGGTCTTTTTATTTATTGAGTCAGATCATGAGGTTAGCAAAGTTACTTCTCAGCAAACCTGCTGACCATAAATGTGAGCATGAGTGATTTATGTGTCAGCTTGGGTTTAACTGCTGACCTGCAGGGTATGCTCTTTTTCTTGCATTGTGTCAGCTGGTTATGACTTAAGCTTTTTATGACCAACTAAAAATCATGGATGTGATGTAATGGATTAAAAAAATATGAACTGCCACTTTTTTATGACCACGTTTTTTGAGAAAATGTACAAAAATGCTACTAAGATAAATAATTTCTTTTCTTTCAGTGCTCCAGATGTCACATGGCATTGAGGTGAATGTCACAAAGGATGGAAAGTTATGCCTCTACGCCAATCTACAGCTCAATTTCTCTGTGTCCTACAGTGTAGCGGACAATAAGGTGAGTTTCTTGTCTTTTATACTAAAACAAGTCGTCTAAGCAACTGTATTTTTCTTTGTTTGCTCCTCTGTGCTTATCACTCTTATCAGCTTTTGCAATGTGACTGTCACATCACCAAGATGTGGACGAAACGTGAAAAGGGGAAATTCTTTCCGACAGATCCCTACGATTCAGCATTTTAGCTGGTGTGTTTTCCTGGTGTACTTCCTGTCTTTTTCCCGTCACGTTTTTGGGCTAAAGACTGGGAAACAACAGAAAAGCATTCATTCTTTTGTGTTTGTCATTTTAATTCAGTTTAAAGGTTTTTAATGTTATTTTATTGGCAAGAAATGTCTTTTTTTTCATAAACTGAATTAGTATTTTCCTATTACTGTATCTGTTATTGTTTTGTGTTTTAATACCTTTCTGGTAAAGGCTTTAGATAAGCCAAACTGGGTTTCCTGCCATGTACTCCATTTATTTACTGGTATTTGCTGTGTTTTTATTCTTGTGCAAATAAGCTAAAACAAAAACTTTTAAATGGTAAAGAACACAACAACAGCTGCACCGGACAACCTTCATTTTCTTAATACTTGGCTATGTCCGCCGCAGAGAAGTTGGTTTTTTTCCCACGGTAATGTACACAGACGTACACAACAACGAGCAACACACTGTTCTGCCAAGTGGCAGCAAACCACTAGGATGGAGCACTTGTTCCTGTGGGGTTTGGTGAGATCTAGTAACTGATTTTCAGATTGTTAGCAGGTAGATACCTCTGATTTGCAAGTGGTTAAAACCAGAAATGACCAAAATAATGACAAACCCACCTGAAGGTAACCCGTCTATGTTGTCTTAGACTAGTTGCACCAGAACCTTTTAGAGTACTTAATGGAAAACTCAAGTTTTAGTTTGATGACATAGTCAAAGCTTTATCAGAGTCTTGAAGGTGGGCAATCATAAATGTGGTAAAGGGGGACAAAGACTGATAATTAATACTAATGTTTATTTTTACGGTGATTCTGTCCATTAAAGTAATGGACAGGGAAAAGGTTTGGTGTAACCTCTGGAGTCTGAATCAAAATGCCTGGACATGCATTCACTTTAGAGCTTAACTCTTATTTTACATGGCTCTACACACATCACATAACTATGGTTTATGGTTCACCTTCTTTTTTCCTGCAAGTTGGCATCAACAGATTGATCCCTGCTTTTTTTCAGAGTGAAGTGGCTCTCTTTCAACTTCCTGACAATGCCGTATCAGATGCTAGTAAATGTGATGCCGAAACTTCAACCCTGGAGCTGACGTTTGGAGAAGGACATTCCTGGAATATGGTTTTTACCTTGACTGAAAATAAATATCAGGCAGACCTTATAGTCTTCATTTACAATCTGAGCGACTCCAACTTCTTCCCTAGATCTTCATCAAAAGGTAACATTCAAATAAAGGTGGGCAAAAGCAAACACAGGTGACGAATGACCCTCATACTGATATGTGTTTTCTTATATTCTGTTTTATAGAAATAGTAAGCGTGAACAAGAATCCTGAAATAACAAATGTTGGTTTGGATACTTGTTATTCGTGCAAAAGTCAGGACGTGATACAAGCTGATAACGTGAACATGACTCTGTGGAACATGCTCGTACAGGCTTTTGTCGTCAATGGCAACAAGAGTGAGACCAGTAAGTTCACAAACCAGCACACATCTCCTCCGAGCTGCAGCGTTAGTTTCACATCTTACTCTTTTTTTTTTCACGCAGTAACCCCCTGTGCCGCCGACATCCCCACCACTACTGTTGCCCCCACCACTACTGTTGCCCCCACCACTCCTGTGACAAATACAACCTCTGCAGCGCCTGTCACAAACACCACTTCAACTTCTCCTCCTCCTACAACCAGCACCCCAACACCCACCCTCCCTCCACCCAGCACTGGAAACTACAGCGTCGCGTCTGGTGAGAACACCACAGCTTGTCTGTTGGCAGACTTTGGCTTGCGGATTGGTTTCAGACAACATGAGGTACGTTCATAAATGTTGTTTAAGCACATATTCTGTGTTGGGATAAAACAGAGACACGGATATGATTTCCTTTCTTCTGTCTGATTTAGAAATATCAAGAGATGAATTTTAACCCTAATGGGGTCAATGCTTCTGGACTTTGTGAAGCCAACAGCAGCGAGCTTTTGTTGGTGTCTGAAGAAATGACTATAAAGCTCACATTTGTCACTGTAAGTCCTTAGCAGTGTGTCGGCTTTGGTGTTTGTGTGTTGCCTTGGTGCAAATCCAATAAGATTACTGATATCCCTCTTGGATTTGAGTTGAGGTTATAGAGTTAAATGCTACAGCTCTTTTACTTAATGTTGTCAGCACAGCATATTCTCCAAAAAATGAGTGGTTTAAAATGAAAACTTTAAAACGCAGCATGGTTGCTAACAACATGCCCACAGGTAGTACATCGAATTACTCACAGAACGATAGAAAATGTTGATTTATCTAGAAGTTCACACTGACCTTTGGAAACTAAGTGTTCAGTTTATCGTCTCTGATAATTTCTAAATGTTTTTTTTACAGGACAAAAAGAAATTCCACCTTCAAGCTCTGAATGTCACCGTAAACACAGGCTCTGGTAATTATACCTGCCTCTGTATTCCTAATCCCAGATTAAAGTTGATTCAGAATTTTCTTTTTACTCTTTATTTTTATTATGTTTGTTTTTCTCCCTTAGCTGTGTTTGTTGAGGCTAACACCAACCTGACTCTGTGGGAGGCGGCTGTGGGCAGCTCCTACATGTGCAACAAGGAGCAGAACTACACCATCAGCAGCTTGCTCTCCATCTACACCTTCAACCTGCACGTGCAGCCATTTGAAGTGAAGAAGGGTCTGTTCAGTACAGGTAAGTTCTAATCATAAACAAAATGAAGCCTTTGGGTTTGATGGATTGTAATGCACCACTCCTGGAACTGGGGCAAGACATTTTGTATCATTGTTAGTGGTTTTCAATACAGCAGCGTGTTTGAACAGTGCATTTCAGTAGCGGGACAAATCAGTGCTCTACATAAAACCTGAAAATGGGATTCAGATGAAGTAGGAAAGCTTTGTTTGTGTATTCTGACACAGTGGCGCTTAGAAGGATGGCAGATAACATGAACTGCTTTTTGTCTCCATCATTGTTTTGAGTGACATAATCACTGTTCCACCTGCTGACTGACTCTCTTTCCATCTGCAGCCCATGAATGTTCATTGGATGACACCAGCATCTTAATCCCAATCATTGTTGGCGCTGCACTGGCTGGCTTGATTCTCATTGTAGTGATCGCTTACGTGATTGGTCGAAGAAAGACCTATGTTGGATATCAGACCCTTTAAATGCAGTTTGTTCTTGAGTTGTCAGGGGGTCCCAAGCCTGGTCCTTTAGCTTTATGAATAGTTGATTAAATTTGCAACAAATAAAAACTTCAATAAATTTGTAATGGGAAAACATGATGTAATATATTAAATCAGAAAACCATCAGAGAAATAAATTTTATTATCTGCTGGTTTTTTAATAGCTGATAATTATGTGACATAAATTGCATTTGTCTCTGTTTTAATAAGAGTAAAATTAGGGTGAATACGTATGTTCTGTTCTCCTCAAGGACCAAACTTGTCTTTACCCCTGTGTTTTGTTTCCCTAAATGTTTTGTCTCTCTTTATTTGTTGTGCTTTTTGTTAATGGGCAAGTGCAAGATCCTCATTTCTTTTTAAAAAAAATAAAAAGGTCCTTTGATGGGCAATATTCTGTGAGCAGTATATATAAGTGCAGATATAATAATCCCCCGACCTCTACAAAGGCCTCTGGACCATATATTGTGTAAATTATTAGCACAAAATGTGCAACAGTTTGAGCTTGTTGCAGTGGGATCAGGCACTCGCTCGGTAAACACTCCCATCATTATTTGCCTTTTGCTGTTGATCTTTCTGTGATTTTCATTCCCATGATCAGGACATAATGAAATGTTTTTCTATAAGTTAAAGCAAGGTGATCATGCTTCCTTTGCTTCTTATTCCTCTCTCCTTAAATCCACTAACAGAGTCATGTGTATTTGGTTTAGAAAGTTATCCGTCCATGCTTTCCCCTGTAGACCAGGAGGAGCGTTAGAAACGTGGCCCCGCTGTCTGACTGAAGTATAAATATGAAATGAGATTTTCCATCAACCCAACTTTACCAGCTCGAGTTTAAGCCTAGTTAGAGCTGATCGTTTTAGGGGATCGTTTACATTTTAAGTATGAAAGCCTGGAGCTTACTGAACTCCATGTTATGCAGCCATCTTTAGTGTTGCTTATGTCACCTGTGCATATTCTGCTTTTGCATTTGCACATAGTCCCGTCAGTAAATCTGCAAGATATCAATAAGCTTCAGTTTGTTTTTTTCTTATAAGACACATGTAGGCATTAAGTTTAGAAAAGGGATGGAGTGTAGCGAAGACGTTCATGCTGGAATAACATCAACACAAATGCACTAAGACATGATTTGCTTGCTATCACAAAATTTCAAAATTGTAAAGTTTAGAGCGCTAAAAATATCTTAAATATTTAATTATTGAATACTTTTTATTACCTTCTTGAAGAGAGTTGGATGACATTAATGCTCGAGTTTAATACATATGTACAGCACGAAGCTGCTTTACATGAACTGAGCACAGACTGGAAGTAAGAGTGCAGCGACGGTACTCTAAGCTTTGTTTATTGAACTAAAACACAACAGAAATAAGCTCATTTGCATTTGTACATATTTGTTCATGTTACCATCTCTCTTCAAGGAAGAGCTATGTCGCCTCTAAATCGTGATCCCATTCCCTCACAAGCTCAGTGAACCAGTCTTTTCAGAAGGTTTTTAATCTGATTTTCAGCAGGAAAAACGCAACTAAAAGCACATTTTCATTTCAGTACACCAGCGAATGTGGTGTAGTGTCATCCAGCTAGTTATAGAACGTTTTATTTTCACAAAAAGGGCTGGAAGAAAAGGTTTTTAAGGCCTTTCAGGTGGGAAGTTTCAGTAAAGACGGGGTGGTGAGCCACTAGTAAAGATAAACAAATGTCACGGTTATTAATTATTATAGTAGCGTGCTGTGTATTGTTTGCACTGTTCCACCTCTTGGAAACAGGAAATATTTGCATTTTAAGCTGATGATAAAAATTTTGCTTTCACAGGTAATTAAATGTACATGTATATGAAGACTTGCTCTTAATCAGATATAAGCTTTTGATGGGGGGGCTTGTGATTGATGGATAACAGCTTTTGTACAAACTCAGTTGCCTTAATTATGGAGATGGTTTTGCAGCACCCACCAGTATACAGGCATTTATGGGACTGTTCTATGATCAGGTTGCTCACTGTGACTTATCACTGAGTAATGATTTTTACACCAGCTGCAACTGTCTAATCATCCTCTTGTGGGGAAAATTGCACACATTCAACAAAGGGAATCGCTGCTGCAAAACCATCTGCTAATCAATAATGTGGAGACAAATGACTGCTGCATGCATCGTTTCATGTTGTTAGCTATAATAAATTGGATTTTGTGTTGGAGCTTTTTTTTTTTTTTTTAAGTATTTCGAATGTGAATAAAAATAAGGAAAAACGAGAATTTCCATGTTGTTCATGTTTTAAATATTCATGACTCCTCTGTTTCAGCTGTCCTTTTAAAAAAGTCTGTGTTAAGCCAGTAAGACATTTATTTCTGTCCTCTTCTCACTCTCGTCTAGCTGAGGATTGCCTGGGTGATGCGGAGAGCTTCCTTGTTCCCATAGCTGTCGGAGTTGCCCTGCTTGTTCTCATTCTTATTGTTCTGCTGGCCTATTTCATCGGGAGAAAGAGAAACATGGCCACCGGCTACGAGTCTTTCTGATTTAACCTGCCTGATTCAGAACGTTCTCCTTCACAAAGGATAGTTGCTGCCTATTAATCACGCTGCTTCTACTAGTTGTGGAAATGAATATTTTTATTATTTCACGTAGCGGTGAAGACCATTCAGGAATGATTCAATGTTACATAAGGTTAACGATGCATAAAGACTGGAAACGATGTACAAAAGTGAATTTCAAAGGCTTCAATCACTGAGTGAAGGAGAATTGACCCATACGTCATTCTGATGAGGCTCTGCTACTCGTTGCATAATTGTGTGTTAAGACGTGAAGTGAGGTGACGACAGGATTCATCTGGACAGACGGCTGTCCTCGTGGATGTTCCAGTTCTAATCTGCTTTCGGCTCCAGGTTTATCTTGAACTGACAGGCAGAAAACAAGTTTTAATCCTTTCAAACATTTCTCCCAACATTTTTACGTACGCTTTAACCAGTGTTTCTCTTTAACCCTGCTTTCATATGATTGATTCCAGCTGTTTGGGGTTTCTTCTTGCTGCTTCCTGCTCCTTTTCTAACCTTTTCTTTTTAACCCACATCCTCAGAGTAGTTGTCTGCTAACTTGCTGTCTGTCTGTCTCTTTCCCTGTCAGCTGAGGAATGCTTCCTGGACTCTGATTTGAGCTTTTTGGTGCCCATAGCTGTTGGCGTGGCGCTCAGCTTCCTTATCATCCTTGTGCTTATTTCTTACCTGATTGGTCGGAGGAAGAGTCGCACTGGCTACCAGTCTGTTTAATCCAACCCAGCTGCTTCTGCCTCTCAGCCCTTATCAATGCTCTCAGCTCTTAAAAGCACCTTTCCTGTCATTCAAGCGTATCAAAAGCTTCCCAGCTTTTCTTTTCTTCCGTTGTTCCCTTGATGCATCTTCCTGCAATAACCTTTAGCTTATTTGTATCACCCAATGTCAGCCCAGCACTTGGCTTTATTTTTTTAACCCCAGTGACTGAATCAAGCACCAAAACATTAATGATCAATACTGAATCGTTTCAATATCAGCTGCATGTCTTAAGAATCAAAGTGGCCACTTGACCCTTCCAGCAAGCTCTCTCTTCTTCACCTGTGAGACTTTCTCTTTGTTTTTGTTGTGATGACGTAAATGTATGAGAGGTAATTGAACCACTGTCGTTCATTTCTTAGACATCAGTTTTCCATTACTTAACTTTCATGAATCATGAAAGATGAGCTAAATTAAACTACTTCTTGCACAAATAGTCATGTAATTGTAGCGCGATGGAAAGGGATAAAGACACTTTACCAGTATTGGGACCAGGTTTTGTCTGTTTTTGGCTTTTTTGTTCATGTTCGTGTCACTCATACTAAGATGTTTGAAGACTTTTATCTTGAAAGTGTGCACTTCTTTACACGTTACAGTTTTTTTTCCTCAGTAGTTTACACTGATCACTTTGATCGAACGTTTTACATGAATTTACCCTTAATGACACAATAACACACCACGTTGCACTCACAGCAAGAGCCTTTTAGCTTCCAGGTTCCTTGTGATGTCACACCATTTCATTAATCTGATTCCTGAATGTGTCCATGTGATCATCCCTCGTCAGGCTCGTGCCTTTCTTTTGTGCACCTCTTGAGTTGCTTACCTGAAGCTTGTGTCCATCTGACGACGAATGTGTAATGAGCTTGTTTAACACAAGCGTGGAACAAATTGAAATAAAGTTTTGTTCTTGTTTTGTATCTGTCATTCTTCTTACCGTGTCTAATGCGCTTGTGTCTTGTGACACAAGTGAATTTAAAGGTTAATGCCAAGAACTGCCTCGCCAGCTCAGACCTAGACTTTGTTCCACAGGAAGCTTTTTATATCCTGTAAAACACACAGGAATGACTCTTATTTTGCATTTAAGCAGATCTACATGCTGAGCCTTAACTAGCCCAAAGCTTGAGTAACTGTAAATGATCTTGGGACTCTGCTGGTTTATGTTTCTGACAGTTATGCCTTTTAGCATGCTCAGCACGCTGCGACTGAGGATTTCTGCTCTGAATCTTTCGAGCATTGAGTCCAGTTTCTGTGCAGCTGCACCAGAGTATAACTGAGACTGAGCAAAGTGAGATAAACATTGAATTACTGCCTCAGTAGATCACATTATACAGCAGTGGAGGAAACCTGCTAAGACACTGGACATTTGGATTGAGCTCATTATTATAGATCCCAGGTAATAATGTGCTGAAGGGGCTGGAGACCTCCATCTATCGGCCACCACCTACCGGTACTCATTTATACTAAAGCAGGGGGTACCACAGCCATAAACTATAAGGTGAGATGTAGAGTATGCCCCAGATAGGACCTGGGGAGACATGATGAAAAAGACCTCAGCTAAAGTTCAAACCAGGATCTGTCCGGTCGTAGAGAGCCACAAGTGGTGTGAGTTTCCCTGTTGCAACACACCTGACACACATCAGACCTAATTAGCAGACTTGTGCAGAGCTCGACGTCAAACTCTACTAATTATCCATTGATCTGTGTCAGGTGTGATGCAGCGTGGAAACTCACAACACTTGCAGGAGTGCGGCTCTCTGGGACCCGAGTGGCCTACCTAGTCTAGCCCTAACCACCTCGCAGGGAATGTGTGTTGTAATAATGTAATGTTTTTATGGCCCAAACTAAAATTTATACAAGTTCCAAGAAAACTAGTGAGTTGTGATGAGATCTGCTGGAAAACGACTGCAATTGATTAATAAATTACTTCTGTAGAGCAAGAAAATGTAAAACATCCTCTGTGCTGATTTTTTAAATAAAGTACACAAAACTAGAACTAATGGGTGTAAAACTTTGTCATTGAGACATCTGCCAACTTTTGTAGTCTTTTATATGTTAGTAAAAAACTGACATTGCTGTCAAAACAGCTTCACTAAAAGAAAAAACTACAGAGTTTGTTGTGAATTGAGTTTTGGGGAAGAAAACCTGAGAGTACACACCAGAAAACTGTATTTATTATAAGTGCTGTGATGAGAATAAATACATTATAGAGAACACACAGTTCAGACATGATTAATACTACTATAAAATAGTTATTTTAAATTTCACAGATATTTCACAAACTACTTTATCACAGTATTTCTCTTTATTGATCAGTGGTGTAGTATTTCATTTTCAAAAGCAAATATTTTTGCAAAAGAAGTGGATACTTTATCATAACTGTATAATACTTCTATGCAACAAAAATATAGTAATCACGTATTTGCATTTATTATGTCAGGTTTTTTTTTTACTGTGTAAGTACAGTACAAGTCCTGCTGTCAGTATTTGCATATTTCTTACAACATACATGTTTAAAATATAAAGCAAAACAAATTAGTACATGTCACACGAAACCTCAATCTAACCTGGCAAAAAAGACTAATTCCCTATTAATATTTTTAAGTCATAATTGGATTTGCATAGCCAGAGGTGCTAACTACAGGGCTGTGTAATTTAGTTTGATTAAACTTTATTAATCATTACAAAACATCAGGAGCTGAGTTGTAACTCACACTATGCACTTGTCCTGTGCTCAGCACTGTTTGTTGTAGGTGCAGGTGTCAACAGCGCGCTGAAGGTTCGAAGACACGACAGAAGGATTTTGTTCACAGCAGAAAAGGAAATGAAAGTATTTCAAGGGAAAAAAAAGTTCAACATAATTCTTTTACATTTTTTGTGGGAGCATCCTTCTGTTTTATGCTCCAACCTCCAGGGAGAAGGTCACGCTACCCAGGTAGCGGTCAGTGGGAGAATCATTAATGATCCCCTTTCCATTCAGTTTGCATTGCACTTGGACGTGGGTATCGGGCTGGATTCCTGCAAAACGCACAGCCACCACCGGTGCAGAGTAGTTTACCTGAGACAGAAAGAGAGGCAGGAGATTGAGGTCCAACAGGTGTCTGTTTTGGTGCCACAAGCAATCATTCAGAGGTTGTCACTCACGTGTCTGAGCTTCCCATAGTACGGATAGTATTTCATGTCAAAAATACTCTTAGGGAAAAACTGAATTTCTCCCAAGGCATCCTCAGGTCCTTTCTGAAAGAGAACAACTTATTAGCTTGACTTGTTGTCCCTTGATGCCTTTATAAAATCAAATGTGCTGATGGGTGCTGCACCTTTACTCCACAAGTCACGTTAATTGGTTTTCCCTGGCCGGGTAAATAACCAAGAATCTACAACAGAGTAAAAACTGTTAGAACAAGTTAGTTTATGCACATATAAATGTACAAACACCTTGTATTGGTGCTTTTTTTTCCTGTGAGGGGAAAGCGTATAAAAAGTTCATTTGAATTGTCCATCAGTGTGCTGGATGTGCTCACTATCCACCACATTAGCTTCACACTAAAACTCTGGAGGATCATTTTTCACAAATCAAATCAAATTATTTCCAACTTTTATGCAAAATGCTAAATAACTTAAATTTATTAAGTTTATCAGTTAAAATGTCAGGCCAATGACCGGCTCTGTGTGTCTATAGCCACAAGGTGTCACTAGATAAGAGCTCATGCATTACAGTAACACTATGTTCCTCCTGTTTTAGCCTCTTTTATCTCTTTCTTTTTACATGTTTTTCTCTTCTAGCTTCCAGTACAACAGACCATTTTCTCCAAAGGAACTTTTTACAGCCATACATCATGTTTTGAGTGTCTTCTTACCCGGTTCATTCGAAGTAAGACGCATGGTTTTCCCTTTGAATATCCAAAGGTGTTATCTGGCTGCCCCGAACAATCCCCCAACCAGGACCGCTTAAACTGGCATGCTTTTCGCTCTGCACTCTCCTCTAAATCATCCTGCATGAAGTATTTCTCATGTGTGCAGTGAATATTCTTCCTGTCCTGAATGGCATCACTATATGCTGTAAATGGAGAACAGAGGGAAGGATTCATTGGGAGGGGAGAATCAGAGAGGGAGCATAAATAAACCTTTGCAGTAGCAAGGCCCTGCCAGGCTCAGGCCTCTAGTTAAAGAAGCTTGACAAAAGATGGATGTGAAAAAAATGCTCTGAATGGCTACCCCTCAGGCCACAAAGAGGCTTCCCTCCCCAGCATGCTCTACAGGAAGCGCACGGAAATGCAGGACAAAAGTAGAGAAGATGAGGATTAAGACATTGCATGTCTGCTTCATTTCTAACAAACCTCATCAGACCTGTAACATCACCCCCCTGCAATCTCATCAGGACTGACTCACGTCTTAGAAATTCGTCCATCAACCGAGCGTACTTCCTCCAGGATTTCCGGTCTGACGCGTTGAAAGCAATCTCGTGCCCTTCCAGGTGTGGGGCCATCGTCATACCTGCCAGTGGAAACCCAGAGACAGTCAACTGTGCAAACACTCACTTAGACGCGAGAGACGGAAGCACGGCTGGACAGAAAGGTGCGATAGGAGATAGTGGAGGGTGCAGTGAGGGTGGGAGTTATATTTACCTGGTGGCATCACTCTGTCGTTGTAGGTGGGATGATATGGACTAATAGACCACATGAGGCAAAACATACAGCCACCAAACATGGCTGCAAGAAATGCGTAAAGTGCAGCGTAGAAGAGCAGGATGAGGCCTAAACAAGGAGAATGAACAATTAGTCAGTAGTGCACTTGCACAAAAGTGGCTTACGTAACAACACATCTTTCAGTAGATTATGTCTGATGTGAATAATGGGAAATAATGAACCATTTTATCTGGCTTGTCTGGACTCCAGATACTTTCCATGATGAGCATGGATGCTAAAACAAAAGCTCTGTCCCTCCCTCACGTCTGGACATGCAAATATCTTCACTGAATCTGGTTTGAACCCCACTGTACTGAGCTAATGTGGGCGCCTGGTAACAAAGAAATCCAGAGAACTAGCATTGCTGAGCCATTTTCAATTAACAGTGTATTAGTAACTAATCAAGCTAAACGTGTCCTAAATGAAATGGCTTTTGCTGTGCAGGCAATTTCACAGGGAGCTAGCTGCAGCCAGCCTTGCGTCCCCAGAGCGACAAAGGCCTTTCTGTTTGAGCTCAGTGAGAATTCTCCCAGCTGTCCTTTCACTCAGGAACACAGTGAACCTCCGGTTGCCATCGTAGTGAAGGTCTTTAGCAGCCATAGAGGCCCAGCCAGCTCCAAGGAGCCTCAATCACCCCACTCTGGTATTGTGTCCCTTCTTACGCACTCGTCTCACAGAACACGCAGCACAGACTTAAACTCAGGGCTTTTCTTCAATAGACATGGGCCCCATTCCTCCACAAGTGGCCACACACATGCCATGCAGCAGAAATCTGCTCCTAGCCCGGCCTGAGGATGCAGCATTTCAGTTTATGCCTGAAACACACACTCACTTTTCTTAGACGCTGCCTCAGTCACATCATCTTTGCCATTGTGTGCAGCGCTGAGAACGGAGGATATGACTGCGTCACATGACGACTACTCCAAAAGGGGCTGCTTAATCTTTATGAACTCATCCAACTTGTCAGATATGTAGCTTCTGTCCTGTGCATTAAAGTGCAATAGCACATATGCTGTATGAGGGGGGTGAGCGGCCGTAAGCATGTGTACGTGTTGTACTGCAACTGAGAGGCCATAAGCACGATAAGTTCAGGAGTGAGGTCACCGAAAGTTTGGGAAAGAGGCAGTGGAGATCATGGTAAGATTCAGAGGAATGTGATTCCTGGCCAATGTGAGGCCTGGAACAGCGTGCCCCCGCTGGGGATATGTCCCCAGGCAGTCTGTTTTTGTCGTGACTCTCTGAATTGTCCATGCACCTATGTAAACATTGAGAGCACACACACACACACACACACACACAGAGCCCAGTGAGCAGAGTCACTTGTCTGGAGAAACATTTCTCACTCTTAAGTTGTCTATGAGAGCATCTTTTAAAAACATTCCCAGTCCCATGTTTTCCCTTAAGTTTTAAGATTACATTGTACTCAGTGTTATTAGTTACTCTACACAAACAACAAGTAATACATTTGTTGCATTAATTCAAACCTCCTTCCCCAAACCAGCACAAAAACTCTCTTTCGACTCACTCCAGCTCTTTCCAGAGCGACCCATGAATTCGTTGGTCTCTGCATTCCACAGGTATTTCTTCAAGTCGTCTATTTTCTGGTGGAGCGTCCTCTTGGGAATGGGCCTGCGCTTCCATCTCTCAAAGTTCAGGTCTTCTTGCTCTAAAGGCTGATGCTCGGCCAGCTCCTCCTGCTCTTCCTCCAGTTCTTGGCCATGTTTGAGAATGACTTTGGGAGGCTGGTGGAGAGAGGAAGAAGAAGTGAAAAAACCCTCTCCACACATATTCCTAACTGCTGTTCTGCAGCCGACCTATTTCCTCTTCAAGTCACCGCAGGAAAAAACTGGCATGCCTCCTCATCTGAGTATGGCCGATAATATAAACCGCCAGACAGTGCTCTTCATGTTAATGAACGTCACACTGATGGTCCTGTCCCCCTGTTTCTGCCAATTATAAACCCGCTGGTGACCTTATGGCACTCGTTGGGAGAGCTGACCTCCGCTGTGTGGACCCTCCTGCTTGGAGCAGCAGCTGCAGACAGCAAAGCTGGAGGGTCAATCTGACATGCAGATGTTGCTCACTGACTCTCAGCATCCACAGGCTAGGAGGCACACAGACCCCAGAGGAACTACAGGGCACTCGTTAAAAAGTACTATGTGAAAAGCTCCTCTTTCTGCATACCTGCTATTTAGAGATTAGGCTATTTTGTGACTTTTAAAAGAAAAGAAATCCTCACTGCTAGTGAAATATTTTTTAAATGATAAACTAAGTAAATGAATGTAATCTGAGCACTTACAGGACTTAGAGGATTACTCTTAAGGGGTGTCTCTTCAGCTCCTCCTTCTGTGGAATTGGGGTCCATGTTCTTTACAGAAAGAAAAGGTAAAATGTATGTCCACTGAGGCTAAATCATTTATATCACATCTTCAAATTCAGTCCAGCTGTCTAACTTAGCATAAGCATATTATGTAAGTAAACTCTTATTTGACCTGTTGCAAATAAAAAAAACTCAGACATACCTGAAGTTTTCCTCTGAATAAAAATACGGATTAATATGTCGGAAACCCTTGTGACTCCTATAGAGAGAGAAAATCTGTCAAAAAATAAGTGTGGGGTTCATTAGAAAAAAGTTTAAGGCATGCAGGGGGACCGGGTGTGCAGAGCTTCCTTCAGCTAGGCGCGCATTGTAGTGAATGGACGCTGGAAAAACCGGGGGTGAAATACAGAGTGCTTTTTTGGGGGGAGTCCCAGAGTGGTTTGGCAGCTAAATGGACCACAGCACTGCATGCTGTACACGCACACCATCAAGCATTGTCTGCTTAGCTGGTTAAGACTTAAATAAAGACTGAATACAATATTTATAGCATTCCCCAACACAAGACACAGTCAGGAACCGCCTGGTTACATACTGTACGCGCACAAACACCTCAAAGCAGCTAAGTTCACTTATTTATTTGGTTGAATTTTATGTCTATTTGTCTCTTTTGTGAATCACACATGGAGCTTGACACAAATCAGTCATAGTGCAGGCTAATGTTCCTGCACATGCACGTGCACTGATCCAGTTGCATGCGCATCTTGAGTCTAACTGCTCACCATAAGCTCTCCTCTGTGGAAGTTCATGTAGTCCTGATCCCATCTGCACTCCGGTCACGTAACGCTCTGTTACCCCCCTGCAAAAGTGGGAGAAGGGGGACTGTTTTTTTCTTGTTTTACATGAAAAGAGACGTTGCGTCACGGAAAAATCTGTCTTTCGGGGGATCTGCGCGGCAAAAACGTGCGCGCGTGCAATGCAAAGGCAAAGGCGAATGTCCCTTATAGTAAAGACCTCTGCTTTGGTACCCCATAAGGATGTGAACAATAGGAGCTATCAGCAGTTAACTGCATCTCTTCTCTGCAGAAAACAGTTTTCACGCGTCGTTTAAGGGAGTTTTTTGTTTGTTTGTTTTTGTCTCTGTTGTTGTTAAAATCTACATTTTAATCTACAAACAGGCTGCACGTGCTGTAACCGCGAATTTTTATCTATTAAAATGTTTCTAAACTAAAAATTTATTATGTATTTATCATTAATCAAATGGCATGCGTAAAGATACAAGGACAATGTGTTTTTTGCTCCTTAGCCTTTATGTCCATATACAATTTATTGTTGTTTTATTAAAGATATCTGTACAAAATAGCCTATTTTCTTGCTTTTTACTGGAAAACAGCATAATTTAAACTTGGCGAATGTTTATGAAATGATATTAGTTAGTCTATTTATAGGCTGTATAACACTCATGTTCCCTTTAGTGTTTTAGTTTGCGTTAAAAAGTGCATTTAAAGCTTAGTGGCAGATTGCCCCAGTGTGGAAATGTTGGGTAGGTTTTCTGCAAAGTTATAACTTGTTTAGCCCACAAAACTAAAGTTGTAAATATTAACATGCAAGCAAATGTGATGTTTTTAAGTTGGAGGTGCAAAATCGACATTTTAATGGAATTGCGTTAATTTCCCACTCTTTAACAGAGCTAAAAGAAATGAGTCTCAAAATTTCATTCACACAACTATTTTGATTACTTTGTTCCTACGAGCCTCAAAATGAGGGGGAAACTTTTTTCTTCTTTAGGTTGTTATTTCATCTAAGTTTTTGTTGTTTGTGTTAGAAGCCTATTTCATAGGCTACAATAACAAACCAACAAACACACATAGAAAAAGAAAAAACTCCATGATCCGTGTTATTTGGAAATAGTATTTTCCTACACGTAGCCTAAATAAAGCTACATAAACGCGGCATTTAAACTTTTAGGAGTTTATTTCTACATTTCTCATTGACTGTGACATTTCTACGTGTGCTCCTGACGCACCGTGACGTTTGACGTTTTGTGACGTATGACGTATGGTGGCGCCACGAGCTCGATGCTGTTCATATATCAGCTACAACTTTCTCCCAAATCACGGCAAACATTTGCAAAGCATTTTAACATCCATACTTAAGACATTTAACACGTTTTGAACAGTTCTTTATCTTATTTACATTTTTTAACGCTTTATATAGCCTAGCTTAAGAGATAGGCTACTCTATTAAACTTTACAAATTCGAGTTTTTTAAAAATAATAAAATCTCTTCCATTGTTTTCTTTATTAATATGTATTGTTCAGTGTAACTGTTTTGTCGTTACACTGCTTGGTAAAAGTAACTGTGTGTGTATGTGTGTGTGACATGCGCGCGCACACCCAGCAGCAGCAGCAGGCTACCAGCAACCTGCTGTCCGACACCGTCGCACCGCAGGACGGGGACCGAGAGCCGCCTCCGCGGGTCGGGCTCAGCGGAACAGGACGGCACCGTGTGTCAGATAATGCCACAACAAAACAACGCACTGTCGGGGTTGGATCACTGTTGTCACTCGCTAGCTTTTAGATGCATTAACGTCATTAACACCGAGTCGTGATTGTTGTTTTGGTTTTTCCATTTGAAGAGGTACGGAAAGGAAAGCATGCCTCCCCCTCCTCACAGCCTACAATCCAGCGGACTGACTCTCTCTGAAACCAGCATGGGTAGGTGTGTGTGCAAGGTCACCAGGTTGCCTGCAGCAGGTTTTCTCTCATCAACGCAATAAGATTCTCCTTATTATGCAAACATCCATTATGGCTTTGTAGATCATCTCTTACAGCCTAATTGTTTTTAAGCACCGCTGTCGGAAGTTGTGATGATTGTTAAAGGAAGAAAAACACAAATTAAGCCATTATAAAAGCAGACTAAAGAGGCATTGGTGTTTTTCTCCTGATTCAGGCCGCATCGCGTCACTGCAGGTGCGGCGGCGCTGAACACCCACATCAGGCTCTGTGTTTGGCTCAGAAAGCTGCTGCCACACACACTCTGGCAGGATGCTACCCTGAATACCAAATCAATATATCGATCCAGACATGTACAAGGCAGGAAAAAGCCTTAAAAAGTTTGTTTTTTCCTCAGTAAACCATTAGTTATCAGCACTTTATCTATCTGGAATGTATGATTTAATGTGAAATGATGTCATATTTGATGCAACAAGGGTTTATCTCTCAGACTATAATATGATGGCATAACTAGTCATTAGTCACCGTTGTAAAGCACAAGCAGCAAACAGGATGAACCGTTTTATTCTGGGACAATAGCTTTTTATGGAAATACAACCCCCATTTGCAAAGTTGTACTGTTTAACCATCTCACTAATCCCAAAGGCAGTGTCCTTCACTTGTCACCATGGTTACACGGGATGCTTGTTTACAGAAGGAGAGGGCATTTTTGTATTGATCTTGAGTTATGCACATTAGCATTCAACAGCAGTTGTTGCTTTTGGATGTCCACGAGCTGATTTAGCAAGCTCGACTGAGATAAGACCTGACTGGACGATGAGAGCACAGTAAGCCTACCTGGAGGTTTTATAGTTGATGGAGATGCTGAGCTTTCTTTTACTTCCTCTGCTCCTTATCTTTTTTGTATTAATATATGATAGTATTGACATCATTAACATATTTCTCCTGTTTCTGCTTGTCTTTCTGGATAAAAGCTGTAGTGTGTGTTAGTCTGTCCTTCCTGTTCTCTCCATCCCAGTGTGTGGAGGCAGATGGCTGCTCTCCCTGAGCCGGGTTCTGCCTTCCTCTTAAAAGGGAGTTTACCTTCCCACTGTTGCCTCATGCTCAGGGTGAGAGATTGTATCGAAGTCAAGATTTGATGCAGTCTTTTGGTTTCCCTTCGCTAGGCTATTTTTTTATGAATTGGCTCAAATTGATGTCTGTGAATCGCTCTGAGAAGACATTGTCATGAAGTGGCGCTGTACAAATAAAGTTAAATTGAATTGAATGGAGAAGAGTTGATGTGCTCTTCTCCATGCAGGAGGTGGAGTGAAACTGCTACTGAAACAAATTCATGAGAGAAAGTAGGACTCCCCGTCGCCTTTGTGTTTAATTTATTACAACATAACATTAGTACTGATCCAACCTCCTGGAGTCTGTTTAATAGAAGCATATGTCCTGCACTCAGAATGGTCTGCAAAACCTTGAAATATAGAAAGTTTTACAAAGTTTATATTCCTAAAATATACTGAGATTCAGTCAGCAGCAAATTCCCAGCTGTGAGATGTAAATGATGGAGGCATAATGTCTCTGGCTATCTTAAAACAGCTTTGGATGTTCCAGCTAAAAAGGGAGATTTGTCCATGTTTTGATTATAATATGGGATTTACTCTATATTATGTATGTTTATGTTCCATTTTAAACTCATTAAATAATAATGTCTGCAAGTTGGAGAGTACACGGGTGTCTCGGATTCAGCAGGGTCCTAGTGACACGATTGCCAATAAGTTATTGCAACTGCCTGAGTCGTCTATCTCTTTGTGTTTTACTATACGTGTATGAAAAATGTCTTTTAAATAGGTGTTATATTTGCATTTCCTTTAGTTTGTCTTGTTTTGTGTCCATATAGATTATTGTTTGACCCAAAAAACTGCAGTAAGTTTTCATGATCAAATAATAATATAATATAATAAGTAGTTATATATTAATTAATAATTATATAATATAATTATATATATAATAATTATTATATCGTTATTATAATGTAATAATAATAATATCTAAATAATCAGCTATTTAATAATTCAGCATGTTTACTGATAGGAGTTGAGCCTTGTTGGTACTTTTGGTGTGTTGTGATCTAAATGTGCTTTTCTTTCTCCACCTTCTCTCAGACACAGAATTGCATCTTTGAGGTGGATTTTTTTAATAACTTCCTCTGAGACACCCACACAGAACCGGCCATTAATGTTCAAAGGGACGAAGTCACAGCACTGATTGTTTAGCCACAAATCTCTTTAACGACTTCCTACCACATCAGTAATTGTGCTTGATTCTTAGTTACAGACCCTTCGTCTAATTACATCATGGTAATGCACACGCCACACGCTGGTGATAATGTTCATTTGTTTGTTTTGGTATTTGTAGGTTCTTTTAAGAGGAGGAAGAAGAAATCCATAATCGTGACTGTGTTGCTGCTCATTGTATCTGTACTTATCCTCATCTTCGGCCTGGCAGCGACGACCAGGACGCAGAACATCACAGTGGGAGGCTACTACCCCGGAGTCATTGTGAGTGCACATTCACACCTGCATGAAGCAGCGACATGCACACGTGTGCAGGTCTGTTTGCTGTCAGACTTCTTCATTAGTCCAGTGTGAGTGAGTAAAGAGCCTTTCCACTGGTTTTTATCCTCTCTTGGACTTTGATGAACCTCATTAGAGAAGGTCCCTGAAGGTTATGTTTTCCCCACATTCATTATTCAGCATGGTGTCATTAGGAGCTGCGTGAGGGGAAGTGCCTCGGTACACACATTTGTTTTCTTCACGTCGCTCAGCTTTTAGCTAACTCTTAGAGCTGCCTCTGTTCATTAGTTTTATGTTTTAGATTCACAGTTGAGATTATTAACAAAGGATCTAATTTAAAGGGACAGACACGCTTTAAAGTATAAGACGGTAAAACACTTTACCTAAAAACCCCTCAAAGGACTGAATAATAACTCAAAAATAAATGTTTCTTAATGATTAAATAATTAGATTTCCGTACATTTTAACCTCATGGTGCTAAGCCATCCAGTCACCAATGTTTCCTTTTGTAAATTGCTGACAGATAACGAGTACTGCACTGTTTCCATGTTTTTAAATGCACACAGTGGCGGTGTTGTGTCAGTTTGGCATACATTATCAGAAAAGCACACCACATATTCACATTTATGGGTTTATTTAAGCTTCGTTCTTCATGCCAGCATACCACATAACCCTAAACTTAACCCCACACACACATTGGTTTTGCCACATCCCCTGGTATGCACGTGCGTTAAGGAAAGGTATGTATGCTATGATGGGGATGGCAAACTGATAGAACACCCGACACAGGTTTTAAGTGCTTTCCCATTAAATCAAGGGTGTGTGTATGTGCTTTTGACAGGGATTGCACGTGTGTGTGTGTGTGCACATATCAATATGTTTAAATGCTCATTTTAATTCTTCTGTTTTTAATTTGTGAAGCCTTATGTGCTGCATTCGATTGCATGAAAAGTGCTATATAAATAAAGCTTTGATTGGTCCATTAACTGATGCGTTTTTTTTCTTTTCAGCTGGGCTTTGGTTCCTTTCTGGGAATCATTGGCGCTCATTTGATAGAGAACAAGAGGCAGATGGTAAGAGGAATTATATCACTTATGTGCACTGAGCTCACCTTCAGAGCTTTGTGTCTCTTCATCTGTCACAGAGCATATCAGTTGCAGTTACGTCTCAACAGTGACGCAGCATGATTATGACGAGCCCACTAAGTCCGAGAGTCCCGATTGTGTTGTGTATCAGCGCAAGTATCCTTTGACTTCAGGGGTGGAGTGAGGTTAGCAGGGGGCTACGGCCAGAAATAGAAATAGGGTGTAAGTGGAGGAGGACAGACGTCTGTGGTGGGACTAACGGAGCTGAAATGAAGAAGGAGTTTTTCCCAGAATGCAGCAGGATTTCCAGTCAATGTGTGTGAAGCAGTAGACTCAGCTTTGTCACAGTATGTAGCTAATAAAAGCTAGTACTGAATATTACATAAAACGTGATGACATTATTTATGTTTGACTGGATAAAAATATCTATTAAACATATTATGTTCTTATTTAAATTGACCAGTACTGTTTTAAATAGAGAATGCACATGTGACCTCACTATAATTCAGCTCAGTTATTAATATAAGAGGTCAAAAGGTCAGAATATGAAACATTCAGGGACAAAAACACGTTACATTTGGTATTACAGATTCAAAGTGTTAGTGATGACTCAGACAGGTTTACTCCCACTAAATATAATAAGATAAGGCTAATTGAATACTTGTCTCTCATGGCAGTGGGTTGTGGGTGCAGCAGTTATGAACAGATTACTGTGATGAGTAGCAGTGATGCAACAATCTCCCTCAGTCCTGCTTTCCTGTCATACCTAACTGATATACATTAGTGCTGCATGTCACATGCATCTTGTATGTAATGTGGATGCTTTCAGATTAATTTAAAGCAAGATTATAAATGTTGTAAAAAAAAATACTACATGTTCCGTCTTCTGATGCTCTTCTCTTTTCTTTTATCAGTTAGTAGCATCAATAGTCTTTATCAGCTTCGGAGTGGTGGCTGCTTTCTGCTGCGCTATTGTTGATGGAGTTTTTGCAGCGAGGCATATTGTAAGTGTTACTGAAACTTCTGTTTATTTATTTTTCCTTGGTAATATCCCATAACCTATAAGAAATGTAGTTATCTGTACAAACCATACAGAGGTTTAAAATGTCTCAGTTTAAAGGCCAATGCACTCGTTTTAATGACAAAGAAAAATAAAGCTAACTTTATCTATTAATAAAAGACACAATATAAAATAATGTGTTATTGCTCTTCTGATGTTGTATTTACTTAGGAAATATGAAGGATCAGATTTGTTGACAGATGAGAACAAAGTGCAATGCAGCAACCATTCAAGCAGTTTGTTGAATCACTGTTTATTATTATAACAACTGCAACAGTTAGAATTTATTGCTGCTACTTTTGCATTTAGTTTAATTCAGCTTCATTTCTATAATGTAAACATCATCTCAGGGTCTTTACATACAAATCAACTCAAGTCATTTCATTGTCACCCGGCCAGTAATGAAGTACTAGTCCAAAAGTACTAGTCTAGCTGAGGAATCCAACAAAATGCATCAAGGATGGAGAGACAGGTGAGACTGGTTAGCCAGAGAGAGAGAGAGAGAGGAGTAAAATGAGTCAAATGGAGGGTTTTAGGCCTAAACTGCCTGAATCCAAACTGGAAGCTGGTTTCATAAGAGAGGAGCCTTTACCTCCCATTGAGATTTAAAATATGTTAGCCTAAGAAATACATTATTTATGAGTTGCAATGCTAGTCAGCCCCTTTGCATTATAACAGTTGTTTGTCTGATAAAAGCTTCTAAATTGCATATAAATTTGTATCATCACACAAAATGTACACTCTTAAAACCCTAACTACGCACAGATCATGCAATTAGAGGTCAAATAACTTCCACGTCAGCTCACTTATCACCTTGCATTTCCTATAAAGTCGTTTTCTGCCGTTTGTTTTGTCGGGCAGCTACAGACGACATAGTGTGAATAAAGAGCGACACATCGAGGCTCTGCGTCAGCTCTCAGGGAAAACATTTTCAGGCTGTCGCTCTGCTCAAATAAAATCCCGGGAGTACTTAAAGACAACATCTGTGCTACGCACTCATGTATAATGATCTCGCACAGAGCGAGTCAGAAGCTAGAGAAGGATTTCACAAGCTGTCCACACTGTTACAGCCTCAGACCTACTAACACGCATGTATTCTCAGAGAAGAGCTGCAGTCCAGGGAAATCATTAGACTGAACCAACTTTTCCTCATTAATAATTCAGCTTACATAAGACATTTGATTCTCGTAATAAGATTTCCATTGACATTGTTCATAATTTCTTGCATAATTGTGACAATATCTCTTTTGAATCTTGTTCTTTACAATGAGGAATGATCAATAATGTCATTTATCCTCTTGCAGGATCTCAGGCCCCTAAACGATGGCCGTTGTGGGTATCACTCCAGTGAGACTGCATCCGAGCTTGACGTAAGATGCTCGCTCATACATGTTTTACTACCTCGGTTCTTACTGCATTGCACTAAACGGTGAACGGAAGAGACGTGTATTGATTTGTGCCCTCCAGGTGCAGTGTCAGAAACCGGCATCGCGCTCGCCCTGTAACCTGCGTGTGAAGAGCAACACCTGTTACTGCTGCGACCTTTACAACTGTGGGAAGTGAGTACACTGGATCATCTGGCAATCTGTGACCTGTCTGCTTTGCCGGTGTTGTTTTAATTATTTGGATTTTATATGTGCTTTTTTAGTGGAGGACTTATTTGCACGTTGATTGTGTCAGACCTTTCCTTTTTGACCTTTGTTTCAGAGAGCATCCTCTTATTGGACTTCAGAATAAAGATGTTTTGAAAAAGTTTAGGAAATCATCCATGATTTGGAAGTAGGTCCCCCTTTTTTTTAGACTGCTAATAGCCATTATTGATCAGTTTATAGTTTCTTCATCTAGATGTGGAGTTGTAATTAAAAGAACACCTAAATGTGTTTCAGGTTCCTCTGCATGTCCAGCTTGTATCATCCATGTCCTCATTTCAGTTTCCTGCTTTTTTCAGTGGCTCAGTGAAACCCTGTGTACTGTTCAAACAACACATCTTTTATTTTGTCCTGTGCGTGCGGTGGATGTTGGTGCACGGTAAAAAAAAGTGCTTGGCGCTGTCAGGGACTTGTATGGCTTGACTGTAGGCTGTTTCCCTCTCTGTCCCACCTACTGGCCTAGCCGTGCTGAGGTGATGGGAGGATACCACGAGTATACAGATGTGAAAAGCTGCCAGGATGTAGTACACCTCTACCACCTGTTATGGTCGGCTACTATTCTCAACATTGTGGCCCTCTTCTTGGGTATCATTACTGCCGCCATCCTGGGAGGCTTCAAAGACATGGTACGTTCAGTACATAACGAGATTTACTGTGAGAAATACTGCTGACTATGCATTTATCCTCCATCTGATGCAGCTGATTCACTGCATGTAAATGTCTTCAGTCCTCTCTCATAGTTTTAAAGGAGGTCCTAAGGAGCCAGACTTTCTTGAGAAGTATTTCTGCAAGCTCTCTGACGGTCTCTTTGCACATTGGTAGCTTTGTTTTTTTTTTAATGTTACTTAACACTGATCTGTGGTTGACAGAGGGTGGTTAACTCAAGCTAAACAGCACTGTGTATATTTAGAAAATGTAGCATAAATAACCTATTTGGTATCTTTTAGGGCTTTGTTACTAGGAGCCAGCACTTCATTTGTTCCCTTTTTTAGCAGCAGAGTTAAAAAAAGACAAAGGTAACACTATTTGGCAGAAATAAAATGGTATTTTAAACTAATAAGGTTATTTTTATAGATCAAATAACTGAAAACTTACATGTCTGCATGGTGTGTAGTGTATGAATGGGTGACAAAGTGAAAGGCCTTAAAAAATAAACCTTCAATTGATCCATTTGGGGTTCACTGAATCCTCATCAGAAACAGTCTCTGTAGGAGTTTGGTGGTTAGGAAGCCATTGTTAAGGAAGGAAAACAGGAAGAAAGGGCTGAGGTTTACCATATTACACAAGAAACAAGCAGTCAGCACAGCAGGATCAGGTCTAATGAAGTGCTGAGTCCTCTATAGTACCCTGATCTCAGTATTTCTGAAGAGATGCGGGATCATAGGACAAAACTAAAGACACTGACATCCAAAGAAGAGATTTAACATGAAAGTTCAGACTGTGTTGAAGGTTAATAGTCATATAAAGAAGTGGCTTTCAAGTTTGTTATAACTGCACAAACTCTGTGAATATGTGAAAAATAAAAACAGTAATAATATTAATTAAAACTGCTGTAAACAAACAACCTGCTTTATTTCAGACGCCCTCTCCCAACTCAGAGAACGCCTCTGAACCAGAAGCTGTTGCAGCTCCAGTCCATTCACAGCCCCCTCCACCCACCTCTTCTCTCAACCCGTATCCCAACGCTGCCACCTGCCTGCCGCCTTACACCGCCTACGACCTGCAGGTACTCCCCTTCATCACAACTGCTGCATCTTCAGTCACTCTTTGCTCTGGCTCCATTAAAAAGCTGTTTTCTGCAAGATGAAAGACACGGGAATATTTTCCTAAAAGGAGACATTATGAATTAAATGGACGTCCACTGGTTTACTCGGCACGTGCATTCCCATCTGTTGCTTCAGTGTAACTCTTTGGATAGGTTGGATAGGTTATTCAGAGTGAAATATGATCTGAAGTTTAACACAACTGTGCAGCTTTGTGGCACAACAACACAGCTATGGTTGTTAGTGGCATAAATGTAATGTTTTCACTCAATCTTTAGTGTAAAATAATTTTGTTTGAAATCTTTTGTGTCAGTAGCAGTCAGAAAAAAAGGTCTCTAATCAGTTATTTGCTGTTTCCAGCAGGTCTCTTACACGTTCCCCGACTCCTCTGGCCTGTCAGATGACTCCCAGTCCGGAGCCAGCCACCTGTGGCCTACTATGATCCCTCCTCGCTATTCCCCTCCCCATGACCACCCTGATGAGAAGCCCCCACCGTACAGCCCGTAAAGAAGCTACGAGACAGGGAAAACACCTCTGATGTAATCAGGTGTTGCGAGACGCTGTGTGAGGTATCTGCTCATTTACTGTGGGCGTTTCCTCACAATAACTCAGAAGTGTGCCGAGGAAGAGGAGGATGGCCACAGGGAACACTAACTTTATCCAGCTCTAGGGAGCAATGTGTTCCCCGAGGACCAATCGCACTCTGGTCTATTATGTGTGTGTCCACATACACATGAAGAGAGAGACAACCTGCTTAATGTCAGGATGGTTTACACATCTATCTGCCTTAATGCATATGGTATTCCAACACTGCAGCTCTGTGTCACTTGGACTTGCACTGTACAGAAACTCTTCCAGCTCATGCTTTATGTTCATGTCTCTATAGTGGAACGTGTAAATGCTTCCTGTCTCGAGGTACAGAAGATGCTGTCGTCACCGGGACGACAAGTTAAAATGACAGCTTTGGTGTCTTTTTAAATACATTATGGCTGGAAATATTCTCTGAGAAGTGTAGCACCAGCAGTTATTTCTTTAGCAGGTTTTAGTGTCCCAGAACATTATTAAAAGGGAACTCTACCAGTAATGACATGTTCATAATGTATGTACAGCTGTATGATGTACAGTTAGGACTAAAATATACCCACATGGTATATATTATAGCTTTGACCTGCAGTAGTTGCTGATATACAACTATCTATAACACTCTGAACCCTATTTATTATAATTCTACACATAGCCAGTGTCAGGTTTGTGTTTGTCTATCATGTTTTTAGTCATTTTGCATGTAAAAGAGTTTACACCAACAAAGTTACATGTGAGCTGAATTCACTGAAAGATCAATGAAAGTTGCACAACGTATCAACGTCCATGAAACACAGCGCCTGTCTGCTTTTTATCATTTTTACTTTACATTCTCAGGAGCAGCTAAACGCTCAGCTCCTTTGTCATCTTGCCATTAAAACTTATTTTGCATAATTCACATAGTTTGGCTTCATTTCCGTTGTGCGACTGCAGGCAAACGATGCTCTGTTAGGCCGAGGTAACATGAATCACCTCATCGTGCTTTATTCATGCTTTCCAGAACATGAAGCCTCCTAACTTTGATCGTGCCATCTTTTTTTCAGATAATTCTGGCTTTTCGTGAACAAGAGAAGAGCGGGCTGCTGTTTAATGCATGTGCAACTGGTGGTGCATCCATGTTACATTCAGTCCACTCTGAATAAGATGATGGTCATGACACATAACTCTGCATTCATACATACATACAGGGCTAAATACCAGGATCTAAGCCGCTTGAACTGGTAAAGTTTATGGTACCAGTTACCTTTACGGCACAAAAATATGGCACCTGAAGGAAATCTTGATTGAAAACACCTAATAATCAAAACACACTAATATGAAAGATTTGTTTTTTGATGCTGAGATTTTTGAGCAATTTGAAGACTTTATGTAACAAGGCAATAATGGCAAATCCATCATGATACACACCAATTGTTTCATAAACTACATTAAAGCTGTGGAGGAAATGGGACCCACTGCCCGTTAAGGCTCATGAAACCTCTGAAAAACAAAAAGTAATTTGTTAAGCAGATATATACAGAACATCACACATTGTTGTAAATCAGTTTATTAAAAAAAATTATATTATGAGATTCATGACCGTCTGAATCTCATGTTAGTTCTACTTTTACCTACACTAACAAATATCTGGCTTCTGCCTAAACGTAGAAAATACATTTGCAGTAAAAATAAATTGGAGCTCGCACCGTGTAGGCGTCAAGAAAAGAAATCACTGTTCAGGCTTCTGAAAAATATAACCTCTGTACAAGCTTTCAGCCACAAAGCCCAGACGTAGCAAGCACATAAAGAAAAATATATTTTTACATGATCATTACACAGAATTAAGACTGAAACAAAGACTGACAAGCTCCCATCCAAGTTTCAGAACCAAAGTTGTGGGGTTGTTTTGGTGAAACATTAAATCTGAGCAAGCGTATTTAATTTAATAATTGCATTACATATATATATTACTATATATTCCGATAAGAAAAGAAGTTGCCTGATTACATGCAGAAAAACCTCAACTGAGGTTTCAAACACTTAAATAAAAACACCACTGGGCTTCATTTGACAGCCTGTCTGTAAACATTTAAGCTGCGAGACCTAAATGTCAAAAAGAGAGATGACGGAGCGGCTCAGATATCGCACTGTGATGCTTCACAAATCAAACTGCTTTTTAAACCGCTTGCACATCATCAGGTTACAAATAAGATTTAAAATGCAGAACAGAAATAGGTGTAAAAACTGAAAACTGCATTTAAACTCAAATAGGCTGTTCATCAGTTGATCAAAAGTTTTAGACCATAAGATCAAAGTTTCAAATCTGTTTTTTTTATTTTCCTTTTGGCATTCACACTGTTATGACCTGCGAAGGCAAAAAGACTTTGAATGTTGCAGGATTACTGAGCTGCACAAGCACGGCCTCTCACAATGCAGCGATGCTGCTGAGGATGGATGCAGTTTGACATGTCCTACAAGATCCTGGGGCTTGTGGGACAAAAATGTCATACAGTGGACTCAAGAAAATTTCACCTGAGCTGAGCTGGAGAATC
>JBAMHV010000007.1:13795798-13814287 GCA_037177535.1 Pseudomugil gertrudae | reverse complement strand
TTAAAAGCGTAATATAACTGTACAGTTTTTCTGTGAAAACAAATTTCCCATAAGGGACAATAAACTAACTAACTAACCAGCTCAGTCACTTTTGGAAGGAGCACTTTCAACAGTATTACTTTACAAGTGTACTTGCAGTAGATTTGACATTTAGAAAGGTATACTCAAGATGTGGGTGCCGTCCATTCGCCTATTGTTTATTCGTGTTGCAGGAATATAATTTATTTGTGTTAAAAAATGTGATATAGAAGATATTACAGTGATAGATAAACAAATTAAAATGACTCATCTAGCTGATGGTATTATCCATCCATCCATTTTCAACCGCTTTATCCCAGAGCGGGGTCGCGGGGGGGCTGGAGCCAATCCCAGCTGCCTACGGGCGAAAGGCCTGATGGTATTATATTGGGGAAAAAATATGGACACATGCTTTAAATACTGGCATCAACAAAATATATTTGATCATAATAAAATGTAATTTAATGTATTTTAGATGATAAAATCAATATTGTGAATGGGTGTTTCCCGCACTATGGCGCCCCCTCCTGCTGTAACTATGAACTGCAGGCCCTAACGGCAGAGAGGAAGTTAGTTTGGTGGCTAGTAGTAGCCTGCTAACTTGCCAGAAAAAGTAAACAAGTCCATTGGATGACATGGGATTAAACCGCTTTACAAATTAGCGTTTTTAATTATGAAGGAAGACAAAGAAAACACTCGGCCGAAAGAGAAAAGGGTGGAAATAAAGTATGAGGATGGAGAGAAGACAGAAAAGTCCAAGGAAAAGAAAGAGGCCATGACAAAGGTAAAACTTGCTAGCTACGTTAGCTAATGTTGCTAAATGCCGCCCTTTAATGTTAATTTAAAAATAAATACCATCTCGCGGTTCGAAATGTTTGGTTTTGTCTTGCGTGGTCTAAATGTCTGATTATTAAGACGGATAAGCTGAAATTAGACTTGACAGACCCCCCACATTTCAGTGGTAACAAATAAGTCACTGTTAGATTTCATTGTAGATCTGTTGTTATATTACACTGACGACAATGATTTCCTAGATTGTGATCAGGCGATTGCCACCAAGTCTAACCAAAGAGGATTTAGAGGAGCAGTTGCAGCCTCTTCCAGAGGTGGATTACCTGGAGTTTTTTTCTAACGACACCAGGTGAGTAAACCTGTGAAACACATTGTCCTGTAAACAGCCTCTATTTCTCCCAACACGTGTATCTAACATTAGTGTCTTCACCTTTTAGCCTTTACCCCCACCTCTTTGCAAGGGCTTACATCAATTTTAAAAATCAAGAGGATATAGTCCTCTTCAGAGATCGATTTGATGGATATGTGTTCATAGATAACAGAGGTATGACGAGCATGAAGCTGGAGTTAAATAAAACATTTTGGGGCTGCTCAGAGGCCAAACCTAAAGCTTTATGGTGTCTACATTGAAACAGGTCAGGAGTATCCAGCCATCGTGGAGTTTGCACCTTTTCAAAAGACTGCCAAAAAAAAGAGCAAGAAGGATTCAAAGTGTGGAACAATTTCTGATGGTAACAAGCTATTTATTTATTTATTTTGTGACAAAACCTTCTGCTTCCAAAAACAGCGTATAGATTATATTAGGGCATTTTCTACCATGTTTTTCTCTGTTTTTGTTAAATTTTTTCTTAGTTGCATTGTTGCCGTTCACATGACGATTAGTTCATAAGCCATTAGTCATTTGTGCACATCAGAGTAGCATTCTTCTCTGTAGCATTTGTTTTAATACTGTTCTCCACTATTTTATGACATTATCTTTTGCTTTTGGTCACATCAATCAAAATGAACTTCATGTCATGTCATTGCTTGAGCTATTATGTACAAAAAACTTAAACTAGTTATCAAAATCTGTCAAACAGGATCCAACTAGATCGGTTTCACCACTTAAAGAGATACTTTATCACAGATATCTGATGTGATTTATTATGTGCAGTGTATTGATACCTAAATGTGGGTTGTTGAATAGAAGTAGTTAAAGTGTATGTTTTTGTGCATAATGCATTGATGAGCCTATGAAGGGAAAATGTGAAACAGATGTATTCTATGTCATGTGTCTTGTTACCCTACTAACAACAGTAATGCGTCACATTACCTTAGTTTTTAAATGACATACAAACTTCAGGTCATCTGTTTTGATGGTGCCGATGGTTTCATTGACATAAATACTGACATAAATAAATACTTACAGGAATGGACTATCCATTTTTAGCAAATGACACGTTTGCAGGGTATCCACTAGGTTCTGCAGTTTGTCACAATGGTTTTAGAAACGCACTAACCTCTGTGCAAATGTTAATTATAGTGTGAGACATGCACCGCCAAGAGTATAATGCATTTATTTTTTATTTATTTCAATAAGATCCAGATTACAAAAAGTTCCTTGAATATTACAATGGAGATGACGATAAGTTGACATCCACACCAGAGACCCTTTTAGAAGAGATCGAAGCAAGATCGAAGGAACTTGGAGGTAAGTAGATAACCTAGAAATATTTAGTAGTTACATCACATGAGGCGTGATTTAATCTTTTTTTCTTCCTTAAGGAAAAAAAACAACTCCACTGCTGGACTTCCTGAAAAATAAACAGGTAAACATGTTCTCTGTCTCCATATTGTGGCAAGTGAAGTATGTATCTGTGCCTGCTGGAAACTGGCATCACATATCCTATTTCCTCTGTTCAGAGACTTAAAGAGGAGAAAAAAGAGGAGAGAAGAAGGAGGGAGCTTGAGCGCAAGCGCCTACGTGATGAGGAGCGTCGTAAGTGGAGGGAGGAGGAGAGGAGGAAACGTAAAGAAGCAGATAAGATGAAGAGACTGGACAAACCGCTGGAGAAGGACAAAGACCAAGTTAAAGAAGAGCCTAAAATTAAGGTTGGTGCAGCAGAAACATGAACCTGTTTGGACATTGTTTGTGATTTTCATCATCTTCTTTTCATTTTATTTCCAGCTCCTGAGGAAGCCAGACAGATGTGATGATGCTGATTCAGAAAGATCCAAGGATAAACTGAAAAAACCAGAGAAGCTGAATAAAGAGGAGAGATCCTTTGGAAGTATGGAGCACAAGAGACGGCACATTGAAAATAAAGAGGACAGAGTGCGAAAGTGAGTGTCTTCACCCTGTTTTGGTATTCCTTTGCTCGCTTTGACCACGATAACAACACAGATGTCATTTACTTACAGAGGGGAAGGAGAGGGACGAAGGGAATTCAGGGAGCGTGACATAGATCGAGACAGAGAGCGGGAGAAAGAGCGGCGTCAGAAAGAGAGAGAGCGCATTAGACGGCAGGATGAAGAGAGACGGAGAAGGAGGGAGCATCAGGATGGGGAAAACTCGTACAGGAAGCGAGAGGAGGAGTTTAAAAAAGAAAAGGCCTTGGAGAGGAAGAGGAGTGAAATCGTGGCTGACTTGCCCCAATCTGAGAAAATGGAAAAAACTACCAGAGAGAACAAAAAGGATGAAAAAAGAGAGCGCTTACGGAATAAGGTAACGTGTCTTTCAAAAGATCAGGTTTCGTACACCTCTGTGGAAATGTTCCTGAGAGTTGCTTCCTTTCATCAGGACCGGCCAGCGATTCAGCTGTACCAGCCAGGGGCACGGAGCCGCAACCGGGTCGCGGGAGGAGCCGAATCCAACTCCGCTGACAGGAAGCCAGAACCTGAGAACAAGATGGCAGCTGAGAAAGGAGAGGACTGAGCTCATTTCTACTTTTGAAATTTTGAGTTTGGTAAGGAAAGAGGAGACGGGTCTGTGAGGCTCAGATGTGTGGCCTCTCAGAGCCGCATGCGCCGCAGTCAAAGAAGGGCTGCACCCAGCTTTACCAGTCTCAGAGGAAGAGGTGTGATGAAGGAGCCTGTCAGTGCCTGAATGTGACCCTCCTTTAGTTTGATTTGTTAGGTGAGGTAACAAAAACATTTGCTGTAGGAGACATTAGGTGAAGCCAAAGCTTTCTGGGACCATGTGCTCTCAAAGTGACCTTACTTCCATATTGTTTCTCTGATGTAAAAAATATCAATGCTCATGTTACGTCTTCGACTTGTTCAGTTAAATCATCCCTCAGTTTTAAATAATCAACAGGTTTAACTCCCTTATTAGTCCATAACTTAACGGATCACTTCTGTTTTTCACTTTGAGCTGTATTCTTGTAAATTACAACCTACTGTACTGGATGGTTTAAGTTTTTCATGATCTGTCAGTATAATAACATGGAACACATACTGACTCTGCATGTACCTGGTCTGGGATCATGTGTTACATTCATACATTTAGATTGATAGAGGAGAAACAGCCATTTATGATTATACTGCTATGTGACAGCTAATCTTGCATATAGATTTTGACATGCAAGGTAACTAATCAGTGACCAATGTGTGGCCTTTTCCTGTTTTCTAATCTCAGACTGGCTATCTCAGACTATGAAATAAACATATGTGATGCAATACAGCGTGGAAATAAATTACTGCAAGTGAAAGCAATGGTTCCCATTTTTAACAGAAATAAAACCTCTTTTGCATTTGTTGTTTGTGTCATCTTATTTTGGTTACATTTTGTGAATATCATAAAAATGCTTTTTTCATCACATACTGGGAGGTTTTTTTAACCAATAATAGGACAGTTCCTCCAGTTAATCCACAATAACATTCTTTCTGATTACTTTTTATTGGCTCCAGTTCCCACGCGACCCTGTTCAGGGAATAAGCAGTAGAAGATGGATGGATGATTACTTTCTCACACCTGCAAGTTACTTATTTCATCAACCTAGTGAATGTTGTTAAGCTGCAGCTTGTGCTTGATTTAATCTAGGTACATAAATTATGTGGACTTTGTAAAAAAAAAAAAAATCACAGTGTGTAAGCTGTTAAACAACCATAAATACAATCATTTTTAATTCGCCTGATCTATATGCAAAAAAAGCTGGGAGATGTGTCTCAGACTCAGGTCAACTGGTCCAGACCATAGTCCAGACTAAACAGCAGCATTTAGCTGTTATGCTGCAAACATGTGGAACAAACTGCACCAGAGATTAAACTCTCACCACATGTAGATACTTTTAAAACATTTATTTTGTCATGCACCTATGAATAAAAAATTTATGGTAAGTTTTAACTGATTTTGATTTATTGTAATTTTGCTATTTTTTGTTGTCTTTTATGCTTCTTTACACAACCTGTAATGCTTTGAATAGTTCCTATATATACCTGATACATAAAAGGTACTGTACAAATAAACTTGCTTTGTTCAGTTTCATGTTGTCAAAACTGATTAACTACATGTCTTTGAATCCATATGAGTTAAAAAAAAGTTATATACGTGGATTAAATCATAATATTTTGAGTAGGATTGAAATCTTAATTATTTTCATATGTAAAACTTTGAGTTATGGTTAATTGGTAATTTGCATATTGTTTTACTTTGATATACTGTTTCTATTATCACATGCAGTTTTATTTTATAGGTCAAACTTATTTACTTTAGTTAGTTTTAAACTTAAAATATCGCATTATTTTAATAAAGGTTTTCATAGGGATATAAAAACATGCTATGCACCTAACAGCAGTTTGATGTCGCTGTTTCGTGCTCGTGCCACTAGTTTGTTAAACCTCTGACGTCACTTCCTTCTTTCTCTTCGTTCACCGCCATAGTGGGGAAAGGACTGTGGACAAAATGGTAAATACAAATCTTTAAACATCCACATTAGTACGCCATAAAAACCACATATTTTCAAAAAGATTTTTCATTAACGTGAAACTAGTTAATAAAATATCTATATGTCGTCTTTCAGGATGAGATAAGCGTTTAAAAGTATTTCGAGATGCTAGCCGCTGGATTCCCAGTAGTTCTACGCATGTTAGCTGAGCACTTCCTCTGCAGTTTTTCATATTTGTTGTGTGAATATTTTGTAGAAATGTAACTTTGTCGCATCTTAATATGCCATTATTGTTAACACTGATACGTTCTTTCGTTTTAGTCGTCCCACAAGACTTTTAGGATCAAGCGTTTCCTCGCCAAGAAGCAGAAACAAAACAGGCCGATTCCTCAGTGGATCAGGATGAAAACCGGCAACAAGATCAGGTGAGTTCACCTGCTGTTTTTAAGGAAGCTCACGAGATGATATGCACACGTCTCAACTTTGGTACATAGTCTAAGAAGTTACTGGAGTGGCACACTTAGTGAGAAGCTGCATTAAGGACGAAACGCTGGTGATTGCAGCCTTAAAGGTGCATGGCGTAGCGTAAAATTTAGCTACAAATTTACCCTCAAACTTTATAATACGGGCTTGGATAGGTGCAATGACCTAAGCATGTAGAGTTTGTGCACGCAATTGATTAGAAATGGTACCAAGCAGAAGACTGATAAGCATATGTACGGGCAGTGTCCTCTCTTATGCTTATTCTTATAGGTTTTTCCATATTTCCCTGCTCCAACAGACTGGATTTAAATAAATGAGCCATTAAGCTGGATTTTATTGACTATTTCCATTTGATTTGAGTTGGGTCTGTTGGAGCAGGAAGACATTGAAAGCTTGCAGAACAGCAGAAACAGGGACAACTTATAAAATAAGGAAGGTAAAGAGTAATGTGCCTTTTTATTTCTGTATTGTTCACTGCTACAACAAAGCACCTACATACTTAAAGTTATTAGCTTCTCTTGTTGAGATGATGCCTTCATTTGCCATGAATTATGACTGTTGTGTATGCATTATGTTTTTTTTAAAGTAATGTTGGCTCTTGTACAGGATTGCTGGTTGAGAGATGAGTTTAGTGGCTGTTAAGATTTTAAAGTTCTCCGAGATGATGCATTTAATTTGCGAGTTGTGTTTGGAAGCAAGTGCAGAGATGGTCTAATGGGAAAGGACCGCGTGCCATTCAAAGCAGGTCTGCAAATGCAGCACTTCATGTCAGTAGAGTGCTGTCATTAACCCTGCTGAGAGCATTTCTGCTGTAGAGCCTGTACTCCTGCTCACTGCTCCAGTGATGGAGGAAGCTCTGCAGCTGAACACCTGCTGGATTCTGTGCATGCTTGAGTGTCTCATCTACACACTAAACGTCTTTCCTGTGGACTGGTCATTTGTGTAATGACTGGCCGTGAACTTCTCCATGATTGTCACAGTCATGGTGAGGAAACGGATAGTTTGCTATAAGCTAAATCAGTAATAGATTTCAGAGCATTTTAAACCAAAACCACTATTAATCAGTTCATTGTAGATATATATTGATATATGACCACCATATTCTCTGTACATATTGTTTATTATGTGTCCTGTATCAGAATAATTAATTTTTCAGCAACACTACCATAACTCAACAACAATATTCTGTATCTTCTTTATTTAGTCGTTTTAGTTTAAAACTAGTTGTGCTACTTTGATCTAGTTGAACAATAACCTGCTTAAGATAACTTGCAGACAAATTATGCTGGGTTTAGGTTTAAAAACAGATGTTTTCTATCAGTTGTCAGCTGTCGCAGAGAAAACTGTTTACTTTACACAGATGAAGCATATATAAAGTTTTCTGATGACCCGAGTTGAATCTGTATCACTTGTTTCTGTTTATTTAGCTGAAACAGCAAAAGAGTCAGTTATATCAGGCCATAATTCTTTTGTCTTGTAATCTTTTGGATTTTTAAAAAGTCTTCGTTAATGTTTGTCATAACAAGAGGCTATATCTTTTATTTTGTCATCTGTTTTCAGGTACAACTCCAAGAGGAGACACTGGAGGAGGACCAAGCTCGGCCTGTAAACATGAGGGTCTGTGGATCCCAGCATCCCTCCATCCCAACATCTATCAGGACATCCTGCTGCTGGACCTGACCACAGGACGGGATCCGCGTCATCTGAAGCAGCAGTTTTGTACACATACTCTGGTTATGCTCATGTTTAACAATAAAAGATCTATGATCAGACTTGATTTTTCTTTCTTTTACTCTTAGCATGAACATTTAAAAGAAAATCCAACTATTTAAATGTATTTTAAGGCAAATTTCAGATGGGGGGGGCTTGTTTACTCAGCTTTGCAGATAAAGAAGCACTCACTGGGGTTGAATCGGTGCCCACACAGTAACTGGTTCATGAACTATATTTGTAGTTTGGCTCAAGTCGTGAATACAGCACATTCAAGCAGGCTGGTTTCACATTGGGACACATTTAATATTCAACCTGGAGGTGCAGAGCTCATATGCAGAAATATACTGTCCATTACTATAAAACAGTTCAGTGGAATACAAGTATACAATCCTAGTTGTAAAAACATTTCTAAGCACTGCTGCTTTTTAAATGTGCTTGTGTTAAAGAGCTCTAGCTTGAAAGTGTGAGAGAAGTACCTTTTGAAATTAATTCATAACCCTTCCTAAGACACACCTCCCAAAATAGGTATTAAAAAACAATGAAAAGAGCAACTGATCAGGTTTTACTTCCAAGAAATGAAAATGAATGTAGCAGCTTTCTAATGGACTCAAATCTCCATCCATTCCTGCTAAAAATCTGGTCACTGTTCTGCTTTTCCTCAGTCCTTCCACCGTCTTCATCACATGCCATCAGATCCTCTGCGCCAGCGCAGTTGTTATTGACGTTTTTGTTGGAGTTTTGCACACATCCGCAGCTGTGCTCATCGTCCCAAGTCCCCAGCAGCTCCTTCATCTCCAGCGGGGCGTCTCCTTTCAGGTACTGCCACGGTCTCTTTCCGTTGTAGTCCATGACATCAGTGCTGGCACCGAAAGCTCCCACCAGCAGTTTGATGACCATATATTGGCTTTGCATGCTGGCGACGTGTAGCGGAGTAAGACCCCCGCTGCCCCGCAGGTTCACGTTCAGAGAGATGCCCTCACCTTGTGCGTAGCGCAGCAGTTTGAGCAGAGTCTCGTCCTGTCCCCTCTTGGCCAGCCAATGAAGAACCGAGTAGCCACTAATAAAGTCCCTCCTGGTTAACAGCTGGGGGTCCAGGCTAATAAACTCCAGAACTGTTTCATAGTTCCCCTCAATAGCAGCCAACATCCATGCATGCTCCATCGGGTACAAAGCCCAGTCTGTGTCCTGCTGGAAGGACACGCTGGAGGTGCGCGAGGACAACACGCTGCTGAATCCGCTGTGTGCTGAATCACTCAGGAGCAACTCCTTTAGATATTTTTTACGCATAGCGGGTGTGAACGAGCCCCTGTCCGGAGCTTCTGCTTGAAGCCCCCCCGGTCCGGGGAGGTCGCATATTTCTTGCTGCCTCTGCAGCCGCGACCTACGCTGGAACGCGCTGGGCATGACCGGCACGCCGTACCGCGACAACCGCTCCACCACGGTGCCCTGTCTGCATGCCCTGCTGGCGTGGGCAGCTGGTTCCGACCCAGCAGATTCCACTGGGCTCTCATACATGCTGCTTGGCTTCCTCTGTGCGACTTCCTTTTATTTAGACTACGCCCTGAAGAAGCCTCGGATTATTAACTCCAATAATTTCCTTCTCGGCTCATTTCCTGGCTCGCGATGATAACATTGAACGTACACTTCTGGATAAAAATTAAAAAAAATCTGAATGTGTGGGGTCAAATTACCATTCCTCAAACAAAAAAAAAAACTTTTAAAATGTTCCAGAGTTTAAGTTGTACAGCATTTTAATCTACTGCCAGATTAAGTCACCTGTTCAAAGTCCAAAACGCAGGTTGACCCCAACAGAAGCGCGCGCACACACACACGCTAGTCCACTTGTACCGATCGTTTTTAACCCATGTGAAACACGTCAGACGATTTAACGCATACCATTATACATTTTAGCTACCGGACAGAGTCTACTTTCCGCTGGATGAGGAACTGAGAGTTTATTCTAATCTGCAGCAAAGCCAATAGCGAGAATCCCTCACATGTGACCAATGATGGACAAAAAATGCAGGAAGTCCATCAGTTTACTCCCAAATAGCCTACTTTCAGTGTCAGTTACAGTGGAGCTGGGCAAAGTAGAAAGTTAAAAACTTTATTTCAGAATTTATAGAAAATAAAAGTTACAATAATAGCATATAGAGTCAGAAAGATTCTGGAGGAAGCTCAATGGTCAGCTCGTCAATGGTTTGAAGAAAGGCTTCCAGCTCCAAACCGTAATCTGAAAAGTATATACACACAGCCGGGTTAATGATACAGAGACACAGCAATGTCCTGCCTGTTCATCAGGTTACAATTACTGCAGCATGTTGCTGCATAAATGGCATCTGGGATTGCACAGGTCTAATATAAAACCCTTTTATATCACAGACTCATTACTTTGTTCTTTTGCCTGCATGTCAATCAGTTGAATGTTATTTAAAGCCTCACAAAGGTGGCTCTCTTAATCTGGATAAAGCACCATGATGAGTTAGGAATAACTGGTTTATATCCAGTATCAGATTAAGTTGTCTGTGGGAAAAGAGCACCATCACACCTCCCAGTTTAACAAGACTAAAGTTCAGTCCAGTAGTAAGTGTGCATGTGGACCTCACAGGAGGTGGATACCTTGTTTTGGCATCTTCACTGGTGACAAGTTTGGGAGTGGCTCAATCTCTTCCAGGTCTTCTTGATGCCAAGGCGAAGTTTCAGAGAAACAAGCTAATCCAGGTAAAGCCAAGCCGCCAAGAGGAACCAGGTCTTCGGGTATACCGTATTTTTCACACTCTAGAGAGAAATGTTTAAATGAGAGCATACCCAGCATCACAATGGGTCCAATTAGATTCATGCATACCGAGGGTCATAACTGGAATAAATAAAATTTATTTGTGTTTTTTTTTTTTAAAGAAAAGTTCAAGTCAAAAGCTTGTTTTATGGGTTTAGATAAACAACATTTTAGTCTGCTCCAATGCTTTTTATCTGTCACGAGAAACCTGGCACTTTCCTTTTAGATGACATTTGATATAATTTAGACAAATAGTCCAACAATATGGTAACAGGATACAACAGCTACAGTCATCTAGATAGAAATAAAAAATTACCTAGAGGATCATAAGGGATGAACTTTTCAATTTCTGGATATTCCTCCACTTTAGAGTGAGGAGCATGCTTGACTCTGAATTCCTAGAGGTAAAAACATCATCTTAGTACACATTGCATCAGATAAACTAAACAGTTCAGATAGAGACTGATTTCATCCAGGAATGGTCACAACCTGAGCCTTTAATTGCTTCTTCTCCTGCATGTTGACAGCTGGTGTTGAGATCTTTTTGTTCACATTCCCAAAAGCCTTACGACCAGAGGGCACAGGGGTGGTTTTAGCAAGCATCGGAGATTTCAGAAGTTTCTCTAGTGGAAAAATGGGACGATTAGAGCGAACTTCCACACAGCAAAAAGGTTTTGCTACAAGACGACGACATTTCTATACCTGGAGCAGACTGAAGTCGCTGTCGCATCTTCAGAGAAGGTGCATGAAGACATGCATTTTCTTGCTCGGTAAAGATGTTTGCCATTGTATCTGAAACATAAACTGGTGTTAGCTTCTGCAACATGCTGCAGTGAGTAAAAACAAAGAGGACAAAGTTTTTCAGCTTCAACTAGCGAGTAAATTATTCAGGTTTTGGCTGACTGTTTGCCAATGAAGCTTAATGAAAATGTCATTTGTGATCACTTTGATGCAATCACGTTCTTCTGATACAGCTTTGACACATCTTGTCTAAAAGGAAGGTTATTTGTTTTAAGGTGAGTCAAGATTATCAATAAAACTAATTTTCTACCAGCTTTGATAGTTTGCTCATTATTGACATGAGATATAGTTTATTAAATTCATTAGGAAAAATTTAGAAACTACACACACATATGGGTTTATCTGATTAACAGAAAAGGGCTAGTCACCCAAATACAACATTGATATTACCTAGATTTAGTCATTTACAGCATATGCCAGTTATTTAAGTCATGCGATATGAAAAAAGGAGATGGTAGTGCAACACAACTATGTTTACATTAGTTCACCATTAATATCACGAAATAAATAAAAATTCAGTTTACTCTTAAAGGTTTTTTTTAATGCAGCGATATACAAAACAACCAATCTGCAAATCTACTCGCTATAAAAACGGTTTTAAATAGCTTTTACCCTTTTTCTTTAAAAGAATATAGCTTCACTGGGTAACTTTTTTACTACTATACGGGTACAGAAAAAGCTAGCTTAATGCACCAGAACAAAAGGTTAGCATATATACGTTTACCTCCATGGTAGTTTTTTATCAGACTGACGTTAACTCGTCTGATAAATTGAAATGACCGGTGCTAAATCAGCTTTCCATTAGCTCATGTTAGTTGTGTTTACCAGTTTTAGGAGTTCTTTGTACGAATATAAGCTAATAACAGTTATTAAAAGGTAAACGTAACCTCAACATAATGTTACTCTTCACATTTGTTACCTGAATTTACTACGCCAGTCGCTGTTGGAAATCTTGATATCAAAATCGAGAACTGTTGTAAAGTGTTGACGGTGGACTCGTCACAACCCCTTTTTAAATTGAGGACCTTCATTCTATTGGTCACTGTAGCACACGTGATCCGCATACGTATTTCCCCTTCCTAATGACGTCGCTTTCGCGGTACTCTGCTAAAAGAGAGATTTTTGTCAATAACTTCTGGTTCTGATGGGCTTAATGATCCCGTGTGATAATTACCTATACCACTCCCACTTTTATATGTTCAAATACCACAAATAATGGCTGTTCTTGCTTCTTTTTTTATTATTATACGCTTGTATCAAAACAACTGAAATGTACCTTTAGGAGCATTTTTCACTCAAGCGTAAATGTAACGTTGTTGCAAATTAATATTTGTAGTTAGCAAGGCTGACAGACTGCAGGCGGAACCATGATAGCATCCTGTGGGGGAGTTAGTTGCTTGTGTTAATTAATGTAGATTTAATATAAATATATTCATGTAAAATGAGTCAAACGTGCATTTATAAGTTATAATGGTCACAACTGAGCAATGAGAACACAGTTTATACTTGTGTATCGTGTAAGAAAACGCCTTTTTAAAGTGGTACATTCCCGGGCCAGCTTTGAGCGTAACGTTACGGCGCAGCTTCCTTTGCTAACTACAGAGCAGTAGAGGGCTCGTCCTCCGGCTAACAGCAACCACAATGGCGTCAACTGAGATAGCGAGACAAGCGGTAGGTAGAACTGTTTTATTCTGGGATGCCTTCATCGCACAAATTTAACATTTTTTACATGCATTGAACACATTATAGGCATACACAAGGGATCGTGATTTGAGGTGGATTTAAACAGCCACCACCCGTTCTCGTGCTTTTCAAGCGCCATTCCATCCCAGTTGCATTGTAGCACAGCTAACCAGGATCGATTATAATTATTGCTTTTATATTTTTCAACCATGCCTTTTTTTTAACCTGTAAAAGAGACTATTTTAGGTTAAAGGCTAAGACGCTATTCGTTTTTTTTTTTACATCAGCATAGGCTCTACAAACACCTTAAATATTCTTCTACACCATCTGATTTCCTGTGCTAGAATCGTTAGGTAAATTCAGTTAAAATGACACATAGTGGTTTATAAGATCTTAAATCTAAAGGTAGTAAAGTAAAACGTCAAACAATCATCAGGCCATTCATTCTGAACGCCCTCATTTCCGTTATGTTTTTTCACTCAATCCCCGCCGTTAACTTTGCTACGGGCGTTGTCTTAATTACACATAAAATGTGGGCACAACACATTTTAGTTGGTTTCAGCCATTAAAACGTGTAAATTTTAAAAGCGTGTGTTAACTCGGCCTGTTTTTGTTAAAGGAAAAAATGAGACCACTTAACCCAGATGGGGTGCTTAGAATAGCAAGGCTGTGCTGTCAGATATCCCTTTGTGGCCCAATGAATGAAACCGACTTGAGTGTCATGAAAAGCGGGGATGATTTCAGGGATGTTGCACTTTTCAGCTGAAGAGCACACAGTGTATACAGCAACACAGCCCCCCAGATTTCCCAAACACTCTTTTTAGCTGTTTAAACTCAGTTTCAACCATTAAATGGTCCATAATTGTTCAGTACCATCAGCTTGCCTGCTTATTTTAAATTTAACCTCAGACAGACCTTTTTTTTTCTCAAAGCTTTTGCCACAATGTACAAAAACAGTGTGTTATGTCGAGCCACATAATGGCTGGTTGTCTGAGGTTTAGCTCTTATTTTTGACATATGATCTAAATTCTTTGCTTCCCTGCAGCTCATTATATGGATGTAGGCTGCACAAATGAGACTGGATGCTCACTACAAGCCACCTGCCCGAACAGCAACTTAGTTTTAAGTAGAAAAGATGAAATGGGACAAAAATGAGGAGGCATTTTGTAATGTTTATGTATTGTTTTAGCTTGTTGACAGAAGGATCTTAACGTGAACAGTGACAGCTTTCCATATATGTACATTGTGGTTTCAAACTGTCACGACTGACAGAAGAAAGCTGCAGCTTAGAAAACAGGAAGTGACTGAGACTACCTGAAGTCGGTCTCAGTCCCCTAACGTTTAGAAGAATGGAGGAAAAGGGGGTAATGTGAGTGTTACTTGGTCATACAATAGGATTTCTCTGCAGGGTGCTTCTCAGATTTATTTTTTGCATGAATTTACAGACACAAAACACACGTTCTCCCCATAAAAACATGTCAGTGTAGATGGTGTTTGCAGTTGTGTATGAAATGGACTCTTTATGTTTATTTCTTTCCCTTTTAGGGCGAAGGAGCTCGTGCTGTGCCTCTGGCAGGCCATGTTGGCTTTGACAGTATGCCTGACCAGCTGGTCAACAAGTCTGTCAACCATGGTTTCTGCTTCAACATCCTCTGTGTAGGTGGGTGTAACAAGTATATCTATGCATTCATGTGATAAAGCTCTTCCTCGAGATACAAAGAACCTCAGTGTTTCACATGCTTGTAGGCTTCTCCTGCCAGTTTTGATTATTATGTTAAGGAAAAAAGGCTCTCTGTTGTTACTGTAAACTCAGACGTATCTGCAGGTGGTTGGTTATAAAATAAAACAATGCTTTTTGTGTTATATCAGATTTGGAGTCAAGGTAATGAAACTTGTTAGTAATTTGGAAAATGATAATTTGTGGTTGTATGATATTGAATTATACATCTCTTATTTAGTTACAGATGTGCTTCCTGTATTTATCTGTTACATTTAGACCCAGAAAGCTCTGTACGCCATATTCATATTGTTATTTTATGCCCTTTTTTTCAGTAAGGTGAGCAACAACTGATTTAGTTCACTTTCTGTTTGACTTAGAGCTTCTTAAACATCTGTTAATTTACTATTTTATGAAGAGCATAGTTGCATGGCATAGTTATCATATAGTTCTCACGGATGAGGTATGCACATCCATGTGAAAATATTGTGACTTGTTTGCTCTGCATTTCTAATAACTGTCTTATTTGATTTTGCTCAATTGTACTTCATTAAGTAGTACGGTATGCTTCCACACAAGAAAACCAGTCATGGGATCTCATGAAAAAACTAATTTAATGGTTCATGTGCAAACACCCCCACCTCCTCTATCTCTTCTCCTTTATCCAGCTGGCTACAGCAACAGGTAGAATAAGTAAAATGATAAACTAAAGGAAATGTACTTCTTCAGTTGCATGCCCTTAAACATAATGCATACAAGCATAACAGAAATATTGGATCCAAAGAGCCCACAGGCTGTTGTATGTGTGGGTTTTCTTTCAGCACTTTGACTCCCTCACACGGTGAAAACATGCATATTTAGTTAATTAACTGCTTGAGCCTGTGTGGTTGTTTATCTCTCTGTGTTAGTCCGGTGATGGACTGGCTCTGAGCCTCTGTGACCCTGCATTGGAATAAGTGGTTAAAGATAATAGTGGTCATTACTGGATCGCTTTGCTCCTGTTATAAGTGTTGTACTTGTTAGAAAACAGGCAATTTTCCTACCTCATGACTTTTTGTTTGACATCTTGGTGATTTGTTGCAGTTTGGAGAGGTACTTTCTTATCGTCAATTTGTTTTAATGTTATTTAAAGATTTTATGACAGGGAAATGCCTTATGGACATTTTTATGGTTTTGACTTCCTTCCAAGCAAACAATCTCTCCCTCCTGGATATTTGATTGGTTCAGAAAAGGCCCATACTCCAAACTGATTTCATAGCTACTTCGTCCACAGTTTTATAACTTTATATTTTTAACAGTGTCCATCACATTTTTTTTGTGATTTATCCTTTTAAAGGGTCTCATTCAAGTGTATCAAGCAAGAGGTTCACATAAGGAGACACATAAATATGTATTTTAATAGAATCACACGTTCAGAATTAGTGATCATGTGTTTTGACTTTGGAAGGAAACGTCTCACACATACACTTTGATAACTTGCAAATTCCTGAATTAGAACCATCCATTTGATATATGGAAGCAAATGTGATGTGAAATGAGATCTGCAGCCTTTACTGCAAACTGTAAATGTAACTCTGTGATTAGAGAAAAGGAAACGTCTTAGTTTCACGTGAGTGGAAATGCATGTAATATCTTTTTTATCTGGTTTAGTTATGAGCATAAAAATTAAAGCTAAACTATCCAGATTACTGGCTCAATAAGCACAGATATTTCCTGGTTTTATCATCTTACTGATGCTTGCTTTTTGCAAGTGTTTGTTCTTACTGACTTGAACCGGTCGCATCATTTCCAGTCCAGTTTCTTCAAATGAAGGACGTCCATGCTAACAAAAACAAGTAGAAACATTGCTGTAGCTGTGATCATATCATACAAAAGATGATATACCTAAACAGGCCACAATGGAGGGATGATAAACCTAGAAAACATCTTGAAATGAAGTAAGCCCTTAACTTATTATATGGCTTAATATGATAATGATGATAGTAGTGTTCACAACAAACAGAGTGGGGGCAAGTTATAAAAATAGGGAAGGAGGGGCTGCAGTTATTGTAAAATGAAAAACTCAAGAGGTTCTAAGCTGCAATTTAGCATAAACAACCAAGATTTCTACAGATACTTGTAACTAAAACATTTAGAATGAAAACGTGTCGGAAGTAGAAATATTCCACATGTTCAGCTCGGTAAAAGTAGCATGATACAAGTGAAATTAAACATGGATGAAGAGAATCAGACATACATTGCTGTGGGTTTTGTTTGTGGGAGAAAAAAGCCATCAGCAGAAGTTGGTTGTTGTTAGAGGGGCCAGACTGTTGTCTATTATCTGACTGTTACAGTCAGAACTCTGTTTTTATTATTTTTATTCAGGTTGATAAGCTGGTGATAAGATCATTGTATATTACACAATACCTTTTTATATCCATCATCTATTGTCCCATTTTTTTATTCTTTTAAATGATTTTTTTGTGATTCCTTTTACTTCTTTGACTGACTGGTTTAGTTTAACATCAGAAATGTGTTGATTCTGCTCTAAGCAATGGGAGCGAACAAATGATGTTTTTTAATCATATTATGAGGGTTATCTTGTTCCTTTTTTCTATTTATTTATATTTTTTTAAAAGGTTGAAAAGATTTAGTGTGACACTTGGCTAATTAAACTGTACCAAATATATTTAATGCTGTATGTAAGTATCGACACGTGCATACCAAATGTATTCATATTATTTTTGTTTGAAAAATAATAAGCTTCCTAAAATTTGATTGCAAATTTTTGCCCCAAATACGAGACGTCTCTGCAGGGACCTTTTCCTCTGCTCAAAACGAGCAGCAACACTAGGATGCTTAGGATCTTTTAGAGAAAGATGAAAAAATTGGAGCATAGTGATGTCTTTAATAGAAACAAGCCAACACAGACTGTTGGTCATATTTATGGATAAAAATAGATTTTCTTACTAGGGGAGCTCTATTTCTGAGTCATCTAACAGCCTCTAACTGCTGTCAAAATGCATCATCAAGTAAGCTAGCATTGGTTGTGTCCCTGAAAACATTTTACTTTGTAAATTAACATCAAGTTATTTTTAATTGATGCGCTGGAAGAGTCTGAGGTAAAGCTGTCACAGTAAATATAGATAAGTAGGGCAGGTATGATAACAGTAAAGTGTCATTTAGAGGATGTTGGAGAATAAAAAGGACCCCAGTAAGATTTCTTTTTTCCTTGTTGTGCAGGTGAAACTGGTCTGGGCAAGTCCACCCTGATGGACACACTGTTCAACACCAAGTTTGAAGGTGAACCCACCCAGCACAACCAGCCAGGAGTCACGCTGAAGTCCAACACTTATGAACTCCAGGAAAGCAACGTGCGCCTCAAGCTTACGGTCGTCAACACGGTGGGCTTTGGAGACCAGATTAATAAAGAGGAGAGGTAAAACAGTCTGCACAGCTCTTCTAGCTTTTTGGTGGGTGGGCTGTTAGCACTGATTCCACATCATCACAAAGTCACACTTGATCGTGCACATTCTAGACAACACAATAACTCTGTGTGTGTGTGTGTGTGTGTGTGTGTGTGGGGGGGGGGGGGGGGGGGGGGGTTTTTCACTTCTCCGTCCCCCCCACACCCAAACCCCCACCCCCCCCCCACTCACGAA
>JBAMHV010000007.1:13722165-13788274 GCA_037177535.1 Pseudomugil gertrudae | reverse complement strand
CCTTATAACCCTGTTCTGAGGTGTGTATCGCTCCACACACACCTTATAACCCTGTTCTGAGGTGCGTCTTCAGAGCGTTTTGGTGCCGTCTCTTTAAATGTTAATGAGGCATGTTAAGCCCCGCCCCCTCCAGGTCACAGGAAGTTCAACTCTACCCTGTTCTGCCATGTTTTTAGCTTGATAGCAACAATATTTATTTATAGAAATAAATAAAGTTGAATATACCATTTTCCCAGCAAAGAAACATTTTATTAGTAAGTTTACTATAAATGTCAAAGTATCCGATTCCCGAAATTGGTTACCAGAAAGTCCACAACATTATTTGGCAGATTCACAGCAAATACTGACGTAATGGATGGAAAAAAAAAAACGTAATAGAGAAAATTAAACAGACTGAAAAATGTGACCACAAACAATATAAAGATATACACGGTTACACACAGATATACACATATCAGTTAGGAATAAATTTATGTTGTCTGCATTCCTCAATGCGTAAAAGTGCACAAAAACATGCATTTAAGGGCTAAAAAATGGATTTTGCATGATATGTCCCCCTTTAACATTCAGAGGCAGGATGAAAACTATTCTTTCACCTTCACCGACTCACTCAAACCTTCCAGTTAAAAGCATGGTTTCCTCTAAATGCCTTTGATGTGCTGTTGCTGATGTTTTACTGTGTCGTGATGTTTTAACTCAGAAAGCAATAACAGCAATTCTCTCTTATTTCCAGCTAAGGATTCCTGTAGAAAAAGTGCTCCCTTGTGACCATCCTGCTGTGAATGAGTTTCCATCCCCACCATCTTTTTACAGTACCCCTTCCTCACCCGCACCCAAAATCCCGTAACTCCACCCTCCCTCCCCCATGCTCTGTGGAAGACGCTCAGCAATTGCTTCTGTTTTTTTCCCCCTGAATGATGCTTGTTGGTTTCATGGATTGTACAAGCGATCATTCAACTTGTTCTTTTTTTTATACAAATTTATAAAGTGCATTTCATATTTTATACTCGGTGATTCTTTGCATGATGTGAGCTTTTTTATTAAAAAGAAAAATAACAACATGACTACTTGTATGATGGGCAGAAATGTGTGGAGGCTAAAGAGAAACATGCATCAAAAATTGGGACCCGAGTGTGTCCAGAGTTTAGGAAAAGTAGAAGATTTAGGAAGGAAAATTGTATTTACTATCTGAATGTGGATTGGCATCAGTAAAGCAGTTTGTTCCACAGAATTGTTGCAGATATTTAGATAAGATTATTCATGTTAAAGTAGATAACACGTGTGATTTTGATTGTGAATACCTTGCATTCAATGGGAACCAAGGATGAATGTATCAGATAAATACTGTTTTTATCTTGCTGTAAGAAGGGAATTGGAGATTTATTACGTCCCTTTGTTGATGTTTCACTTTAGCCTGATGCATGAGTAGATGTGAGCCTGATCTCTTTACCACTTCTCCCATACCTCATTCATTATGTGCATACTTGTATTAGCTTTCACATTTGCACTTTGTTTTATGCCCAAATGTGATATTTGTTTCTAAGTATGTTATTCTTGTCGGTGCAATTGTAACTTTTTATATAACTAAATATGTGCTTATTGTTAGGGACCATTATAAAATTCAAGTCAAAATTATGTCCACCGTCCTTCAGGGACCAATGTTGTTTGTGTCAGTGTTGACTCATAAAAGAAAATCTTCTTTTTAAAAAAAAAAGTCAAATAAAATAAAGGCCCTTTTTTCACCAAACAATGCAGCTGTGGCCGTAATCATTGTGTGAGACGAGCATTGCTGTAAATTAGTGAGTTTGATGAGCCAGTGGAGATGCTTGGACTCTGATGAGACATGAAATGATTGCAGTGGTAAGAAATGAACATTTATTGCTTTGGATGAATGCTTTTCTCTGCTTATAGTTATATTTGTTTTTCATTTTCTCCCAACATCTCACAATGCTCTGCTGTCTTCATCCAGTAGAGTTGTATTCTTAGAAGGTCAATATTTTTTAATACTTTAGGATTAGGATATTTTAGGATTGTTAATTCATATTTTGGAGCCTTTTAAGCAGCAAAGTCTTGTGATAATAAGTTATTCAAAATCACTTTAGACCACATGGTACTTAGGTCAAAGTACAACAGAATAAGTATAATTTCTTGCTCCCAATCCTCTGCTTACTGGTCTGTGTGGTGTCACTTTCCTTTGCAGTAATCCCTGGCTCTGCACTGAGTAGTTCCTCAGCCCTCAAGCTTTGCTAGGAGACCTGCCTTTGTGGGTACTGAGTACCTCAAAAGAGACCAGAGGCTGTGTGGACCCCATCCTTCAGGGTTTTTCACGCTTACATGCTCTGCTATATTATGGGTTAATAGAACTGCTGCTTTAACCTCAACCAAAGCTATCCAAGTCTTGATTTATTGCCTTTGCTTCTGTGTACTGATACAAGTCGTCACTAACACCTTTTCTACTTCAGTCATGGCACAGAGGAAAGAAGCACGTGCTGATTTACTGTCAAGTTTTAATTTGTTTTACCAGTTACTGTAGTTTGCTCTGTTTATTATAACCAAACCTGAAGCTCTTCTCTCCCCCAGCATCAGTATTTCTTATCTTCTCTAACTGCCGGCTGTGTTTCTCTTTGTCTCTTTAGCTTCTTTTAATCTGTTTTGACCACCTGAAGAGGAGATTGCAGCTTCAGCAAGATCTAAGCACCCTTTACCTCTTCCTGTTTTTTCTGGCTCTGTTTATTCTCCTCATCGCATCTCCTTTTGTTGAAATATGGCCTTATGTGGACTCGCATGGTATTTCTGACCCCACCCTCCGCCTCTCCTCCAGTGAAGCTCTAAACGCAGGCAGGTCGGGAACCAGGCACAGGTTTAAATATGCTGTTGTGTCTTAATGTACATAGAGAGATTCTTGTAGTTATTAGAAGTTAGGAGGGGGTCGCATACAGTATAACGGGTAATCCTTTTATCTTTATTTGAAATCGGATTGAAATAACCTGCACTATGCACTCGTTTGAAGGGATTTGAAGTAGAAAGCACACGTTAGATATGAAGGCAGGAATAGAAAAACAAGATTTTCTGTTTAAGAACATTTAATGCACTATATCATGGAGTACAGTAAAATGAGTAGGTGTGCCCCTTTCTTTTCTTTAAATCTGAGTCTGAAATGATAATCTGCTGCTTTCAGTTTTTTTTTAAACACCAGTTTAAAATTAGTCTTAAGAAAAGCCAAAGCAATCATTATAGATCCCGTGTTTACATGACGCTGTTAAATACCATGGAGGTCACATGTCATGGCCTTTTATTCCACATTGTGCATTAAAACTCACCAGCCTGTTCTATATTTTGCATGCATCTTATTTTTGCATTTAATTTCATTACTGCTGTGATCTGCTTGTTTTTTCACCCCTAACTCAGTTTTGCTAAATCTTCCCATCATTGCTGTTTTTCTTCAAAATGGTGTGTAAATTTCATGTATATTTGCTCTTTCCTTTAGTTTCAGCTCCCATTTTGCCAAATTTTTAGTATTAAATGGAGTTGAACAGAATCCCAGATATGAGTGTTTAAAAAATATTCTTGCATTTATATAATTTATAAGGATATATTTTGTGTATTGAGTGGAGATTTGTTGTTTACCTATGATCTTTGAACGTGGTTCTGAGTGTGAAGTGACATTTTGGTGTCGGGACTTGCCATACATTTTTCTAGTATCAGTCATCACCTTATGTTTGTTAAAACCTCTTCCACACCACAAATGTTTCAGTAACTATAGTTTGATTCCATTGATGTACATTTTGAATAAAAAACAATATGACTCAACCTTTTATACTTTTGTCTTTCTTTTATTGAAAAAAATGACTCGTCTCTTAAAAAAAAAATCTCCCTTTTCACTTGAATATCAGCTTGTTGATTTTGTAACAAACCCCAGAACAGAATACAATTATTTAAAACAAAATCATTAATGTTCATGTTAATAAGATGTTTTAGAAGCTGGGATGAGGCTCGTTTACTGCTGTATTACATTATATTAACCCTTCCTCCTTCTCAGTGGGAGTCGGGTCCTGGTGGCAGGCAGACCAGTCCAGTACTGGTGCAGCACATGTAGCATGTTGCTTGGCATTATTATGCTGAAATAAGCAGGAACATCCCTGAAAAAGACTTCTGCTTGGATGCAGCATGTTGGTTCAGTACCTGTGAGTGTAAATGGTGCCTTCATAGAGGTACAAGTTGCTATGGGAGACTAACACACTGAACTCGTCATGCCACAGCACACGTTTCCACTTTGCTTGAGTCCATCTCAGATGAGTAGTTCAGGCCCGGAGAAGCTGGTGGGCTTTCTTGCCATTGTTGATATATGGCTTTGACTTCGCGCTCTAGAGTTGTAACCTTCTTGTTGAGGTAAAAACCATGCTGACATTGGTTTTAAGTGTTTCTGAGCTGACATGATATTATGCTTTACACAATGATGAGGCTGGTTTTTAAGATATAAAGGACAGAAGATCACGAGTATTCCTTGCTGGCTTTTGGCCTTTAATCAAGGATAATGTGAAAATATAAAATGCACAGATTCCTCCACATTCTTTGAGTCATGGACCACAGATTATTAAATCCACAAATTTCTTGCAATTGTATGCTGAGAAACATTGGTTTCGTCATATGTATATGTACCTCATGACACACTGACTTTTCACCACTGTTTACTTTTTCACGTTTACATTTATTCTAAATAAACATCACGCTGTCACTTAAAGTCTTTGTGATTAACAGTAAGTCATTGTTTCATTTGTGCATCATGCAGACTTATTTTGTTCAGCTATTTATTATGTATTCTGTAATCTTATCTATAATACTGTAAGTGATGTATTTAAGTAATATGTAATGGTCTTCATCATATTATTGAACCCTCCAGAAACCATCCAGGGTGTCTTAGTTATAAGTGATTGTTGGCAAGTACTATCATTTGTTTTTTAAATGTTTTGATTTGTGGTCAAACAAAGCACATCTGAATACTTCTACTGTAGGATGAAGAGACACTTCTACTGTGACAGACTGGACAATGCTGGAGGGCCACAGGGAGTGATGCATACTACTATATAATGCAAGCCTCCTTTAACATGAGAGGAACAAGTTGTCATTGTCTTTAATTTTCCTGCAGATTACACACAGATAAAAGACCTTCTGCCTCAGCAGCCTCTCAGCAGTGTGAGAACATGTCTGTTGTTCCATGTAAATATGTGTTATTGTATCAATAAACAATATTTTTATCCATCCTTCCTAGTTGCCAGCAAAGCCGCTGTAGGTTATAGGGTCCATCTTCAAAGGCAAATAAAACAAAGTGAAGTGGAAATAGACCTTATAAAGCTTATAATCGTTCAAAAGACCAAACTGGAAGCAGACATACTGGAGCATCACCTTTGTGTGGGAACTGTATGTGAAGATTATTCTGTTACATCTTAAATCTAATGTAAAGTAATCAATGTGAATCTATTTTCCTTTTGTTTCATTAAATGAAAACATTGTAATTGTTTTTGTAAAGACTTTAATGAATGCAGCGGTTTGTTGCAGAGATGTACAGATGTGTGTATTACTGTTTTAGTGCGATGCGTAACAGCTGAGAGAGCTGACCCAGGGTTTGTGAGGTTTGCCAAATAATTTAACAACTCATCTGAAAAACGGCAACACTCTTTCAAATACTTTGGAATAAACAGCACTTTAATAAGGGGCCAAAAAAAACCTTGTATGATTTGCGCTTCAAAGTTCACGGGATCGTAGTCACAAAGTCACGCATGCTCAGTGGCGTCTCTGAAGAGGGTAGGTTTCTATGGTTACTTACATATCCTGAAAGTTACCTCCGTTTTTAGAAATGAAAGTTGAGGTTATCAACAAACTTACTCGAGTATTTCACATAACCGGCTCTCTGGAACAGGCCCCACCTAAACTTTTTTGTTATCTATTCAATTGTGATTTATTTGTTTCCTATAATATTTGAAATGCACTCAAAGCATGAAGCTAAAAAAAAAACAATGAAAAAAGAAAGCGACAGGAACCTGACATGAACACGCGCCATAAATCTTTTTAGTCTATGCATACACGCCGCTTGACCTTCGCAATGCATTATGGGCCGGTGCAGTATCAGACGCCATGATTTTACTCAAGCTGGGACCAGAAAATGGATGCTTCCTGCTAGTCGAGTGTATATTTGTTTATTACGTTTTCATTCAGCAGTCTGACAAACTGAGCAGTTATCTGTATAGATCTGGGTAAATTTGGAAGCTTTATAAAATCCTCAACTGTTGAAGTGGTTTGTTAACTGCAGAAGCAGCTACGTGGTCAGCATTAGCAGCCCGTAGTGGGTTGACAACCGTGGTTAGCTAGGAAGCTAACACTATTATTAAAGCCGGAGGAACTTTAAGTGCGCTGTGTCCTGTTCATTAGCATGGCAGAAATACGAATCAAAGCGAATGCTACACCGTAAGGTAAGATCCCAGTTTAACCGCTCAGTTTAATAGACACATCTTTACTTAAGCATGTTAAGCATGTCTGCAGACGAGAAATGAACCCTGTTGTCCTATTGCGTCACCGTCGAAGCTTGACGTTTACACGAAAGCCAGCCTCCTCCAGTCTTTTACATGGTATCTTTTAAATACAAAATATTGTATGATTTCTGTAGGATATCATCTGTATTGCAGCCACTGTCTGTTGCTGGTCGGTGGTGCCATTGAAGACAGCATGGAGCGTTAACCCATTAGGTTTAGATGCTCATCCATTCTTACTAAACACTGACCCAAATCTTTGGCTATTTAACAGGTATGGCCTGGATTTGATTTGGACGCTGCTGGTGATGGCAGAAGAGACTGGCACAGGCGAAATGCCCTCCTTTGACTCAAATCCTAGCATTGAAGCAAAAAAGAGACCAACTTCGTCTGATGGCAGTAAGTGTAGCATGCTCTTTGTTTTTTCTCTATAATTGATTTTTTTGTAATTTAGCTTGTGTTAGAAATGCATAATTGTAACCTTGAAGTTTTGTAAACAAGGAAATAACTAATTTTTAGGTTGTGACAACCTTTGTTGCTCTTTCTTGTATTAAGTCAAACCCTTTATAATGATGTTTAATTTTATATAGACCATGATAATGGTCTATATAAAATTAAACACCATTATGCATTAGGCTTATGGTCTATATACGATGCTTAAATTTCCCTCTAGGATTTTAAGGTATTTTTGTTTTGTTCATTTCATTAAATGCATAAACCTAAATCATAGAATATTTAAATTCTTTTGGCATCTTTCTTATTATAGTCACCAGCACTCTAAAATTGCAGAGAATTTTCTGTTTCCTAACCGTACATGTTTATATTGCAGGAGACGAACCTATGAGAAAAATGCCTATGACAAAATTTGGTTCCAAACCACGATTTGAGCCTGTGCACTTTGTCAGCAGTGGAAGCAGTGGAGGAGCTGGTACTGACGAGAAGGAGAACAACAAGGATCGCAGGAAGAGCGAGTCGTATGGACAGTGGGACTCAAAACACTCTTCACACAGCAGCTTCAGCAGAGCACAGGGCTTCTCTTCCCTTAGGCCCTCTTTTGACAGAGTCCCATCATGCACATCTGACTCCTGGGGTTCTCATAGAGACGGAGAACTTTTCTCAGGCAGTACTGGTGGACTTGGTTATGGAGGTCATGGGTCGTCGTCGTCGAATTTCATGACAAAAATGCAGCAGGAGTACATGGCAAAATATGAAGCCCACACTTCTTCTTACAGTTTAGACTCTTATAGTCAGCCCCAGAGATATAATGGATATGGGGCAGGGAGCAGGTCAGGAGGATGGGAATCTGGACGTCAGGGTTTGGGGTATAGTCGTCAGGACAGGCCATCATCAAGCCGAGCATTTATCAGAGTCTACAACAGCCCTGGCAAGAGCAGTCCTAATGTGTCTCAACTGGGGTCTTTGCAGCCTCTTCCAATATCTCAGTCAACACTGGAAGAGAAGCAAAGGCTGATAATAAGTGTTGCAAATGCATTGGCAGTTGCCTTTAGGGACCCTGTGCTGATGACTGGAAGTGACTCACCAAACTATAATTTCATGCTAAGTCGCAGTATCCAGGCCTGCAAAACCAACCCCGAGTATATTTATGTTAACCTGAAAGATATTCCTCAGGCTGACCTGCCGAAGAACAGGAAAGTACCAACAGATGGTTATGCCTGTGAACTGAGATGTCAGGGTGTGTATCTTGCTACAGGATACTCGGGTAGTAAGAACGGAGCGAGGGACCGGGCCTCTGAGCAGGCAGTTAAACTTTTCTTCAAACCAGTTGAGGTTCGTGTTGTGCAACGTAAATACAGACACTTAATGGTCACGGACATAGTTGTGTGCCAGATGCACAGTCCAACACCAGCGTTTCTGCCTGCACTCAGGAATCCAGAAGATAGACCAACACCAAGTTCTAAGGGTCATTTCGAGCCTGACAAACATAAACACTGGACAGAATTCGTCGTCATGGACAACGCTCATGATGCCATCTGCATACTGAATAATTCTGCGGCTTTCAGTCGCATGCAGATTGACTACAAGTTTGATCCACTTCCTGACAATAATGCATGGCTGTGCAGTGTTTTTGTGCAGGATGAACTGGTAGGACAGGCCACAGGGACTAAAAAGAGCTCGAAGCATGCAGCAGCTGGAGAGGCTGTGAGAAAACTTCGCTTGAACCAAGCACGACGACAACAGCAACAACAACAACAGCAGCAGAAGCAGCGGCAAGAATCCCAGTACTTCAGAGGAAGTATCCAGTCAGATACTGGTGGGTGGCACCAGGGTGGCAAAAAGAAGCATTTAAGTGAGCTGGTCATTTTAGAGAACTCTGATAATGCCATCTGTATCATTAACGATACGGCTCAGTTTAACAAAGTCACTGCTGATTATAAGTTTTCAGTTCTGCCTGATCATCGCTGGAAGTGTGAAGTTTACCTAGAGGGACAGTATGTTGCAGCAGGAATAGGGCCGAAGAAAATAGTAAAACACATTGCAGCAAAGGAGGCTCTGGCTACTTTGAGACAGACCCAAGCGGTAGTCAAATCCAATCTAAGGAAGGAGGGACACACCGACGCCATATCCCGTTCTCAGATCATGGCTCGCTCAGGCGAGGAGGCCACAAGGCAAGAGATTAAGGAAGACAACATCGGAAACCAGCTTCTCCGGAAGATGGGCTGGAAAGGAGGTGGGCTGGGCCGCGACGGAGAAGGTATTGCAGAACCAATCAGAGTGAAGGAGCAGTTTTCTAGAGAAGGTTTGGGCATGGACACAGATAAAATGGGCTCTCAACTTAGCAAACATGACATTGAGGACATCATTCGTAATTACGCTAGTTCAGAGCGCCAGGATGACCTTCGCTTCTCAACTGACCTCATCAATGATGAGCGCAAGCAGATTCACCAGATAGCTCAAAAGTATGGCCTACGAAGCAAATCATATGGACAGGGAAGGCAACGGTTTCTCATCGTCAGCCGAAAAGTACACAAAGACCAACTTATTGGTCAGCTTTTACAGGAAGGACAGGTGGGACGATATGAGCTTGTTAAACCTCAGGCAAACCACTGAACTGCATGAATAAAGACATTTTCATTAACTTGGATTGAAAAGCTAACATCCAAGTGTACCTGCTTGCATACATGACTGTGAAAAAAATTTCAACAACATAAATGTTATCGGGTACAACGTTTTGAATTCCTTTTCCATCAGTACTTTGGTTATGGCTTTTGTCTCCAGCCTTTCATTACCTGAGCTGCTCATGCTTTTGTGGGGTCACATTCTGATGATGCACAATTTTTCATATTTTATTTTTAATAAGAAAAAGAACATGTTTGGCACTAAAATGATCCTGTTTTTTCTACTGTTTAAATAACCCGAAATAAAATCCAGCTTTTCTTTGCATGAAAACATTGTAGGCAGTTGACTTGTGAAAGACGAGGATTAGATGGCATCAACATCCAAACTGTAGCTACAAGCTCATATCACTCTGTAGTGATGCATCTGCTTTCAACAATATTTTATTTAATATTTCTACACCTGGAGATCACTGCAAGCTGCACCAATTCTTAAGAGGAAGCTGTGATCCTTGTTGGGTGCGAGATGTATGGTTAAGTATGGTTAACCTGTATGCTTGTTTTCACAGATGTAAATGTTAAATAAATTCAATCTGATAACCATCAACAGGCTGATCTTAATTGAGATTGTATATTAGGTGAAAGAAGCAACAGAGGATTGATGTATATTTATTTTATTTACAAGAGAATGTACAGTTTGTTATATGGGTTACCAGTGCAAAGTCTTAAGAAAACATACACCACACTGTTTAAACAGTGTAATCAGAATTGTGATGATTGACCTGGAAGATTGCAAAGACATATAGAAATATTTTCATAGAGTATAACCCACAAAGACTTAAGATGTCCTGTAAATATGGTACCAGATAGATCCATATGTGCCATTTATATGGGCTAAATGTTAGAATTATGGGACTGTAAAATTAAATTAAGTGCCCAGCAAGGGTACAAAATGTCTTCTTCCTGTATCCAAACAAGTCATGTTCACCAGTATCTATAAGATTTTAAAATTAAAATTCAAAGCAAAAGCTGAAAAAAGACCCTCGCAAAGGCATCTGTTGAGTTGTTAGAGGGATGGATGTCCAAGCCAGCTTAATTTTCTATCCCTCCAGAAGGCTTTCCATATGCAGTGAGATAGGGGAGTTAAAACAAAAGGAAAAAAGGGGAGAGGGGGGACGACACACCTGACAACTGCTTTGTTTTCTGCAAATACAAACTGGGAGTATCTACTCTGCAAACCACACAGCAAGCAAATCTTAACTGTCACCATAAGCAATCAGTTGAGATTCACTGTCACAAATTCTTAAAAAAAAAACACCCAAAACAAAAACTGTCATCGCATGTAGTAAGTAACCCAGGTATAACAAGGTACATTAACTCTGAACAAACATCCACCACTTCCCAATAACAGCTTTTGGCAGAAGTGAATGCCACAACACAACAGCATACAAATTTTGCAACAGTTCGGGACAAATTTACTGAAGGTTTTCAAGGTGTGTCAACATATCTGTGAGATCTTGATCTGTGGTTTCTTGATTCTGGGCTGGACACTTCACTCTCCAATGAGAACAAAGGTCAACAGTCACGCCAACTCTGTTCAACAATAGCAGAAACCCTCTTCTCATACTCCCGTTTGTTTTCCTGGTAGAGTTGGGCTGCTTGGCTGTTGGCTGGACTGTTTGGGTTTGGCTCATCCAGTAAAGACTAAATATACACAGAGCATCAGCAGGTTAGATTTCCAATAAAGTTTTATAATATAGCACAGTTACTTAAGGCTGGTTAGTCATTACATGTGTGCAAAACATCTACCGACAGTGTGTTTACAAAAAATGATATAGGCAAATTGTCCACACTGGTTAAATAATGCTCTCATTTTTTAAAAATAAGTGCATTATATTACCTGTATTGAAGTTAGGATTGAAGAGACATCATAGGTTGGACTCCAACGGTTCTGAAGTATATCTAAGCATATGCTGCCATCAGCATACACTGCAAAAGAGTGTTTATAACACAGAAAGCTTAAGACATTTAATCAATTTTACTGAAAAGCAAAGAAAATACATTTCTTGAAATAACCTACATACCATTCGGATGAAACATTTTGGAGACAAATCGCACTGTTGGAGGTTTATTTGGATATTCCTCTGTGAATTCAATGGTAAGTTTGAAGGTTCCTGAAAGTAGTAAGTAGCAGCAAAGTATTAACTGCAATGCAAGTTAAACCAAATGGATTAAAGTACCGATAATACAGCTTAAAACCAAAAATGAATTTTATGATTAGAAACCGACTAAGTTTTAGCAGAATCTATAGATAACAGGCATCAAGTTCCAAAAAACATCTCCATAGTGTATTTATAATGACAATCAAGTGAAGTGGATTAACACTGTAAGTTATTACACTTCCACGATCTGTAATCTTTTTATAACCATGACACAATTTAGATGAAACTCCCGAAAACTCAGACAGAATCTCAACCAAATCTAAAATTAACTGCAATCGTTGGATTAAAAAAAAAGGGATTTAAAGAACTTTAAATCCTTACCATCTTCAAAAGGTGTTCCCTCTGGTCTTTATGAAAAAGAACAAGTGATGTAAATTAACTTGCAAGACTCTTTTATCCACATATTCACAAGAACAGCATAGTACATTTAACATCAAAATATTGTTGTTTGTTACAATATTGCTAACAACAACAACCTGTCCAATAAGTCATTTTAAGGCATTTTAACTTACCCAAAAATGACAGCGTTCCAGACCATGATATTGTTTTCTGATGGGGCTCCACTAACTCCTGCTGGAGGATCCTCTTGCAGCCTGACAGAGGAAGTAAAAACAGAATATCACAAAATATACTCATTTTTATTTTGATAAGCCTGAAGTAGTTTATATAGCATATGATATTAATGAATTATAACCAAGTGGAGTTTCTAACACACAAGTTACCAGACAAAGTTTGGTTGAATATGAAATAGAAATACAAAATACATATGGTACAGTACAGGGAGAAGTAAATTTTTCCTGTAGGAAACTGTTCACTAAGATATACAGCAAAGTGGTATATGCACACAATGTATTAATAGATAAAATAATACCATTACTAATAAAAAGGAATATTTTAAAAACCTTGTTGTACTACTACTACTATAAAATGCTAAGAAATAGGATTTATAATAGAGCTCAAGTTGGCAGTGTCTTTATCTGTTTATTCGTTTAACTTTGATTGGAGTTGTGTAATAAAACAAAACAAATTTATTTTAATGGTGGACAAAACTGGTTTAGACTCGGTGACCAGTGCACTGTTAAACTGGAACATAAATAGAGAACCCATGAACAGCGACTGACCAACCACGGGATTTTTTAGGTGTTCAGTGACTGCATGGCAGATGGTTGCTGATCCTGAGTCTTAAGTGGTGATCTTTCAACGCTGGGGGATAGCAGCTTCTTTCCTTCATTGCTGAGTATTAAGGCAATTAATCGTTTAACGGCCTTTTGGCAACTGACTGGTACAACATTCATCTACCTGTTATATACACGTTTCAAGGAATCGCGCGCATGCAGACAAATAGTTTTACTAAAGGCTCGAAGAGTCTTTATGACTGTAAATAACATGTGTACAACACCAAAACAGCAGTGATCTAAAATTACACAACCTAAATGTTACAACTCCCGATTGTAGTGCTAACGCCGGTGTCAGCCACCTACCAGTAATGTTAACGTTACATGTTCATTGCTCACCAGTCATTATGTTAATGCTAATAAAAGGATGCCAGATTTATACCAGATAAAACGTACACTAAGTTATAAGTAGTATTTACATAACTATATGGACCTTTATTTTAAGGTGTGTTTGTAGTTTGGAGTGCCAACAGGCTACCGCTAACAAACTAGCCTCCGGATGCTAACGTTAGCAAAGCTACTTCTCTGTTGTTTTGTTGCTTACCTTTTAAAATCTCTCATTAAACGTCGTCTAGCTGGAGTTGACATCCTCTTAACGCGGAAAGCTAAGTTACTGGACAACACACAAGCAGGTCAAAATAGAATAAATATATATCAAATATGGTTTCTCAACTCCCAGCTTGCTGGCTAACGATGGCTACTAGTTTGACAAATATTTGGCTGCCAGAATCTACGGGCGCTACCAATTTCACCGGGGAGAGGGTACTCAATGTGGATTTGCACAAATTTGTAAACCGTACTAGGTTTCACAATATTAAACTTGTAGAACGGCACTAAAAGTAAAGTTGTCAGATAATAATAATAAACACTTTTAGATGAAATAAAACTTCTAACAATTACAGATTTATAATTTTATATTGCTGTGAGGACCCCGTGTTAACACTTTCATCATTCTACTTAGATTACGTCATATGTTTGCACCTATATGTCGTTTATTCAGTAATCGAACCTCGACTCTAATATGGCTTCGTCCGTCTGTAGCTATCATTTATCTTCTGAACTTTGTCAGTTTTATTAAACAAACCGAGTAATGGGCAATGCTGTTGATTTCTCAACACAGTGTTCTCTTGTTTCACTTTACAGTACCACCATGCAACCACACGATGGAGCCTAGATTCCAGGTGTTGTAAATCATAATTCAGAGCTTTTTTTAGGTTACAAGTTCGTACCACTGTATTAAATGACTTCGAAAGTATCATGATGATAAACACTTGGGCCCGCAATCTGCACAAACTTAAAGAAATGAACTGTAAAACCATTTATAATAGAAAACAAAGAATAATACACACTCAATTCTTAGTCTATATACCACAATGGCGCAGAGTTTGTCGTCACTCCCATATGGTCTAGCGGTTAGGATTCCTGGTTTTCACCCAGGCGGCCCGGGTTCGACTCCCGGTATGGGAACAAGTATTTTGCTATTTTGTATGTGGTGATACTTTTATCATTTGTAGAGTAAAGTCGTACACTCTAAATGCCTAAATGGATTTTATTATTTGTATCTTAAATTATATTAATCATATACTCTCGTGCTGACCCCGCCCGTTGAAAAATGATCATCTTCTACCCTCATCCCTCAAGGGCTGGACGTTCCCGGAAGATGCCTATTACCATTTACATCGGACTGTGCCAACACTTACCCGAGCCAGCCTGGCACTGAAGAATAATACTTACACAACCAATATTTTAAACCGGAAAATTAAGTTAATCCTATTTGAAGCAGTTTATAAATGCACACCTGCGAGTGAGTAACGGTTTACAAAAATATTTTGTTTTTCGCTGGAAACCTGTTTATTCAAGCCAACCCACTGCGTAAAATTCATCCGTTTCTTTGGCTTTGGAACCGGTTGGAGCCTTATGGATAACGCACGTTAATCGATATACCGCTTAGGAATGGGATATTTGGCCAAATTATGACTGTGGACACATTAAGAAACTGGATTTAACGAGAATTTTTAACTTTTAGTACACCATCTTTCCGCGATGCTCCTACTGTAAAGTCTGAAAACTCCGTCCTAGTCGTTTACAACTATCAGGCTTTCACCAAACTCCTCTGGCGGGCCACTTATTTCCCAGGAAAATGTGACTAGGAGGAATTCCCCACGCATCAGCAGCAGCAGCCTCTGTCGGAGAAAAGCGCGAGCTTGTGCCAGGAAGCAGAGGAAAGCAGCGGGAGGGTAATGTGAGGAGTGACTGTGCCGTGATGTAGCTTCACACCAAGTCACTATGTATTAAAACGTCGTTTCTTCAGCACAGCCGGTAACTTCACTCCATAAAACCCGTGAATATGCTCCAGTGAACTTCCATCAGGGTGAGTGTCGTCTGGATTTAAATACCTCGTTTCTGAAACTAACAATGTGACTGTGTATGCATCTGAGTTTATTATATCATGATCTTGTCTCTCTCTTTCATTATTTCCGAATTTCACATAAAATATCAAAACGTTTTGTTGACTTATTGCTAAATGTTAAAACAATTCATGTACCAGATGCATTTAAATATCATTACACACCCAGAAGTTTGTAAAAGTTAGTAAATTTGACAGGAGATATTATTATTAGCCTGAAGGCGTTGCTTTAGATAAGCGACTCCCCTTTGTGACAGTCAGCTGTCATGTGACAACACTAATAGTGTGAGTATGCTGGAAAAATAAGCAGATTATACGAGTCTGTATGAATTTAAATCCATGTGGATGTTACCATGAGAGAAATTTGCCATCTGATATGTTTTATTGTGAGGTTATTATAATATATTGATGCCAGGTAAGCAACTCCAATTTTGTGTCTGGTGGCTGCTGGGAATATTGTCTAAATTTGTACATTTTATGTTATCTTTCTTAATGATACTAGCTCTTTGTTGTGACTTTTTTTGTTTGTTTTGTGACTATGACATTTTCCCACTGTGGGAAGTTTTTGTCCAGTTTTCATGAAGTATTACAAGTTGATGTAAAAAACATGGTTGTGCCATTGTTCCATTAGGCAGTCCTGGTCTGAAAATGGACTAAAATGGTGGGAAACTGCTGTTGGAGACTCTCATAAACATATTGCGGTCACACAGAGGAAAAATACAAATGAAACTTTGCTGATTTTTTACAAATATAGCTCTGCAATGCTTGATGATGGTATGTTTTTGTGAGTTGTTTCACTGTTCATCATCCTAAATCTGTGGGGAGTCTAAATGTTTGCCAGATGTTTACATTTTTTGGTTGAGATGCTTGTACCATGGGACTGACAAACAGCGCCTCATTGGTCAGTCAGAATTGCTCACTTCACAGCAGGCATGACGCAGAGGGACAGGGAGAGCTAGTTTGTTAGTCCCACCAAAGAGAAGGCCAGCTGGACCCACCAATGCTACCCTGTCCCTCCATTCCCGTTCCCCCCCGTAAATCTAGTGAAAAGAATAATCTAGAGCGAGACTTTCCAGAAACCCTGTAGTGTGGATTCATCTTGTTTGGTTCAAACATGTGCTCTTCTTTTAGAAACATGTTGCTGTTCAGCTGCTTCCACATTATCCTCTCCTTTGCCTCATTCCTCTGGGGGCTTTGAAATTAGGCTGGAGGAGTTCCCAGCACTCATCCTGTGACAGTCATGTCACCATTCACAGTCTGAGCAGCTGAGGATTGTGATGATGACCAAGGACAGCAGCAGAGAACGATCCGTTGTTCTCAGACATCAGATGCTTATTCTTGCCCAAGATATACCCATCTGCCTTAATGGGCCTTGGTATTGATTTGGCTTCACAAAAAGAAGAACTGGGCTTTTATCCCATGTAGAAAGCAGCACTTCAGTTTCACTAAAGCTTTTAGAGAAGTCCTGCAAGAGATAAATTAATACAACAGCTTTTTTCTTTTTTGTTTGCAAATTGGTTATCTTGAGGAAAATAGCATCAACATCTTTCAGTGTTCAGTAAAGTGTCTGTAAAAAATACTTTTCTGTCTAATAAATGTGCTCTCGTGAACCTACTTTGCACATTTAAAACGAGAGAAATGACATTTTCATCAAGCCACAGAATTCATGTGATGGCATTGCTGTTAAGGTGTGAATTAGTGTCGCTGGGTGCCTTAGAAATAACCACAAGATGGCAATGTTTATATGCTCTGACTAAACAAACAATCATGAGAGAAGGCGAACACCTCAGATGACTTGCAGAAATGCAGGAACTGACTTGTGAAAAGAGAAATAAAACTCATGAACTTCCCTTTTTTTTAACATGTAAGAAAAATACCCTCCTGTTGTCTTGATAATAGTTAAGGACATGCAGGGGAAGTGTCGTTTGCAAAGTTCCCTAACTGTACACGGCTGTTTAAAAGCTCCTACCTGTTCACACCTGATGATCACCTTGCCAGACATGTTAGATCGCAAGGTAGCAGTAGTAAACCGCTGCCACTGAGCATGACGTCAGGGAGAAAGGAGAGAGGAGGGAAATTCCACCTGTAACCTCATTCCTCTCTCATGCTCCCTGTCTCACAAACATGTGACTCGGACGCTCAGTCATGCCTTGGTTTCTCCATGAGACTGTACATTGTCATGATGTAATCCACTCAAGGCAGCCAAGAATATTTTTAGCTCGATAATAGAGGATAACTTGACTTAAATTGCAAGTATTCTGTGTGAAAAGGTTTGTGTAGCAAATTTACGGAGATTTACTGGATAAATTCTGTGGTATTGTGGTATCCAGCAGTTATGTGTTAAATAAGCATATTCAGTAATAAGAAAAACATACAGATTATGGTATTAAAAAGAATTTGTGTTAAAAATATTTTATTAATAGGACCTAGAGAGTTATTTATTTATTAAGTATTAAATGCACCTATAGACCATTCTCAGCTTTCATTATGTGACGTACACCAGCAACATATGTGGGGGGCAACAAAAACAAAAACAAAGCAGGTGTACTGCTTCTGGCTGCTTTTTGGGTTTAAAAAAAGATAGTACATGGTTGCTGTGCCTTGGATGTTCCAATCGACTTCCCAATGATTGGATTTTATTTTCCCGGCTGCCTGCTGACCCTGAGCGACAGGCTAAATAGGTTGCTGCCATCAAACAACCCATTTCCATTAAACGAACCAAAAACATGTCAAGTTTTTCTCACTGTAAAAGTAACGGCAATCAAGTTTGCGGCGTATTTGAAAAGTTCGACCTTCACAGCATTGTAAATGTGCGATATGGGGACGAGACTTTTGATGTTAATGAAAACAGACTTCTTTTGCCTTGGTGAGGTGAAATCTCCGTCAGTTGGCAGGTTTTGGACGTTTATAAATGAGAACTTTGACAAAACATCACTATGTACTGTAAGTGCTGAACTGGTTTGGAAAGGCAGCAGTTTGCTAATACCGTCCTTGTTGAGAAACGATTAATGGCAAATTAACAGGAACTTGATTACAGCAGTTAGCTTTTTGCCACCCATCATACCAGAGAATGTGACCTCACTGGGACTGACCTGTAACTGGTTTTACATATATAAAGTGGAGCTAGACGAGACATTTCTTTGTTTTTCTTTGTCTCAAGTGTTTATATTGTGTAAAACTAAAACCCGCCTTGTTTAAAGTTTGAATTGGCCAAAGTATTTAGTAGCTTCCATAACTATCAATTCAGTACACAGCTTTAAAGTGGATTTATGATGGGAAAAACATCTATTGTGATGTATTCTTTAAACAGATATTTTTTGATTCGTAGTGAAAATGATATTTTAAATGTCATTACATAAGGCTGTCATTTTAATCCCTGAAGCAAACAACTGTGCTCATGTCTAAGTTTATGTCCCATATTCTCTCTTTTTGAAGCAAGCTGCAGCATTGTGCTTGTGGGATGTTCTGAGTAAAAGCAGCTAATGTCAGATTTCAATCCATGATACATTTTTTCACAAGAACAATAAAATGCAGCCTATCGTATTACACTTAGACATTTTTTACCTGTAGCAGGTGACTGTATAAGAAAATATGCAAGGGGCTGACTAACCTTGTACATATAAATGTATGTTATTTTTTTACTTTTACTACAGTTTCAGAACAGCATACCACATGTTCAGATTTATTGGTTTATATGTTTATTTAAGCTTCTTTGCTGTCATGACAGCATGCCAATTAATCCTAACCCAAATTGTACCACTAACCCTAACCCTTAAAAACACATTAAAAAGACATTATAGTGTTAGTTTTGCCACATTCCGTTGTACACATTAGCATTAAGTAAAGGTATGCTAATCTTAGCAAATGTATGCTATTGTGATAGGTATGTCTCACCTGCAGAACACCGGTGCTGTGTCGAGACCCGTTTCCCTCTATAGCTCTAAAACCATCCATCAGTGTGTGTTCCCCCTACTATAACCAACCAATTATGACCCAGGTTAATAAAATGCTTAGTTGTTTCTAGTCTGGGGGCTAGTAGTAGTTTAGTTATTTCATAACTCCTTATTCTGAAGCTCAAGGAGCAAAAATTATGTGACAACAAGCAAATACAGTACTTATGGTGGATATTTAAGGTAAACTAAATAGTCTTACATGTCACTATTTGTAAAACAGTGTTTTTCTGGGCTAGTTTTTGTTGTTTTTTTTTTCACAAAGGGCAAAACTTTGAGTACACCCACTTCTCAAGGGACCACTATACCACTCACTGCAATAATAGACTACAGCCCACTCTGGCCCTGAACAAGATAAATCTGCTATAGAGTGAATGGATAGAATATTTTGTTTTTACTACAGTGTTCTTTATCTGTAGGGAAAACTACTGCAGCTTAACAGCATGTTGACATCATAGTTAACCACATTACTTCGATATATTTATGGTGCTCATTAAGGTCAATGCAGGCCTCGGTGTAGTGTGCTGTGTCTCTGATGTACATGTAATTGCATTAAGGAGTAGCTTAGTTTGTAATGCTTAAGCTTACTGTTGTTTGACCACACAAAGTAGTTCCTCACAAAAATAGAAACTGTCTTTGTCTGCAACTTTGGCAGATAATGATTTTCCAGCCTATCATTTTTTTTTGCATCTACAGCTAATGAGGTAGTAGTGAGTGGTTCTTGCGGCCTCTCGTGAGTCAGTTCAGCCAGTGCTGTTTGGATTTCAACAATGAGCTTTGCCTGAACAAGGCAAATGATATATTCTTATTCAACTTTCAACAAATTTAAGTTATACATGCAAGGGCATAGCTGACTGAAACACTGAGCATTGGGAGACCATTGCCTCTGCTAAAATCCAATTCTGTCCTCTCCATCAGAAGCTTTTGTTCTTTTGGGGCTTAGTTCACTGTTTTAGAATTCATTTCAGAATGACAAGTGGTTCTCAGACTTGTTGAATTATTTAACTGCATGCAGGCACTGAGTATTATAATCAAGGCCCTGAGTGACAGCACAACATAATCCAAGGACCTTATGGCAGTGTATTAATAATGGAGACAGAGATGAAGGATTCCTGGTTTAAAATGCACTTTCAATGGACACAAACTGGAGCAAACGTGGTCACTGCATTGAAAAATATATCTTTTTTCTTATTTCCAGAAGGTAAAACTTGTGTGAATGACAATCTGGTTACTTGTCTATTTGCTGGTACCTGAAATAGCTCATAGAGGTGTGATGTGGAGGATGTGAATTGTTTTGTTGGTCAATCTTCTGCTCTTAATATATATGTGATTATGGCTTAAGCAACGGCTTGTTCATCTTTACGAAGACATTGCTAAACCACCTTGTACTGAATGCTAACGTGAACCTGCTGAGATTTACTGCCGTGAGAGCCGACAGAGACACCAAAGCGAGTGAAAGTAAAGGTTGGAGACTTATCATGTATGTCAACAATCGCTGGTGTAATATAGGACATATCTCCGTAAAGACAGTCTTGTGCCCTGTGTGGAGTTTGCATGTTCTCCCGGTGTTAGCGTGGGTTCTCTCTGGGTACTCCGGCTTCCTCTCACAGTCCAAAGACATGCTCCTTGGGGATAGGCTGATTGGAGACTCTAAAATGCCCTTAGGAGTGAATGTGTGTGTGCATGGTTGTGTGTCTATCTGTGTTGGCCCTGGATGGACTGGCGACCTGTCCAGGGTGTACCCCGCCTTTCGCCCGTTGACACCTGGGATTGGCTCCAGCCCCCCCGCGACCCCGCTCTGGGAACAAGCGGTGGAAAATGGATGGATGGACAGTCTTGTGCCATGTTCTCAAACTGCTAGCTGTTAGCCTGCAGCCATACTATCTGCTAGCTGTTAGCCTGCAGCCATGCTGTCTGCTGAGGGAGTTCAGTCATGTGATCACCATCTGTGTTTACATTCTCTGAAAGCGGACGCAGCCACTGCACATGGGAAGATCCACTCTGTCACAGCAAGGCTGCAGACTCGGCATCTATTGCAGGGGTGTCAAGATCAAGTCCTCGAGGGCCGGAATCCAGCAAGTTTAGCTGTTTACCTGCACTTAACACTGATTAAGTGATGCAAATCAAATAGATCCGACAGCTTCTTGTCAACCTATGAATTCATTAATGTCAGCTGTGTTGGAGCATGGAGACAACAAAAACCTGCTGGATACCGGCCCTCGAGGACCTGAGTTTGACACCCCTGATCTATCTTCCTTTGTTTATGTATAGGCTACTGGAAACCAAATTTCCCTGAGTGAGTCATCCCAAAGGGATCGATAAAAATAGTTACATGCAGTTTAATTTCTCTGTTCATTTGCATGTGGAAACCTACCAAACCCCACTGATATTTTTTTTAGCGCAGTGAAGTGTTCAAATGGCATTTAGTTGTCAAAGGACTCTGCAGCTGTACCACAGTCTGATATGCATCACTGCTTCACACGAGACACACACAAAAACATTTTGCAGTAACTTAGAATGATAAAACCGGCTATGTAGTTAGTAATAAAGTCAGTGAATAAAACACGTTTTATCAAGTGCTGGTCAAAGTAATTTTCTCTTGTACCTGATGCAGGACTGATGGCTGTTACATGAAACAGAAAATACCCAGAAAATGGTTCCTTGAACTACATAACAAACACACATTACTAGTACCAAACAATAAAATACTGAGACCACATACACGATCCACTCATGGTGAACATACGTTTACTGGTCATAGTAAAGGTTTATTTGGTGGGTTGTGTGTTTGTTTTACAGAAAGAAAGGATTAAGTATGTGAGCTCTGATGTGTCTAGAACTAAAATATATGTGTGAAAATAGAGCCTCTTGTATCCTGTAGTGTGCATAGACTACACCATAGCTTGTGGTGTAGTCAAGTAAACTCACTGATTAGCATTTTGTGACATGGGGCCTGTTGTGATCATCCTTTTCTGCTTAGAGGTGCCAATGAATCACAATGAATCTAACATATTTGGTTGAGCTGTTGCACACTAAATGTCTTTTTTTTTTATAGCTGTTGCCACATTTAAGTCTTTGTTAGATCTGTATATCTAGTCCTGCTCTGTCAGCCCAGTGAATCATCTTAGCTCAGCTCAGAATACGTATTGTGTGAGAATGAGGTGTGCATAGCACTGTGAGCTGTCAGCTTGTTAAACAAACTAGATTGTTGCAACAATAAGTCTGACCTCAACCAGTTGGCGTACTAAATAACTGTTATATGACCTTGGTCCTTTCTTAATAATCCACACATTGCAAACATTTCTTGTGCACTACATAAGTTTTTGCCATCTCACTGAGGTTACTTCTAATGCTTTGCTGCCCTCTGGGTAACTCATTCTGGGTCTCTTGTTCTGTCCAGACTGACATCCTGACCCGTTCTTGATTTGAGCAGCTATCGAATGACCTCTAAGTTATGCAAATAATTCTGTGTCCTCCAGAAGCTTCAGTATCTCACGTTGTCAAGGATTGTTTCAAGATGTTTGTCAACTTTTATCAGCTGCTCTCCAACATAATATTACATCTCTGAGCACATAGATTGATTGGTTATTGTTGTAACTGGAACGCAGCAGTTATTAGGTGGAAATGCTGTTGTATATGTGTTATTTTGAGACACATTTCATTGTTTGTTTTTGCTCTGCCTGCCTTTATTGACGGCATGCCAGAGAAAACATGTCCTGTGAGATGTGCTGCTGTTCGTCGTTGGCCTGTGTTATTCACAGAAAACTAATGAGAGCAAGGAATGACCCCATTTTCATTGTTATGCTGCAAAAAAAAGGTGTGTCTGCGCGGTTACGTTTCTGCACTGATCACACATCAAGGCCTTTTTCTGTGCTCTGGTTAATACACAACCACCGTAGGAATAAAGCAAGAACACAATGCTCCCTGAGATACAGACTTTATTTGTGTTTTCTCACAGAGGTTTTAAATAAATGCAGAAACAATTTGAACTCATGAACTTATATTGCTTTCCCCAGAGTATAGATGGGCTTTATGTGCAAATAGATGAGTTTGCTTTTACAGAAAATACCTGGAAATGTAGGGAATTCTTAAGAGTGTAGAGAAGATTTTGTTTCTTTGCTGTTTTAAGGGAAAATACACGGTCATTGTTAGATCAGATTGTTAATAAATTACAGGATTAGAGTTCAATATGGCAAATAAAAGACTAATCCAGAATATGCTGCAGCTAAAATACTGCAATTCAGTCTGGAAATCAACAGTCAAATTACAGTCTGTATTTCTTTTACCCCAATAATCCATGTGTTGAAGTGGAAAGTAGATATTTTCTTCCAGTAAATTGCTGATCTAAATGTCATTTGAATGTTTGACCTTGATATTTTTAACACAATACTTTTACAGATAAACATTTTGCGTGTTCAACGATATATAAAAAATATCCTGTTTCTGTGGTTACGTTATAAAATAATTATTTAATGTACTTGAAACAATGAGTTTGATTTGTTTTACACTTTGGATTCTGGGTTTCAGTCCTACACCATTCATGCACATAGTTTATTCAAAAGCAGGTAAAGAGCCAGAAACTCTGCCTTTATCCTGATTATTGAGAACTTGAACCGTTTACACACGCTGCACTTCCTCTTCTGTAGTTCCCGTAACAAAACCCAAAAAGCTGGTTCTGATGATGGTGGACAGAAGCTGGAAGGTGTGATGTTGTATTTGTGTCTGTGTATTGTTTTATGTTTACATGGCTGTCCTGGATCTTATCCTTGCTGTAGAACATAACCCTAAAAGTTTGTTTCATCAGGAGTGAATAGCTTTCACCAAGGTTTCAGGATCATAGTGTTTCTAAAGACGGATGATAAGAGGAGATTGCTTAGTTTAACTTTCCCTCACAGCAAATCTATCAATTGGCCCTTAGACAAACAACTGCTTTCTAATCAGAGCTGAAATGTACTAATGAGAGGCCAGGAAGTGTTGTGATGATGAGACCACTTGATGGACTGAGACATTTATTTGGGGGTTTCATGAAAAAATGGCTCCAACTCCAGTTTAATGTGAATTTAATGAGTTAATAAAAAAAAAACAACCGTTCCAACGATGCCAATTTAGATTTATTTCAGTAAAACTGTATAAATGTTTGCCTCTTTGCTCTGTTGGACTTAGTGCGCAACAAGAAATGTATTAGTGCCTGCACGGTAAGAACATACAGAACCCAACATTTACCACAGACCACCACTTCCTGTTTGCTCAAGTGTAATTTCTGATAACGATTTTGCTCATATCGCAGCTATTTCAACGTCAACCTGGCAAGCTAAAGTTAGAAAAACGCTTTTGACTATATGATCTGTCACACTTTCCATGCACAGTATTTTGATAACATCTTTAATGCCATTTTTAACTGCTTGAGATCAACTCTCAAGCCATGTGACGTTTGTTCATAAGAGCTTTCTGTGATCACGAACAGGGGGAAGAAAGAAACTCTGCTACTCTTTTGTGAAACGCTTTCTCATACCTAAAAACAACTTAACAGCTTAATTTCTTCTTTTTTTCTTTTACCTCCAAGAGCCTGTTTGATGACACTTGCATACAGCCAGAAAATCAGCTCCTCCAAAGCCGCTTGACAGCCTGGTTAATAGACTCACAATTCACTGTAAACATTTTAATGTCACACAACAGGTTGTAGACTTTACCCCTGAGCTACTATACAGATTTTAATCACCATGTCTGGCCCATATTAAATGGTCAAAGTCTAAAGTAAGTAAGTGCATGCCTGCTTGTTGGATTACACCTCCAGCACTCCTTTTGCAGGAGAAACCCGTTGATCATCTTTCAGGCTGGTCTAGGTGTGGCCTTTTCCTGGGCTGTCTCTGGTCTCCCCTCCCCCCCACAGCTTTGTCCAATGCCTGCCAGAATACAACTCACCTGAAAGGATTTGCATACGCCTCGCTGATTGGCCAGGTGAAGGCACTCTGCCTCAGGCCTGCTCTACCAATGGCAACGGTGCTGCGTGACTCATAGGGAGAGGACAAGTTGCTTCACTATACTTCTCCTTTTCTGTTTGAAACAGCAGCCATTGCATTGTCTTCCCCCCCTCCTCTTTACTCTTGTTTTGGCACAGTAAGAAAGTGGTGGTGGACTGGCAAGTCCTCATCTACCCATCTGAACACATCTTGGATTATTCCCAGTTTCACCCTTTTGTTGTTTACTTGTCTCCTTTTTTCCCAATGGTTGCTGAGATCGAAACTTGTTTGATCGCAATAATGGACCTTGTCATCCGAACCCAGTGTCTTTGAGGTCAGTGATGAATAGTTCTTTGTTTTTTTTTAACTTGTTAGATATGAAATGGTTTTATATCAATTTTCTTCATTTAAGTACAAATATATGTACTCAGTGGTTAAAGTATAATTAAATAACAGTGTGTGTGAATAGGTGATATTATAGGTAGTTAGGTTGACATGTACACCATTGACTTGACAGCATTTCAGCAGCACAACTTGCCATATGAAAGATTTCTGGAGGGGTGCTTTAACAAGTTATTCCAGTTTAACTGATGCATGGTTTCCCGCATCTCACTCCTTCTCTGCTTACCTTTTGATCAAATCTCAACTATGGAAACACCTAAACAACACCGACTATTCTATCAATGCAGGAGCTTAGCTTCCATGAATTACTCCCATTTTCTCGATACCCCGCTGATATTTTCCTGGGTTTCACCACTCATAGGATAAAGTGATGGGTTCGTGCTTTTGTACCTGCCATGTCACAAACTAAAATGAATGATCTTTAACAGATGTGTCTATTTGTTGCATCTCTTTTACAACTTTTTGCCATATAAGGTGTGTTGAGGCTAGGGCGGGAACAGAGTTTAGCAAACCTCTGGGCCAAACCCACATGCATTTTTCATGGTGTGTTAATTAGTAATTGCCTGCATATGTTTATTTGGATCCACTGTTACCATAAAGATGCCATATAGTTTTTGTTCTAAGAGATACGTTTCAACATTTGTATTTTAAAGACACCTTTGTGTTGTTGTTGCTGTTTCTGCTCCAAGTGGCAGCTCTGTGAAAAAAAACATGGCCATGCAGTGCTTCATGCATCACATCCTCACTTCCCCAAAACAGAATGTGTCTCATCTTGTAATGTAGAACCCAAGATGTCATTTCTGCTCAGAGGAAAGCTGGAACCTACAGTAGTTTACTTCTTTCCTGCATAAGTAAGCTGACATTTTCTGACGTCTCTCGTCTTTTTAATTTTGACCTCCTGTGAACCAAGTTATTCTGCTTAATGTCATTTAGTGTCTGTTTCTAAAAGTTGCTCAGTGCAGCAAAGATAAATGCTTGCTTCCTGTTTCACCAGAATCCACTCTGCACTTTGTGAACCGCATAAGAGCATGTGCATGCTATATTACTCTGTAAATGTGTCCACAGTCTGAACAGCATGTTGATGTCAGACTTGTTTTAGTCTGAAACTGTCTGGAACTGCACAGAGGACTCTCTGAGCCAATCAGCTTAATCCAGGCAGAATTGTTTTTTTTAATAAATGCTAAATAATCAATGCATTAAAAATTAATGTTGTTGATGTAACATCTGATGTATCAGCTTTACACGAAAGCCCTGCAGAACAAATCCTTTCAAAGATGTTGAATATTACATAAATATCATTATTATTAAAAGCGGACGGTCTTGTAAAGAGACTGAAAAGGAACAGCTCTGCTGTGTGTGAATTTTTACCAGATGCAGCATCAGCACATGATGCACTGAGTGAATGCTTCTCTTGTGAAGCAGGTATGAGTTTGCATTTGACCTAATTCTCTCATCTATGCCCACCCTGATTTGTTTAGTAAATGAGTGCCTGGTGCCTCAGAGTATGAACTCATATTGTAGCTGTTGTTTTCTGACACAGGGGGTAGTAAGGCACTGGAGGGGCTCCCGAGCAACAGTTTGGCTCTTCTTTAAATACAAAGTCAACAAGTCTTAGCCTGTAATTAGATCATTAGACTTGGGCAAGATCACGGAGGCATTGCAAGAAAAGGGGTATGACGAAAGCGGGAGGAGGTGCGGTTTCGTTTATTACTACAGTTCCAGCATGCCATGATATGTAAAAGTGGAGGGTTTACTCAGTTTCATGTTACAGGTACATACCAAAACAAACAAAAACAGTCAACTGTGTATGGTCAGGCCCAAACTTAATTATACTCCACACACACTAACATCCATATGAATGTGTTGAGATATACTGAGATGTATGACATTAAAATACTGTAGAAAAGGTATTTACTCCCTAACATTCATGTTGGTGTAGTAAGTTTCTAATGATTTAAACCAGCTTCAAGTCTCCTCGTTTAGTCTGGATGTGGTAATGAAGTGGAATAATGTTAAATACTTATGTGGCAGCTGATCAGATGTATGAAGCAGGACGATGACATTGTTCCCTTGTTTATTTTAAAAACATTTTCCCCGTTCACCCTGAGGTGGTTGTATTAAAAACCAGTCAGTCTTTGTTGTCGAGTAACCATCACTTTTATCTCTGAACCGTCCCAGTTTTAGAAGCAGGTGCAGAAAACCAGCAGATTCATAGTGAAACTAGTAACAGACACGTCTTCTTTCATTCCAGTAACTATTTTAGTGACGCGGCTTGAATACGTTCATGTAAAATAACATAAACTCATTCATAATAACAAAGCTTACATTCTGTCCCAGGTTTTTATTTTCATTGGAAGTGAATGCAGACTTATAGGGGTCGATCTCTTGTGATGGGATGTTTGAACTCCTGTGACGAGCTGGGTAAATCTGGGTGTGGAAAAGTTAATGTGTAACTTTCTCCTCTGCTTTAACAGCTACTGTGCCAGTGAGCAAGGCACATTCTGCAAGCCAGTTGTTCAGTTGTGTTGATGTGCAACAGTTTGTCAGTAAAATCCACCATAAAGAAGGTTAAAGTGATTGCGCAACTACCACTCCATGTTGAAACGCTCTCATCGTCAGAGCGTGCTGGGACTGGTTACCCACTTCTCTAAAATGTATTTAGAACCAGAGCTGTGATCATGATGTCTGATGGTATTTGTAACCCAGATAAGTTTTAGTCCTTATATATAACACACAAGATGCAACAGTAATTGTAACTATCTTGAGTTTGTGTCTTCAGACTTTTGTCTTACCAAGTAATTTGGGTTTTTTTGCTTTTAAAAAAAAGTTATTTACATTTGTTTTCCATACGTATACAAATGAAAAGCGCTTTCACATGCAAGTGTGAACCTAACTGCCTTACAGATCTATCGTAAAATAATCAAATTGGCCATAAAAACAAAAACAGATTATTTACAATAAGTAGTTCACAGGCTCCCCAAATGAATTGGTTCTGAAAGAGTGGATATGTGTAACACTTTTAATCACAGCTGCAGAACAGAAATATGTAAAAGATAACTGTGCTGTTTTTAAAGCTGGATATGTGGAACATAAAGCCACACCTTTTATAAGTCTCCCAGTTATGTAATGCATCATGCTGGTCAGTGATTGTGTCTCCTAACATGGCTGCAGTAGCCCATCTTGTGGCAACACTGTATGCAATGCTGGAAAGTAAGAAGTACAGCTTTGAGGAACTGCAACTTGGATTGTGTGCATTATTTACACATTTTTCATGGGCAGTCACTTATGTTAGACTCTGCAACTTTTATTGATTTTGTTTTTTTCCTTTATCAGCTTTGGCTGCAATGTGTTATTTTTCAGACTGAAGTAGAAGAGCAAAAGCATCTGTCACAGCTGATTGGGCTGACATTACCAAAAAAAAAGGGAAGTTTATTCTGAATATCAAACTTCCAGCAGCATTACTATTACTTTAAGTAGAACACGGTTCATAGTAGTATGTATTTATACATTTTAATAATGCTTTGAGGCTTTTTAATGAGTATGGGTGGTGAGAAAATGTCCAGAAGTTGCTCACAGTATTTGTGTGGGTGGAGAAGACAGAATGAAGATGCTTCCTTTGGATCCACCCTGCATGCGGTGACACGTATATATATGTAAAGATAATAAAAAAAAGTTTAAACTCTCATGTTGTATCACTTGGCACAAAGAGGTATTCTGATCCAGGCACAGAGGGAAATTGATTTAGCACGTTTTTAGAGGCTTTGGTCACAGTGATGTCTGTATCTTTATTTATTGATCTATTTGGTTAAATATTTACTGTCTTAGCATCTCTTCTTTTCCTAAATAATTCCCTTTCATTTAATTGATCTTTTTTCTTCCCACTTTTTGCAAGTGATGACCAGAATAAAGAGATTTTCCCGTTTTTATTTAGCGTAAAAGGATTATTAGCGAGTATGATGGTGTACTTTCTAATCTGTCATTTACGTTTATCGTTAGCATGCACACAGATTTCCAAGTTTAGCCTTTATGGCTATGTTCACATACAATGCTACATGCAGTATTGACAGATACTTCATAAACGTGTCTAAAAAGAAAGTAGCAAAACCTTATGTTTTATTACAAACTGCATGAGGGTATCCTGCTGCGTTACATCTTGGGATGGGAGCACTCTCTTGTAAGGAATGCCTCCCCATTACCTTTGTTTGAGAGCAATGTTGGGATTAGATGTTCGGTTGGGCTGAAAACGGTAACATCAGGAGGAGATGGAGAAGGAAACAAAAGGTGGATCTTATCAGGAGTAATCAATACAAGATCTGTTCATTTATAGATTGGCATTTTGTCTGAGCGCCTGCAGAATCCTTTAGTCAGCTTATGAGAAGTATTATTATTCATCCAAAGAAAACATGTTTATTTAATGGAATAATTTTACAGCACATTCTCCATAGCAGCACCCAGACTGTGGAAACACCTTCATGTCAGTTTTTCTGTCATAAAAACCCCCTCTCTACCCTAACCTTTGGCTTATTTTTATGTATTTAATCATTTATTTGTATCTGTACCTATAATTACTGTGAAGGTCAATTACATTTAAATGTGGCATATAAATATATTTAAATTAAGATGAGTATCTTTTAGAGTTTATTACTCACTGTGTTGATATTAAGGTATGTTTTGATACAGAAACTTTAAAAGGTTTTTCTAACATGTAACTGACATGGTCAAGATTTAGTTATGAGCTTTATAAATGGGCTGAGATATGACTTTAAAGGCTGATCCCCACACCTTAAGCCCAGAAAAACTATCATAAAGGTAAAAGGCAGTGTGTGTAAATACACAACCCCAAAGCAATCAATATTACAATATAGCATGTAAGTAAACAGCCGTGGTGTCATCTTCTCCCCTGTTGATCTTTGCAACCAGCCATTAAACGTAGTATAACAACCTGAATTGTTAAACCAGCACTGGCAAGATCACTTTACATCTTAGATCTTATATAATCTCCAAAACTTTCTGCATTACTATGTCTTTATTAAAAATACTCAGAAGGTCTTATAGTTTATGTATGTATTACATCCAGACAGCAGCATGTTACCAAACGGGTCTGTTTGTGCTCATCACAGCATCCTCAGATTGTCCTTCCAAACACACGCAGTCTTGGCTGAGTTGAAGGAGGCCCACCTGCTCTCTCCTTCCCGTGTACCACTGAGCCTGCTTTACTAGCCCTCTCCCTCGCTGTGTTCCTAAGCAACAGCCACTCCTTGTTTACCTTTGCGTTTTTGCATTGTGATTCTCATCAGGACAACATAAACCCAGTCCCTCGGGAGTCTGCTGTTTCAGGTCTCTATTCAGAATAGCATTAGAGAGAAAGGTCATTGTTTTAATCTTCCTGAGAAACTTTAGAGACATTTTTTTAACAAACTAATGTTCTTATTGTTTGCCTGGATTTTTTTTCTCACATTAAATTATTATAGATCACAATTATTGTGAAATATCAATCTGCTGTTGTTTTTTTAACCAACTGAATACCTCTGCCTTTTATTTTACTATCCACATCTCACACTGTAGCACCTTCCTCATGCCCCGACTCTCAGTGTATTTTATAAACCTTTCTCAAATATTGACCGGTCTAAGCATCCTGTCCTGCACAAACCTCTAACACGTCTCCATATAGCGATTTAAACCTGTATTTGATGTCACAGCTGTATGTGTGAGCTAAACTGAATATGTAGCCTTATCAGTGATCCTAATTTTCATTATTTGTCCTAATAAATCATATATACCTGTACAAAATGAGATTTTAGGTGTTAACAGTAAATATAATGTCATGCATAAAAATGCACAACACTCAGTTGTGCCTTCATGTGTTGTCATTTACTAGGATTAAATCGCTCACATAGCTTAGCAATTTGTTACTTTAGTTGTTTTTAGCTAACGGTAATCCAAAAATGTATCTTGAAAATGCAAAGACTCCACAGTCCTTAGATCTGCGTACAGGGCACATGTTTACAGGCTGTAAGATTAGATAGAAACATTGGCCAGTGACACCTTATACCACTCTGATCTAGTATCCAATTGTGTGAAATCAGATAAGGTGTCTTAAAGGGGCTAAGCAGTCTCAGTGTGAGTGGTCCTATCTGTCACGCCTCATGAAGGACCAGACGAGACCAGTTGATTTAGTCGTTACCAGTGATTTCACTGAAACATCATCTGCACAAATCTTACAAACATTTCTAATGAAGGTGGCAGTTGTTAGGTGGACAGTGTTTTATTCCACAACAAAGAAATGATTATGATCAACACTTAGTAGAAGAAGCTCCAGGACGTGCTGCATGAAGGAAAAGGGATTTCTGTTACTTTGCTTTTATGTTAGAGAGTGTATTTGTGCATATGTCATTTATTGTAAAGGTTTAAGACTTTTCTCTTCCTTTTTGGCCATTAATAGGAGCCTCGAGATGGTTAGCAAACCGTCTAACTCGGCTAACTCCAGACTTGATAATTTGCTATTTGTATAACTAAGATAACTATACACAGGGAATATCTATTCAGACTATGCCCAGAAGATGCAAAATACATGTTCTAAAACCTCTAAAACTTGTATATTAACATGTTTAATTGTTTAAGTTTAATATTAACTTGTTTAATTGGCGCATAAAGTGTGTAAAAGCAAGATGTATAAGTGTTCTACTAGTCTGTAGATTGTATTACCTCAAGGCAGTAAGGCTAGCTCTGTTACCCTGCTTCACTGCTTAAAAGGGGAGCCAACCATCTTGTGGCAGTGTATTTAAAATTTTCTTATGCATGTGTATGTTATCTAACCCTATCTACAAGTATTAGCGCTCACATGAAAAGGCCCAAAAATGCAAATAGGCTTATTGGACACAGCATCAGAGTATTAATGTTGTTTGTTGCTGAGCTGGACACAAAGTGCACAACAAGACAAAAGGGAACATGAGATTATGGGATTTCTGTGTGACTGTTCCATTCAAAGGTGCGTTCCTTGTAACATTACTGCATGCCTGACTGTGGGTGGACGCAGCAGCCTACGTGTGTCCAGACCTGTTTGGTATGCAGTCTCCTCTGCAACAGCCGGGTCTCCTGTTCAGCTTTGCCTCAGACTGGGAGCTTTGCGAGTTCTGTAATTCATCAAAGCACACACACCTTGTAGTATTGCAAGGCAATGTGGAAAGTATTTTGGCAATGTTAATGTAGTACATAAACTTCAAATGGAATTTCGTCTTTTGAGATAATAAGATGTTATGAAATGCTGCATAATGTGATGGATTGTGCCAGGAGTAATGTTGGTAATGGAGTTTATATTACAATGAAGAATTAGGGGTGTCATCCTTTCCCTTGTTTTTGTTTGCTGATATTTTCTGTGGGTATGATATCCTCTGCTTGCTGCTGGTACTGCTATGCTGTGACATGTTAGTATTGGTATGAATGTAAACACGTCTATGGGTGTGTGAGTACTGTTTGGTTGTTTTTAGAATCACTAAAGGTTTCAACCTGGCTAAGACACTCTGGCGTTAATGAGTTTTTATTCACAGTATTTTATTTTGTCCTTTTTCTTATCACAGTTCTCAGTTCTGGCCTCTGGTACATGTCCGTTGCCTGTTTGAAGTTTGCATGCAATGAAAAATGAGAGAATTTAGCTCTTCCAGTCTGGTCATGTGTCAAAAAGGCTCCACATAGCAGCCAAAACAACAGTTGAGAAGTCAGGCAAAACATTAAAAGTATGTCACAAAAGAAGGTATAAGCTGGGCAGTGAGATGCAACTGGTGCATGCCCAGACTTGCACCTTTTTATGTTTGCTTTTACTTGGAATCGTTGACATTTTTTAATCATTTGACGAGGCTGAGAGACAAATAGGACCAATATTACATACAACTGCTGGACATTATGTCAATTTTCTCCAACATACATCTGTCTGACATGAATATACAGCAATTGTGTTGATGGGACTAAGAACAGGGTTTGTTCTGTGTGTTTGACAAGCCTGTTTTTCTATTTGCTTGAATTGTGTAGATCATGTTATTCATTCATAGTTAAATAAACATTATCATTAAAGAGCTGTGAAATGTGGATTATAGAGCATTTATAATTCCAGCAATGGTCTCAACAGGAGCCTGCAGACTTCTGTCATCTAAATCAGTCAAGATTGAACTTTTGTTTGTCATTCCTGTGTGAAAAAAGTGTGCGCTGATGTTTCCAGTGATAGAAACTAGATATATAAGCGACCGTTATTCTTATGCTCCACCTGTTGCTAATACCATGTTTCTGAGGGTCAGACTGGTTCCATTTATTGGTGGTTTGACCAGTGCTGTGAAGAAGCACAGGACATGGTTTATAATTGACTAAATATTAAATTGTTTATTGCAGCTTTTTGACCATCCTTGCTTTTTTTTACCTTTTAAAAAGTCACATAATTGAAGGCTGAATATCTCATGTGGAAGATCTACTGCTCAGACAGATTTTGACGTCTCTGCTGCTGATGTTGTCTTAAGTGATGATTTTGACAGACGTGCTTTTTCTACAGTATAAGCACATAGTTTTCACTTTAGTCTTACTGACAACATCTAAATCCTTTTGATAAACAGCTTAGTGGACATCAGAGTAGCACATACTACATCAAACTCTGATGCTTTAGGGTGCAGTAGTTTTTTTTCTAGACTGCTGCAATTTCCTGTCCTGTTTTCACAACTATAGATGTTCTTCCTTTCTGTGACATGTGGCTTGTTGCCACATTACAGAAATAGGCCGCTGGGGGTAGTTTGCATCTGTGAAGTTGAAACATGCTTCTCTGGGCAGTATGTAGTGTTCTCGGCAGTCACACAATAAAAATAGAATTTATAGGCTGTCTATTGAATTTGGACCTTTCTAAGCACCGCACTAGTTTGTTTAAAGATGAATTGAGCTGAGGAAAATGTGCATTTATTTTCCATATATTTAAATTAAAAGTCAGTAGTTGTTAATAATGTCTGAAGCATTTGTTTTCTGCTCTAAATGAAAGTGATATAATTGTCACACATTCTGACCTTATAAGTGAACGCTGTGTGACAGGAACTTTGTAGTTTCTGAGAATTTACATTGAAACTGACTCACAGAGATGTGAGTCTGTATTAGATAGGGTGGGGGTTTGCAGCGCTGTCTGTTTCTGCATGCCTTGTGTCAGCATTATGGGCAGATTTCCTCAAATAGCAGGTGTGGCTTTGAGATACCCTGTAAGCCTTTAAAATACAACTTCATTGTATTTAAACTGCATGAACGCTGCAGCTAAATGTCAGAATGTGTGAGAAGAATCAGTGGATCTGTGGATCATCTGCGGATTTAATCATGTGACTGCTTGAGATGCAATCTTTAGAAATCCAAAGTACAAGAAAGATTATATTCTGTCTTTCAAGTTTACCAAATAAAACACACAACACTTGGATATGGTCTAAAATGTTATCTGATTGTAATGGGTTTGTTGTTCATCACTCTTTCTTAGAGGAATTGAGTAACTATGTGATTCATAGAGGAAATGCTACCTGTGTGACAAACTCATATCTGTAGAGTAATAGCATGTTGTTTGAGAAGGAAAGAGGGGGAGTTGAGAACTTTCCGCTCTTACACAGAGGAAGAGTTTTCTTCTGAGTGTGGTTTAACAGACAGGAAGCTGCAGAAACCCACTGCTCAGTGATGCTGTTCCTGTGAATGCTAAATTCACAGGTCAGCTCATGAGTGGGGTTTTTTTTCTACCCGGTTTTACACATAACTATTTCTGGTCCTTTTTTTTTTGTATGCCATGAACAGAACAGTCCAGTATGGTGCCACATTTTAGATGAGCGTACGGTATAAGAGAAGGTTTGGTCTATAATGTTTTAGGCAGAAAACATTATTGACGTACTGGGATGCAGTGTAACCGAAAAGAGGTGGAATGTGGTCACTGAGGGCATTTCTGATCTGCAGTCCCTGGGGATACAGCTGAGCTTTCATTGCAGATCTCTATACCCTATCAGCCAGCTGAAGCTAATGTCTCACATTCCATAAAAAGCTTAGTTCTTATACCAGGAATTGTACAGGATGACACAGCGAGTGTTATCACAGGAGGGCATTGGTCCTTACAGAGCCTGAATCCTGAGTGGAAAACTACAACGTTTACCGTAGATGAGATTAAATTCCTTTCTCTTTTGAAAGCCTGTGCTCAAGGTGACGTTTTTCTGTTTGGCTCTGGCACAGCAGAGCCTTAAAGCTCCTGGTGTAGTGCAGACACAGTGAGCTCTGCCTCAGATGCAGTGTTGTCTGCTTCTGATGCCCTGTGCTCTGCAGCTGCACGCTGTGAGCCAAAGTCTGTGCCTGCCTCTGTGCCTGTTTCTGCCATTTCATCACTGCATCCTCTGGAAAAGCGCCGTTCTATTCCGCTTAGTAAAGTGGATTTTGGAACATGGTGAGACGTGCTGTATTGTGAAATGGTAGGTGGTGAGTAAATGTTGAACGCTTTAAAGAACAAACTGTACATGAAACAGTTATTATTGCACTGACATAGTGCAGCAGCAATCACACAAACCACATCTGTGAGTTTTTTCTCTGCTGTGCTATGAAACCCTTTAATTGCTGTCCTCATACGCTCTTAAAGAAACACTTAATTTCTGTAAATAGGCTTGAATTTTTTGAACTATCGTGAAATGAAGAACACACATGCAGTTTGTGATCATTGCTGACTCCCTTCATCTACATTAAGCAACATTTTCCCGAAACTGTTGTGTCTGTGCAATTTATTTACGCAACAACGAGTGTTGCTACACACTGGTGGGCAGTTTAATTGCAGCTGGGTAAAACATAAAAGAAACTTTAGTCCAGAAATGACAATCAGGTTTCCCTGATGCCCATAAAGGCTATCACAGAGCTCCAGGAATGAGCTTAAGCTTCATATCACTGAGTCATTTCCTTTACAGGAACCCAGTGGATCCTGCAAAAACAGCATGTCGACAAACATTTCATAACACAGTGAGGCTAAAACTATGAATGTTGTGCTATCCGCATCAGTGTTTTCTGTTTAATATTTGACATATTTCATTTTAGTATTGCTTAGGAAATACCTCAACCTTTTTAAATGGCAATATCCTTCATTATTGTAAAATATTGGAAGGGATTTCATGACATTAAAGAGGCTCTTTAATTATTTTTGTCTACATCAAACTGAACATGGGACATGTACAATATCTCCACCTGTGTGGGGAAAAAGTTTTCATATACAAAGAACTCCCTTATGAACAGCACTTTAAGACCTGTGACTGTTGCATTAAAGCCAAATCAGTACATTACTGAACAATCTACAAACCTGGATTTTTGTAACCTAAGTTGAGAATGGCAGATCAGTAAAGTTTGCCTGGTCCTTTTTCTTGCATCTCACAATGTTTGCACTCACTACATGCAGGGTGAGTCACTGCATAGTCATTCAATTGGCTTAAATTACCTCCTTTCATGGTCAACAATGAGCTCAGCTGAAGAGACTAAAGCAGGGGAAGTGGGGCCTTCTGGGAATGCTCCATTTGTTCATGAATCCTGAGTCTAATTGGTTGTTATTGCGACTGGCAGTCACCATACTGCAGAGGTGGAGTCGGCAAGTGCTGGCTCCGTTTCAGTCTGCTTCACACCAGGTCACCATGTATAATAATGGCAATCACCTGAGGAGAGCTAATTAAGAGACGCTCCCATGATATTGGTCACATGACATCACTATCATCTCTGCATATTGATAATACATGTGATAAAATGTGATCATAAATGTGATCATTTAACAACTTAGGGCTGCAACTGATTACAACAGACATGTTACATCACAATTCATACAAGTTGTTAGCAATAAAAACATAAAATCAAACAGTATTGTTTTATTAAGCTTCAGAAAAATCTGAATAACTTTGACAACATCCTGAAAGCTGCACTTCTCAATATCAGTGTGAAAGCAGCTGGTTTGCTTTTCTCCACTACTTGTATTACTTCAGTCTCACAACAGCATGTTGCAGATGAGCAAACACATAAGAGAATGAACATTTTTGTGCACTAATAGACAACAATAGAGACATCCTGGTGAATACAATGTTCCAAGCAAAGATTTTCTCTTTTAAACTAGCAGAATTGGCCCTGTGATGGACTGGCGACCTGTCCAGGGTGTACCCCGCCTCTCGCCCGTTGACAGCTGGGATTGGCTCCAGCCCCCCCACGACCCCGTTCAGGGACAAAGCGGTAGAAAATGGATGGATGGAACTAGCAGAATTTAGAAAGGTGTCCAAAGCCGCGGGTTGATATTAATATTGCATAATCTGACATGTCCAAGCTGTTTCTTCTTCTCAGGAGACCAAATAATATATTATATTCATCCTGATTCGCTGCGCTTAATGACATATTCTTAGATTTTTATTTCAAAGCATGGCTTCGATGAACAGAGATCAGCAGAAATAAGCAACAGATATGTCGAGCAGTACATACAACACTTGCTTGGTTGCATTTCATCACAGGACAACACAGTTAAACCCTTCATCCTCTGGCCTCATCAAGACGCCCCTCCTGGTAACCATACTAAACCATTCCAGTCTCTCAATAGAGAGCCCCACCCAGAACAAGTCACAGGCAGTCTATTTGCTCTGTGGAATATTACACATTGACTAACATCTCTGTAAAATCCCTCCCGTCACTGTTCTCCTCCTCTTCTTTTCATGACGTTGTTTGTGCAGTCACAACCCTGCCCCTGTGCTGGGACAAGGCAGCTGTTGTCATGTGCTTGGAGATAATGTGCAGGCTGGATCTGACTACTGGCTGGCTCTCTTATAGTCCTGTGGAGTTAGCGCCATGCCAACTGGGCCATCCAGATCAATGAAGCACTGGGAGGGATATAGAAAACACACGCGCGCGCTGTCACTGACAGAGTCTGCGATGCTGTCGTATGAATTAAGCAGACAGCAAATAGATTGAATGGTGTAGAAACATGAAACATGAGCCAGAAATGCTTTTATTTAGACTCTTGCAGATTTGCTAACCATCAGCAATCTGATAACCTGTCAATGCAATGTTCCTCAATGTTGCTGTAAATGTGTTTGTCACTGGAAACACAAGTAGGGAGTCATTAGGCAGGCAAACACATGTCCACCCACATTGTTTTCAGTGGTTTTTTCATGTGTTCATGACTTATAGCCACATCTTTCTAAATTTGGAAACCTCATGCTGCATTTTTTAAAATCTTTTGTGTATGAGTCTGGTTGTGCATTTTACCCTGCACAAACATGGCCAAGTAGAACAAAACACTGAGCTCCAAACATGTGGCAGCAGCGACCAGCTCTGGCAGGGGTGGGTAACGACTTAGCCCAGCAGAGACAGCAAAAGGGATTGACTGGAATGAAACACTAGCCTTCAGATTTAATTTCCTTGGCTCTCTTCTTCTACCCAAAGTGTGGCTTCACAGACAATAGCCACATGTTTCTATTCTGCCTAAATGCTTTAGTAGATTTGGAAAACTAAATCACAAACATTAGTCATCTGTCTCAGACGCTGTAAACGTCCTCCATCGCCTCCTCTCCTGTTACACCGCCTTCAAAACACAATTGGTATGTAACTTTGACTATCACACAGGCATTTCAAAGCAAATAAGCTCCACCCTGCAGCAGTGCAAAAGGCAGGGAGTGTGTGGGGGTTGGAGGAGGGGTGTACCAAATGTTGCCATCTGAATTTTCTACTCCTGCCAGCTCTTTGGTATTTAAAAAAAAAAAAAAGAGGTTGGTTGGGGGAGGTGGGAGAGGGTGAGATGGGGATGTGGGAGGATAGAGGACTCCTAACATCAGCCATCCTCCCATCCTCCATACACAAAACTTGCCTTTGGGTATTGTGCCGTTTGGGTACACCTCATCACACATGCATGCTCACAACAGCATGGCTGCTTCTTGCCTCCCCCTCTGCCTGTGATCAGAGTGCCTCCCTGAGGGTCTGCACAGAGGGGCTTCCAGTGCATCACCAGGCTAGTGATCTTTCATCTGTATGTGTGTTTGTGTGAAATGGGGCGGGCTCACTCAGACTATCCACCCTAGCACCCACTCACGTGATCATAATGTCAGACACCAGAGCCATATGATCTTGGGTGGTGTGCACCGGGGAGTCTCGCAGACAAGGCCAGAGATTTGAGCTGAAATGGTTTAATTAAATGGCAGCGAATGGTGCTCTGAGATACTCTCAGCTATTTGGTAAGATATCGTTGCTGCTAAAGTAAACTGATTGGGAAGTTTTAGCTTTAAGATGGTGGAGATGGTTTAAAGGACAAAGAGGGAAAAGGAGGATGTTTACAGCCAGGCCAGAATAAAAAACCATTACAATGAGAAACTAAATGAGATTACCGTAATCCACGTTGATTTTGGTCTGCTTTGACTGATTTTAAGCCCAGTAATTAATAAATAAAGATGCACCATATCTTTATTTTCCCTATAGTTTTCTAATTTTACTCAAAATGAGCTGTACAGGATAAAATAGTTTTTTGGGTCTTTCTAAAAATCCGGCATAACCCGATTAATTTAGTTTTTCCTTAAAATGTGTTGCTCAAACTAGATTTTTCACCACCAAGTAAGGCCTCTTTGACAGACTATCGCTGCCTGTTGTCTTTCAGTGAAATTGAACTGATCTAATATGTTTGCTGACCGTAGACCCTGTTTCTGTCTGTTTATCTGGCAGGTGTAGATGCTCCAGGCACAGCGGGGCCCAGCCTCTGTGTCAGAGAGGGACGAGGCTGCTCCCACCTGGGCCACGGCACTCCTCTGAAACCCGGCTCATGGTCTGTCTCCATCGCAGCTCTAACTGCTCAGATTAAAGAAGACAACCACAGAGGCCATTTTGTGAGGTGAAGCAGAGAAGACGAAGGACTGGTCACAGTGGGAATATATTATTTTGCTCTCTGCCCTCTGATCTCCACTGCCATGACGACTGCAGTACAACCCAGTGAACTGGTGTTTGAATTTGCCAGCAACGGGATGGATGAAATCAATCAGGTATCTGTCATGTGCAGAAACCACATCTAAACCTATTTTAAACATGTATTACTACTATGTGTAGCTGGGCTTGTGATACACATTTTCATTACTTGATCAGGAGACAACCTTGATCATCCATCCTTTTCAGCCTGACTCATTGTTTGCAATCCTGTTTATAAAAGCAATACCTTCAAAATAGATGCATGTGTGTGTACAGCACGGCCATGGAGGCAGGTTTAGACTGATGTCTTTAACTCTGACACTGGGAGGAGGATTGAGGGGAAGAGGTCTGGGAAGGGGAATGTGGGCTGTTGGAGTGCACAAATGGAAAGATTGAGTGAGGTCAGGGTGTGTGGGAGGGAACGGGTGGGGCTCAGATGTGTTTATGGCACAAAGGTTGCTGTGTGGGTTCACGGTGTAAACCTGTGTCTGTGTCATTGCCTGATCAGGTGTGCAGTTATCTAGTCCTCACACCTGGCTCTGAATCCTGTGGAGCAGGCTTGCTTTTACCTGTGTATGGATGTGTGTTTATCTGAATGTGTATCAAGAGTGACAAGCTGTTACTGGATCCCTGAATAGCACCAGTTCAGGCTCAACCTGACCAACCAGTTATGTTGTTTCTTGGTAGGATGGTGATAGTGCAACTAAAAGGTACTGCATTGTTCCAGGACTACAGTTTTGTTCCATGTCACACTCACTCATCCTGTTATACAAGCCATTTTCCTCTGTTCACGAAATCATGGGATTACCCCCACGATGTTGTACACCACACTGCATCACAATTTAGTTTCAGCTGAAAGTTTTATATGTGTATTTCACTCAGCTAACACATTAAAACTGAGTGAAATCATGTGTAATGATTAGCTCTGTAATACTGAAGTTTACGTCAATAAGTAGTTCCTTAAAGTGCGTCATGTGACACTGTCAGGACACAATCTCTATCGATTGTGGGATGCCATTTAAACTTGCTTTTTCTTTCTGAACTAAAAATGAAATGAGTGGTTTTTATGCCACACTGTTTGACTTTTAGGTAAATATGATGATATTCATCAGGTTATGGGGTGGGTTCGGTTACTCAGATGTCACGATGAGGATATTGAAAGTGTACAAACAACTGAACTCCATTGTGGCTGTGCAGGTAAAGCAGAAGAGAGTGGGGGTGTGGGGGAACAGCCTGCACAGATGAAGTTGCTTTCACAGGCAGAATGGGGAACTTAGGCATGTAAATCAGGCTGATTTTTATCACTCCTGTTTCCCTGCTAGAAATACTATTCAAGCAAATAAAGAGGAAGAAGTTAAAAGCTTAAATTCACATTGTGTTCAGTATTATTGGGTAGCTGCTTCACAGCTTTTTTGTTTCTTTCGCTCATAGATCCTGTGATGTGCATCGAAACATGCTTTTTTAAATTGTGAAATCACTACTTGTTTTACATGACAGCACAGGACAAGTCTGAAGTGTTCCCAGGAAAAGCAGAATTTGGTTAAGATCCGAACAGCGTGACGGCGGATTCACACGTCTGCTTTGTCATCAAACTGTGGGATTTGGTCTCTTTGCATTGGATGGGAGGATGTGGGAAGTGCTGCTGTTCCAGGAGCTCAGCAGACCACTAGTCAAAATGTCTTTATCTGCTGACACACACACACACACACACACACATAGCTTTTTTCTCAAGGACAGCATACATCATTTCCAGTCTATCCAAGAAAATGTCTTAGTGTGTAGCTAACTGATAATGTCTACCAAAGATTCTGATTAATGAAGAACATTCGGTGGACGTCAGGCTCACTGATAGTGTCTGTAGTCAAAGCAAAACTCAGGGTTTTTGTTAGCCCCAGGAGGTCTCGTGGTTTTGCTGCTGAGATTGCACAAGGAGTGTCTTTTTTTTATCTTCAAAGTGACTTGTGGTGTCATCTTACTTTAGATGCATTAATACCTTCATTATTTGCAGTATGAAAGGTACATAATAAACAATTCATGGGTTAATTACCGTTGCTGCTGATTAGGTGGCCTAACTGTGTCACACCTTGTCTAAATAATGAGCCGGTCTGTTAGTTTTCTGGTTAAAGTGTAGCAGAAATGGGTATGTAGCTATGCACTTGGAATACCCCCCCTCATCCGACCACTCAGCTCAAGGCCTGGACACCTGGTATGTCCCCGAGGTTTAACCCAACAATGAACACTTGTGTAGGAAGGGACAGATAAACCTTTATTCATCTTCCTCCTGCAGAACCTTTTAGTTTATTTTGCGCTCTCTTAAATCAGGCTATCAGTGTCAGATTTATTGATCTGCATAATAAAAACTAAAATAAAGCATTGCATTTTGTAATTAGAGTCAAATAGCTGCTTATTTATATTTTCTACCTTATTCATCCTCCTGAGAGTTTTGTGACTCCTTCTGGCTACTTCTGAACCCAACCAAAGGAGACAAAGCTGCAGAAGTCCAGCTTTGATTTAGACATTTTTTTATTTTGTTACTCTTTTTTAAAAAAAAACATTTATAGATTTATTTTAAAAAGAGGATTGTAATTTTCCCTACACCTGGCGAGGTAAATAGTCCCCGACAAGATGGAGATTTAATCAAAATGAACTTTATATGCATCAGTGAGGTTTGGCCACATGTAACATTCAGATTTTATTCCTGATTTAGAGTAAAAGAGTTCTCTGAGCTGCTTGGCTCTCAGACTGGATAAGGAATGGCCTTAGCTCACATTTTCTGTGTAGTGTGCTGCCCTCTGCTGGTAGAAAATGACCTTAAAGTACCTGCATTGATGGTTTCTTACATGCACTGAGAAGAAAAACACAAGTCATCAACATTTGACTTAAAATCCATTAACTGTGAGCTGACTGAGCAGTGTGTACGTTTTTCTGTATTTACGTCTCGAGACCCACATGACTCGCATGCAAATGATTTTATTAGTCGTCCCGTTCTCGTTATATCGAACCAGGAATCGGATGACGGCACTTGAAACTTGCTCTTGATTGTGTTTGGCTTCTCAGATGTTGCTCAACACTTTGTGCCCATCCTGTGGTTATCTCTTCCTCCTCCTTGTATCATTCTGTGCAATGCCTGAATAAGGCACTTGGAATTCCCAAAGCATGATGAAGAAGGTGCTTGCCTGGCAAACATATCTGATCTATTAACATTCATTTGGGCTTATATAATTTCAGAGCATAAGATTAACTTCTCAGGAGAAGTAGGCCAGATCAAACAGCTGGTTCTCTTCTTCAGTGGGTCCCTGTGGACTCCTGCAACACCACAGAAATGAGCGCTCCTCCATGCTGCATGCCTCTACATTAGCTAAAATTGAGTATAAGTCTACATTTTACAAGGCAATGAAAATAAGAAACCAAATCAGGTTATAGCATTAATCTCATGTCATGTGGTGTTTTTTTATTGCATGCATGATGTAGGGTGGTGGAATTAATGATGTTTTTGCATGATCAGTCCTAACAAGCACAGTGTAGCATCCCATAACTTACACTGTGTATATGTGTGTGTGTTGCCTTTCTGTTTAGCTGGATGACCCGTCAGTATTCCCAGCAGTAATTGTTGAGCAAGTGCCCCCAGCTGATCTGCTGCAGGTATACTCAGGTCTCGAATCGGATGAGGTGTCCAACGGCATCATGGTGGACACCACTCTCCATGTGGTGGAGGAACCATCCATCCTGACAGGAGGAGTGGACCTCTCAGGTAACAATATTTCACCTTTTAATCAACTTTACAATATCTTACCAGGTAACAGCCAGTAAACCTGTAAGATGTGTTTGGTGCTTGCAGTGATGGTATCATCAGATGTTAGTATGTTTCAGATAATTAAGTATTTACTTGCAACAATTTAATATTGATGAACGTGTTCCAGAAACAAGAGTTTCGGGTGCAGAGGACAGCATGGAGACAAATGAAGCTGCAGCAGCTCTTCTTAACATGGAGTCTCCAAACAACATCTTGGATGAGAAGCGTATGAGTGAGTCAATTTGCATGTTTGTCCATCTATAACTATAAAATCTTAACATCAAATTGGGGTTTGTAATGTCATATTTCTGTATCTGTCTTGTATGTCTAGTTCACACTTACAGCACTCTGCTGGAGTCAGAGCTGACATACGCCCCACTGAGACCTGACCAGATGGACAATGTTGCCCTTGACGTGTCCCTAGATGAGGACACCTCATCCATGGATGAAATTCCTAATAAGTGTCCATTAAAACCTCAGAAAAAAAACAAAGGTGAGACAGTTTTTTTTTAACCTTTTTCCTTGTCAGACAACAGCAATAATCTGTCACTAAAAATGTCAGGTAATATGTAATTAGATAATTGCATTGTGGCCTTTTCTACCTTTTTATAACACGCCATCCTCAATTTGAATTCTAGTGCGAAAGCCGCGGGCGGTGCGCCCCTGCTCTCCTATTTCTACCCCTAACCTGCCACTCAGGAAGAAGAGCAAAGAGGGCAAAGGTGAGGATCACTAACTAGTCCACTCTTCTGTAATGAGCCAACGAAAATCAAGGTCTCTCCTCCTCTTGTGTGTGCTCCGTTTCCTCCTGCCGAGTGTGCAAACAAAAGTCCTCAACCCCTGCAGTCCAGCAGGGTAGAATCTGGTCGAGTTAATGGATGAAGGGATCTCGGAGTGCAGTGTTTCACAGGGAAACAAAAGTGATTGCAGGCTGGAGGGCACACTGATGCTCTACTGATAGAAGCATTGTAGCGCTGCTCTATGCGGACCCTCATTGCATCATTCAGTGTGACACAAAGAGGAGGGGGCCGGGTACGGCAGGTTCAACTGCACACATATACATCACTCTGTCACGATGTCTGGGATTCAAGTGGCTACTGGGAGTGTTGCTGTTTTTAACCACTGCTGGCCAAAGCGTCTCACAAATTAGAGTAATCTACTCCGAGGCTTGGTATAATTAATTTCCGTGAGGTTTACACACACACACACACACAGACACATACACACAACTGGCTATACACTAGCTGTTGGAAGAAAGAACAGTTTCTCCTGTAACCCTGTGGCTTCCTACTATAAACTGAATTGCTTAATGAATTATAGATGTTTATAACACAGCTCTGAGGCCTTGCCAGGAATGTCAATGTTGCTAAATTTAAAAACTGACGCAAACAATTTCCCCCCATGTTTTGTGCAGGCAACACCATCTACCTTTGGGAATTCCTTCTGGCTTTGCTGCAGGATAAAAACACCTGTCCTAAATACATCAAGTGGACACAGCGTGAGAAAGGCATTTTTAAGTTGGTGGACTCCAAAGCTGTTTCAAAGCTGTGGGGCAAACACAAGAACAAGCCTGACATGAACTATGAGACCATGGGGAGGGCTTTAAGGTAAGGGTTAACATACCAAAAAGCAACATTTTCCAAAGTGGCATAAACGTGTACATGAGCGCTCATTAGAATAGTTATGTTATTGATCATCCGCTTGCCACCTTTCTCCCATAAAGGTACTACTATCAGAGAGGAATCCTGGCCAAAGTGGAGGGCCAGCGACTGGTCTATCAGTTTAAGGAGATGCCAACTGATCTGGTGGTGATAGAAGATGAAGACACAGGATCTGATGCCAACCCCACCTATGGCAACCAAAGATCTGCCAATGGGCGGTCTGTGGTACGCGGAGGGTCTAAGGGGCACGGAAAGGCTCATAGTCAACACCAAGTGTCAACAAAACAGATGAAGAAAGAACCCAATGATGAATGTCTATACCATGAAGCTAATGGTGGACACCTCCTTCACATGATGCATGACCACCAAGGATCAGGTGTCCAAGATGCAACACAAGCTTTGAGGTAGATCAGATACATGTTACGAGTTCCCATCAGTTCCTTCTTTATGTCAGTAGTCTTATACCACAATATGATCTCGTTATCCATGAAGATAGATGAGTCAGTCAGGTCGGTTTATTTAGCTCATGGTTCTGCGTGTTCTTACGTGTAGTTAGTGACATGACATCTCTGTAAAGCGAGGGCAAAAATAGACTGGAGATACTTTATAAGATACCATATTTATTCAGCTGCAAAATGTTTCCATCAGTTTCTTTCATCTCAAGACTTAGATGAGATGATTGACATCACCCTGTTGCCTGTATGATGAATACTGCTACAACCAGCAGCTGGTTTCCATGTTGCCTGGTAACATTACAGTGACGACAAGACTCCAGAAATTGACTCCACTTGTTCACCCTGCCCAGAAATAGTTCCTCCACACAGGTTATCATGTTGATTATGCAAATGAGCTATAATGTATGAGTAAGACTAAATGTATGGTTAAATTCTCTTGCAATATTTAGTGTAAATGATAAGTCAACTTGCCAAGCCTCTGGCTGTAGTCCTATTTAACCTGTGCAGATATGAAAGCAGTATTGATCTTTTTGCCGCATAAGACTGCCAAAATGTCAAAACATGTCCTCAAGCAATTTATACCACAACTCCTGATATCTTAGCACATGAAAATGTGCTCACAGTGTCATTATCTAAAACAGTGTGCAACAGTAATAGATCAATATTACTATTACCTAAAAATAATCATCAGAGAGACTGCCTCTTATCTAAACCTGATAACTAATAACATGCACATGCTACACATTTGTATCAATGCACTTGTCTGCAGTTGACATTATATGATTAAATTAAACATAATCAAATGTTGCTTACTAGCTGTATCTTGTCAGGAAACATAATTCTATACCCAAACCTTGGCTCAAATGCACCATTAGATGGTCTATAATGCCTATTGCCATTTTCCTGATGTTTTTGCTGCTGTTATAAGGTTTTCTCTGTGTTTTACTTGCATGATTACTATTATTATTACTGTTGCAGTCTACTGACTGTAATGTGAACAGGCAGATAGATTCTCTGGGTTTTCTGAACATTGTAGTTGGGAATTGAAGAGAAGTGGAGTTATCTGTGTCATTTGGAATAATGGCATTAGTTCTGCTGTTTAGCATCATGACAGTTTTCTGGTTAACTTTCTCAGTAGGGGACCATTAGAAATAAATCTTGTCTATAATTTCAAAGACAGACTAAAATTCAATTATATGTGCTCCCTTTAGTATCTATTAAGTTCTTTTTTTTTATTCTCTTCAGAAACATCAGCTGTCCAACGTCTGTGCCTATGGTGCTGACATCTTCCAGCTCTCTTCAGTCTGTTCCCCTCACTACTGTCCTGGCCAATGGAGACTCAAGCCACTCTTCCCCTCCTCGGGTTATTCTCCACACCATGCCCTCCACGACAGCAGGTTGTAAAGATGTGCTCACCATCCAGACGGCCTCTCTCGCAGGTGGGGCCAACAGCCTGCAGGACGGCCACCCGCAGCAGCTTCTGGTCACCAGTCTGGGCTCCTGTGCTATCTCTTCCACCTCCTCTTCCTGCACATCCCCTCCAGGAGTCATTAGTTCTGCCACCTCCAGCTTCAATGGTCTCCCACGTCTCGTCACCATCAATACCACCAGTGGTCAGACCATGGTGGCGCAGCAGCCTGGCACTGTGATTGCCACTGTGCTGAAATCCAGTGACTTCTCCGGGCTTCAGGTCAAGGAAGAGATGCTGGACCCCAACTACTTTCATTCAATGGTGAATGGTGATCCATCACTTGCAGCACATACATTTGAGCGAGAAGAGATGGAGGCAGGGGAAGCAGAGCTGCAGTACAGAACTGTTATCATTGATACCAGTCAAAGCCAGGACCTGGAGGCTGCATGTGAAACTATAGCTAATGGACATTCCTCTCAGAGAAGAAGCCCAAGTGAGGGTCTGACCCCTGTGGAGGAGCTGGAGGTACGTGGGGAGATGTCACTGCAGCCTGAACAGGGAATCAAAAGCCTGCAGGATTTGCCACTGTCTGTTCAGTTGCCTGCAAACTTCATCCAGATAAAAACGGAGCCTGCAGAGGCCTAGGGCTGGAGCTGGAGGACTCTTCCACAAAAAGCTGAACCAAAAACCCAAAACAGAATCCGATTGACCACAGAATTTTTTCTCTCCTCCACAACACAGTTATCTGATTAAATGTCAGAAGTGAGGGATCTTGCAGCACGTTGCTATTAAATGTCGGTCAGTTCAGCCTCAGGATTTATTGTTTACTCACATATTTTGTGACCATGTGCCTAATTTTAAAAACCAAGGGAGTGATTTCTTTTTCAAAGGAGTTAATATGGATATTATCTTCTGTAGACATGAAGCCCAACACAGACAGATGTATGAACACAAAATGCCTTTCCTTCTACGGGAACAGCCATTGGATATACTGGGAATCCCTGTCTACCAAATGTGCCAGTTTTTTTTTTTTACTGTACATCTCATTGAATCGAAACGTTTAAAAGAGGAGAAAGCAACGAACCAAAAACTTGTACTGAATGCCAAAAGGTGGAATGAAATAAGACGTTTGAGGATCTGCACTGTGTGTGTACATACAAGTTTCTGCCCCCTTGGATGCCTGGATGAGGGATTGTTGTAGTGTCATGGTTATATCCAACCTGCAGAAAAGACACATCTCAGATTTGAACTGAAGAGTGCCTTACAGGGAGTAAAACAGCTCAAAACCTTTCTTTTGTAAAAAAAAAAAAATCTCCTAAATTGATGAAAAACCTTTTTTTCTTTGACATTCAGTAACTTAATATTCATTTATTTTGATATAAGCAGTGTAGGTATAAATGCATTCTATTAGCTGTGGCCTTAAACACTGTGTTACTATGGAAATGGGCATTTTCTGTCCACCAAGGACAGTGTAACATCAAAACTGTTTGTATAGAGCTGCAGACTAGAGGCACAGCAAGATAGGGAGGCACAAATGGAGAGAATATGCAGGATGAAACAGATTTTATCAGCCTCTGCCTCAGAGGCTCCAAGGTTTAAATCCTGTTTATGTAAAATGGAATATATATAAATCTATAAATATATATGTATACATATAATATACAATTGAGATTCAATTTTAAGGCCACAATAAATTTATTTATTTTGTGAATTCCTAAATTCTGTATAAAAAGGCACATTTGTTTGCTATTTTCATGTGTAAACCTGAGGGAAAGAATATGAACGACGATACCAGGAAACTTATTTGGTAGTTGTTTTTATTTTTATTATGAGACCAACATTTTTCATTTGCATAGCATTCCATATACGGTAACCAGCTTTGGTATTTTGTTCAGAACTAGTGTTCAGCGCAGCATCATTATTCCCATGTTATATTTTCCTGTGCTTATACTGTAACATGTACTGAATGCTTTTTTGTTCCCACTTTTCAGCAAACATACCTCTTTTCTTTTTTCAACAGTCAAACAATTGAGGCGATGCTATCGAGTATCAGATGATGCTGTATGTCTCTGAAATCTAATCCCACCTTGCTTTATTTGTTGTGCAAAAAGAGGCACCAGTGCTTTATTTTTTTAACGCTCTTTTTCTGTCTTCACCTGTCTCACCTCTTGTCCTCTTGTGTTGTCCTGGTCCTGGATCAGATTGAGTTGGTGCCTTATTTGCTGTCACTCTTGGTTAAGAACTTCTCAGGCGAGCCATCTGATTGGCTCCCTGATCCCGTTGGGGATGAAGCCATATCGATCCTGAGCAGTATCATGAGTAATTTGGTTAGTCGCGATACTGCTACACTGTACCTGCGGACTGAAGACGTTCAGACAAACTGACTTCCAACTGCAACAGCATCCGAGCACAGGAGTTGAAGGCTCCTTTACAGCCTCACACGAGCCAAAGGGCTTACAGACAATCTGAATGTATGCTTATTTTATTTTACTTTTCAAGAACACACATGAGCAAATCTTTGACAATCGACATGGGTTACATTTATATTAAAATCTGCCAGGCTTTCTTTGGAGTTTTTCAGCTTTTTCTTAAAAAAACATCTTAAATTGTATATATTACTGTATCCTCTCTGCCTCCTCCTTAAAGCACTGTTGTCTGTGAAATGTTGAGGTATGTTCACTGTGTTTGTTTTGTTGCTTCCTTGTCTTGGGTTGTCATTGGCATCTTGTTTGAATTTAGAATAGATTTTTAAGAAAAAGTCAATATGCTAATTAAAAACAAAATCTTCTACACTGATATCAGCTGTACTTTATTTGTTGGTTGGTTTTTTTTGCAAGCAAATAGGTTTTGGAAATTGTGCGAGCCAAAGAAGATGATATCAAACCAGACACTGTTTAAAGGCTTTAAAGAGACATTGTGTAACATTTTTTATTATTTATGTACCATAATCAATGTCTTTATATATGTTATTACTGCTTTAATAAGACCTCTGCTAATGATCTGACACACTCTCCTTTCACATGTATTCATACATAGATGGGTGAGTCAGTGGGGAAAAACACTGACCACAACAGAAGAAGAAAAAAGCAAATATTACATTTTTATTTAAAAAAAATGGAGGGGGGGGTAGTTTTTATAACACTGTGAGCTGAAAGATTAGTTTGATCTAGTAGTTATTCCAGTTTTTGTTGCTACTTTTAAGCTTAATGGCTGATTTTAAAGCATGTAGCAAAACATTATCATCCAGTACTGTGCATGGGGACCAAACCGGTCGTACAGGGGACATGTCCCCTATGTCCCCCTACCCCTAAAGTTATGTCCATGTGAAAACGTGTTGTGTTCCCTTAGTGGGGAAATTGTAATCTGAGTTCCTCCTAATGAAGAGACAGTAGTGACACATTCTGATGGCAATCAGAAAAGGTGACTTATGTGATCCTGACTATGTGAGGGTCAGATGTCAGGACAGTGGTATAAGTGATTAACTCGTATTTTATTTCAGTTTTCTTTTTATTACTATTTTACTAGTACATGACCTCACTGGGTTTCTAATATGTACATGCAGGGAAATGTAGACCAGTATCCCCTGCGGCCACAGATCCTAATGGTTCTCAGATTGTGTTGTAACACCAGCGTTTACACCATGAAAGCTACTAAAACCACATAAACATACAGTTCTACCAGATTTCTCTGTATGTGTGGTGTCGGTGTTGTTATGTGTACTTATTGGATGGCCGAAGTTGGAAGTATCTTTTCAACAAGTCATCTCCACGTCACCAATTTGTTCTGCACATAGACTCCATAAAGCATTGGATAATATGGTTCACTAGTGCTGTAGAAGCTTTAGTACGCAGCGTCCACCGTTGTTGCAATAGGTGATCAAAAAGATGAGGAAATGGAATACACTTTTCGCTCTGAATGTGATACAGTTTCTTCTTTTAGATGGGAGGAATCCTTAAACAACGTCCCCTTTTAAGGGAAAAAGCTGAAGTAAACTTCAAAGTGAATATTGGGAACCGAGTTCATTAATTTCTGCTAAAACTGTTTCTGCCTTGAAAAGTCAGTTTGGTTGGGCTGCTGCAGCTTTTGGGGACATTTGATCGCATGGCATTTGAAGAGAAAGTAAAAAGCTACTGTAGGAAATTGGATTGGAGCCATTAGCAATCCAAAGACTGATTGGACTGTACTTAAGAACACTGTTTCACCAGTTGCTGTGGGTGGATGAATATATTAGCATGTGACATGCTCAGAGCTGAAGACGGCTACGTCTGTCAGCACAGCTTGCATAGTGAAATGAGTGTGTCTGTGTGTATGCTCAGGCTGCAGCTAGTGAGACAAAGGGTTACAATGACATGGACTGATACTTCCAGAGCATGTTAATGTGTTTGTGTGTGAAGAATGGACTGTGTGTGTGTGTGTGCGTCTCTGGTTGCATTGACTTAGATTGACTGCTTATGTGTGTGTGTTTAGGGTGGTGGTGTTTAGGAAGCTGTCGGGCAGCAGGGTTTGCCTACTGTGCTATGCTCTGTTTACACCCACATACACAGCTGTGCACCACACAATTCAATCTTGCCACTGGGTGAACACACACACACACACACACAACAAGGCTGTAAGTTCAGACACAGCCACCACAACCGTCTTCACTGCAGCAAACATTTTGCAGAGGGGAAAAATGCTTTAAACAGGACAAAAATCATTGCACAAACTCCACATTAAACATGATCATTACATTCAAACAGACACTTGGTTTCTTTTCCTCCTGAGTGGTTCATTGATTGCCTGCCATATGGTAGTATGGAGGGACAGGCTCGTATAGATTACTGGAATAATGAAAGGCTACCAGCAGCCGCTGTGTCGGTGGTATTCTTTCGGTTAGTGAGTCAGAGACCCTGAAGATACAGCAAGAGCGGGGTCCTGAGAGAGGAGGACTATTTCTGTGTCGCCTGCAGCCACTGACAGAGCGCGTGTTTACTGCTGTGCAATGCTGCCTCTCACAGCGGGAGCAGTTGAAGGATGACGGCTGACATTATTGTGCCTACAGCTTGTAGCAGGAAGAGTACAGGGAGAGCTTATTTAACCATCAGGTCACCAGACTGACTGCAACGTTACAGAGAAAAGGAGCTGTTGGCGTCAGTCTCTTGGCCAGTGAAACTGCAGTTTAGTGTATTAACTTTACAGGTGGTTGGTGAGGTTGGGTTTCAATAAACTAAATCAGTTAAATCATAGAAACACAATGAGTTGATTTAAGGACATCAGGTGCGGCATGGTTAAAAATGATATCAATTCTCTTGTGATGTGGCGGTGGTACAGCATTCTCTACACTAGATGGCACTGGTAATACACTTGTCCTGAGATGAGCCTGAATCTCTGTCTGGATTATGAAGAGCTATTCCTTCAGGTCACTAATCTAAATACAGATACTCCTCATACATTGGTTTTCACTCTCTTCTGCCCCAGAATGGTAAGTTGGGCATCCAAACGAATAAGGGGTTATTTGAAATGAAAATAAGCAGCTGAGAGTGAAGTTTCCTGCATTTCTGATAAGTAACAAAAATAATTAATTCACTTGCGAGCTTCAGTGAAAGTGGCCGTTCCCCAGGCGAGGTAGGGAACTGAATCCTTTGAACTTCGATAACCTGGTAAACGCTCATGATCTGGTTTTATTCTGTGGAGCTGTTGATCCTGTTTCCCTCTACTCATCAAACTAGGGATAAACAAGCACCGGAGTTTAGTTTTCCTGTATAAAATGTATGAGATAAACAGAGCAGGGCTTCATTCTTTTATTCTGGTTTGTGAGGGAGGAGTTCACTGTCATGCATCTCTTCATGTCTCATGGATGCAGTGTTCAGCCACTTCATACATCACATGGATGTAAATGACTTCAAATTCATTCTCAGTTAAAAAAAAAAAGCTCAAAAAGTAATAATCAGATATTTGATTTGAGATTCAGATTATTTAGTATTTTTTTAGGCTCTACGTTACCATCTTGGTGTTGTTTGTTTGATATCACTGCTTATTTGCATAAAGCTCATTCCATGTCAGCTCAGACACCTTGTTTTTTATATAGTTTTTTTCTTTGGGAGGATTCTGTATGAACCACTGGGAAATTATTTATCGAGTTGCAGCTGCTTTTATTAAAAGTAGGTCATATTTCCAATTCTAATCTTTGAGCATTATTATTAATATTGAGCAAGTTTAAGGATTTAAGAAAGGACAAACTCAGAACTCTTGTCTTCTTTTTATTTAGCTTCTGGAGAACTTCCTCCATAAATATTCAACATAATATATAGTACCAGTCAAAAGTCTGGACACCCTTTCCTATTGGATTTAATACAGTGTGTTTTAATCACAAACCATCCTGATAAAATGCTAATATATCTCACATTACATCATTTACAACATGAAACAGTTATAAGGGAACATAAATGCTACACAAACACGTTTAATTTTCCTTTTATTTCTGTTTTATGTCGAGTAAAACTGCAAATTTCACACTTCTATAGATCCATCAGCAGTATTCCCACCAGACAGTGTTATTCTAAGTCTTACCCACAATGATTATAGTCTGATATCTGTATTTTTAAAGTTTGACTTTCATGGTTAATATTGCACTTTTGTCGCAACAGGCATGAGGAGCTCTCAGGGAGCTCACTGTAATATCTGTATCAGCCTGTAGGGATTCTGGTCTTAAAGAACCCTCAAAAGCAGCAAAACCATCAGTGGTCAATGGCAGGGTGAAGCATGACACATGAAGGACAAAAGCAATCTCCACAGTTGGTTTTTTAGAGCTCTGAAGTTTGTTTACTTATTACATTTTCCTTTCACAAACTGCTCACCAGTGGCAGGGTGGATAACAGCAGGCATCACCACAGCTGGGCTTCACAGCATCTGAAATCTCTCTTGCCTCTCTCCACCAGCCCTTCCATTACACAGCCTTTATATAAGTTACAGATTGAACCATTTTACAAATATAGGGCGCTCTGTAATGTCAAATTAAACATAACTATTTACAACCCAATTCCACATGAAGTTATTTACATAAACTGTGACCAACTAAACTAAATAACAAAAATGCATAACATCAATAATCCCATTCATTCCTCTCTACTCTGCCTTTGTGGTTCAGCCCGATCAGGTAGAAAATGCTCAGCAGGTTGCAGGATCTTAGGCTGTCCTCATGTGTGAAATCCACGAAGCCTCGCCCAGCCAGACGTCAGAGAGAGGAATGTTAGTGATCTTTATCCGCAAACAAAATCACAAAACAAAAAATAATAAACAATGTCACAAACACATGGAACACACCTTAGTGAGGGGGCCGTGATGCTCCTCCTCACACAGCCTCTCTAGTCGGAGTGAACCTTCATATTCAGAACGGCTCTCAGGGCCTCCACGGATGTTTGCTCTCATGGCTACACAAAGAGGTCCTCAGAGATCGTCCCTGCCAGATAGACAACTTGCAGCATCTTAAGCTTGTGAACAGTTTGTAATACACTGCGAGTGCAAAAGCTCAAACAGCAGCATGCTGAATGCATCCATTTTAATAAAAACTTCACTATTTGATGTGATAAGCAGGAAATGGTGAGAAATAAATTATATAACCTCTGATTTTATAAACTTTTCAAAACTGCCTCGGGGGCTTTGCAGTACACTTGTCAGTTTATTTGAAGTATGTTTGCAATTATTGCATTTGTTAAACTTGTGCCAGAATTTTTTACTCGACATGTTGCTTTGGGCTATTGACATTATTGATTTAAAAATAACAATATGCTGGCAGACTGAACTTAAAACAACATATTCATAAAACGTTTACATACATATTCACAGTGTTTTAACCTCTTTCACAACATCCAAGTCATCACCAATTGTTTTTGATATCATTGACATTATTACCATACAGAGCCCAGATGACTCAACATCCATATTCATATGGCAGGCGAGATGCTCGATATCAATGTGAACAAACAAATGTCATCTATCAAACATACAGAAAGTCTCAGGCTTATAACAGAGAAACAATACAAACTGATACATCTATTTTATCTTGTCTGTAATGCTAACTGTCTCTGCTAATGAGGAATGAGATTAAGGGAGGGGAGGGAGAGGGAAATTTGTGTTTTCCATGGTTCGCATGAGCAGGATTCAAACTGATATTGCTATCAGTATCCACACAAACACCCCCGGGGATCAAGAGTCTTTCAAGGAAATGACAACAACTGAGATTATTCATACAATGAAATTTTAATTGGAAAAACAAGTAAAGCAATAGAAACGTACAGATGACTTCAAAGCCAACAATCACAACATGAGTGCTCCATTTTTGTCTGCCTGTTCAACTTCTGAGTGTTCTTGCATAGCTTGAATACTCATGGGCTTTTATGCACCTTGTTATTGTGATGACAGAACACCAATTACAAACGCATATCTCGCTTGCTTATCTGTTAGCTGCAGCTGAAACCTATTTCAGTTCATCACACTGATGCATTGTTACAGACGAGCATTGCCTCAGCTTACAGGAAATGTTTGAAAAATTGTACTATTTTAAGTAGTTTGTAGATCGCGACGGCGGTGAAAACAAAGGAGAATAACGTATCAGTGAGTACATCACAGAAGACAGCTGAGGTCTGAGCATCTTTAATTATGCATCTTCAGTTTAACATGATGCCAAAATCTGAAAAAAGGCTTGTCGCACATGTTGAACTGACAAGTTCAACTTTTAGACATCAGCAGCTTCATCTTTAATTGTAATGACATGATTTAATAATGATCAATTTATCTTATTTGGTTGTTTTCAGATTTCCATGTTCCTCATTTTCTACATTTGTAAGATGCTTATTTGTATAATACACATTAGTCCATTATGTCAGTGGTAATATTTTGGGGATCTTGTGCTGTATTTTTACAAGAAAGCCTTAATTGTTGGCATAGTAGCTGTCCTGCATGTGTTTGTAGCTTTTTTTAAATGATTGCTTGTGTTTTTCCTGATGGTGTTTTGTTGTTTGTTTGGATTTGTTGTTTGATTGCTTCTTTTCCAGTTGGATTTTTTTTCCCAAGCAATTGTGTTTTGTCTTTAGGGGTTGTGGTAGTTTTTTGGTATGGAAGGATTTTTATCTGGTGGTTATGTAAGCAGTAAAAAGAAAGCAAAAGACATGAAATAAAACACTTTGCTGGGAATATCCGTGCAAACCAATTGAACAGCCATGTTGTAAATTCTGTTTATAAGCTTTATTATGTTTTTGGAGAAATTGTGAGAATGGTTATCATTTAACTGAGGCTGCAACAGGCAGCTGTCTTGTGCTGGACTGAAACTGTTAATGTTCCCATGTATAAAAAAATTAATGTATGTTGATGGTGGGGCAGAATCAGAGCAGCACCTTTCTGAATAATTCCATCCAATAAATCATCTCCAACAACTGCGTTACAATTTATAGCAGGGCTTTTTTCAGATTGAAGTGCTCCTATAGCACTATAAGACACTAGATGTCGGACTCACAAATAAAACCTGGATGTCATTCACACAATCATTTTCAATGCATGTCTGTTTGGACACCTAAAAAGCGCGATGTTGATGTTTAGATCAGAGTTGATCTATTTTTTAAGGTCTTCTTTTATTCATTTTATACACCCACAGCTCAGGTTGCCCGTGGGTGGGACTTTAATCTCAGTTCAGATAGCATGGAGCTGGTTTATGACCTCATGGTTTGTGTCAACTTAGGTTAACGCATTTCTGGCGGCAGACACTTAACCTTATGGTGGCTAAATATATGTAGTGATTGCACCACTCAGATAATTGCATGTTTGTTATGTGCACTGTAAATCTTCATACATTAGAGCTTTAATAAAACAATTATGTTGGACTTGTGAGATGAAAATGCATGCAATTGTCCTCAAGAAGATTAATTTCTTACAATGTCTTTTAACTGAATTCCTCTCAATGAATATCATCATGTAGGAGAACAAATGGAGGAAAATGAACAAACCTTTTAAGAAAGAATCAGGTATTTCAAATGCCTGGTTTAGACTGTTTTATATTCCTTGCAAGAGCAAACTAATATGTTTGTTTGCACGGACTGTTTTGGTCCTAATAATGGTCAGGAATATTTATGAGAGAGGAGAATTCTCACCCAAAACAACATAAACAATTTAAATCCCAGAAAGCACACGGGTCTTAGATCCTCCCCAGCATACGTGCGATCCACCAGTTGCATGGCATGACAACCTGACAGATGACCCGGCCTCCTTGGTAGTAGTATGGCCAAGGGTTGAAGCCCCCCAGTGGCTCAAAGTAGCGGCGGCAGAAGCGGTAACCACGGCGACAGTGCTGGCAGCAGAAGCCACGGTCATCCAAACGGTTATCCAGCTCGATTCCAACATCTCTCTGCAGAGGACACAGGAGTGGGCAGGGTTACAATCACATACATGACAAATGCCAGTCCTCTAGAGGCAAGGGCAGGAGAGGAGGAAGAGGATGGGGTGACGAGAATTGATGAGGGCTGCCTTGGTTGCTGGCCAGCAGAATACATGTAAAAACTAAACGAGTGAAAAGATCAGAACTGATGTCTGTGAGAAATGCAAAATTGTGTCATGGTTGATGACTGTGACAGAGAGATCAAGATCGCTGTGAGAGTGGGCAGGCTTGACTCAAACTCCAGAAGCATAAATTATGATAATACCCTTGAACTTTCAACTATACCCAAGGTAGCATGCTTGGCGAGTGCACAGTAAATCCAGCCCTCTCAGCCTCTCTACAAGCATTATCCTCAGTCAAAGGCACTCTAACTCGCTAGTTACCAACATAATTACATTATTTCTTCATCTCTGACCTTTTAACTCTGCCAAACGAAGCACAAATACTGCACTAAAATGGCTGTCCGTCCTCCAATAGAGCATTCAAATTAGAGCTCCTCATGTCTTTGTGCCCTCCCTCTGACCTTGACTTTAAGTGCATGGCATATTCCTGAAGCAATTAGCAGAGTAATGATCGCCTAAGAGGGATTCTTTCATTTGCTCTTGCTGGCTGCCTCTGAATTTATAGAGAGGCCAAATGAAACCCAAACGAAAGGTAAATTGGGTAGAATTAATGGCCCTTGGACTTTTTCATTGTGCTGGCTGGTTCATGCCCCCATTGACTCACGAGGACTGAAAGACATGCTTTTGATCAAGAACAACTCTGAGAAGTACCACTTTTAACTCATGGTGCAGGGTGAGGCGGAAGCCGCCCTCAGTATACATTTGACCATATTTCAATCCCCTCGAGCTAGATGAATCCTCGTAGACAATCTGGCGCTGTCCTGTTAAACTGCTCAGATCCAGGACGGCCTGCGCAGAGAAACCGGTGCGATAATGCTTACAGTGACTCAGCAATATGCAGTCATGTAGAACAAAACACAGCCACTGTTGGGAATAGGTGAAATGTGTGGGCTGTGTGTAAGAGGAGAGGACCCTCAGGGAAACACGGTTGAGTCCTTTCAGTCCCCTACCACAGTAAGTATGGGAATTAGGGGATTTCTTGCATCTACTCTACAAATCACTGAGCAGTCAATCACTGTGGATTTATACACTTTGCTTTCCTTTGTGGCTGCTGGATACAATAGGTTTAGAAGAAGCATGGCCAATAAGAAAATGTGCCACACATTTGATAAAGAGAGTAACATCACACACTCATGAGACATATTTAAAACACAAAGAAAGGGTGCGACAGATGCTATCAAGGATAGGTGGGTTTGATTTATTACTATGACGGGCACAGGTAGGCTTTTAATGATTTATTGTTTCAGCCAGGCTTCAGGTCATCAGCTTCTAGGCAACAATCTGTTATGGAAACAAGACAAAAACTGTCAATGGACCAACGATAATCTTATCTGTTCCCCACAGTCTGAACTGGGATGTTAGGTAGTCTGGAGCTCCAGCTTAGAAAACGAAGAAAATATTTTATTCAGATGATGTTTGTCAAAACAAACAGCCAATCGGCGGCATTGTACCTTAAAGACAATTAATCAGAGCAATCCTTTTACAACAGAGGGTACATATTAATCACTCTGGCTTTGAGTCTCCCTCTCTAGTGGGAAACTGCGGTGATAAGAATGGTTCACCTTGGGAAATCTGAGACAGTCACTCACAAACAAGCAACATTAATGAAGAGTAAAAGCCATTACCCCTCTTCCTGCATGTGATTTCATCACAGACGCACATGCAAACACATCCCCACGCACACACCGGCATCCCTGTGCAGAATATGAGTCGCTGGATGCGAATGAGTCGGCAGAGTAGAAAACTGTGTCAGTCATTCAATAAGATGTAACGAATCTAAGCATGACTACTCTAATCTCCACACTTGTTGGTATTATTTCACACGCTGATCACCATCCACATGCCTGGATGTGTTATTAAATCTCATTGCAGAGCTCGTGACATTCATTTCAGGATCAAAACAGTAGAGATAACGTTTCTGTTTCACAGCCTGCTTTGTATTCAGAAAGGATTCTTTTAGGTGGATACACAGGACAATGTGACGTATGAAAAGCTTTGCAGCAAATCTTGACCTCAGATTTCTATCTCACTGTGCTCTGTAGTCAGGCAGAATGGCAATGCAATTCAAAGACAGTAATTCAATGGCACCTAGTCATGTATTTCGGTATACAGAAGTAATAAAAGGCTTTAGCTTCAGCGTAAAGATTCCCCTTGAGGCACAAATAGCTGCTGCATTCATGGATTTGAATTTCATCTTTCTACACTGCTGTTATACACAAGGCAGAATGTGGCACCCAGAGGTTTGGAAGGATTTAACAGTTTTTGCAGGCAGCATGAACCCTTGGACACAAACAGGAAAGCACAGCAAACAAGTTTACATGAGCATATGTGCGCTTGATTCTTATTGGAAGCTCCTTTTTGCTATATAGGTCAAGGACAGCTGCACAATCCCTTCAGGCCTGTCAGAGGGTAGTTATTCAGTTTGAAATTTCTAGGGCCACCTCTGAGACACACTGCACTGTGACATGGCAGCCTTAGAAAAGTTCAACACCATATATCTGTCAGCATCTGTCACAGGGACTCGGATGATTATTCTGCTTTATGAGTACGCGCTGTGGACAGACATGGCACTGAATTTCAGGCTTATGAAATGCAGATGAACCGAATGCATGTTTTTTATGTGTCTACTTGTGCGACAGGAAAAAGGGATGTGGGAAAAATGAAACGGTGTGAGCAGCAGACTGTGTGTGTGCGTGTGTACTGGCTTGATTATTCTGTGACTGTGTGCACATTTACATGAGTTCTGGATGAAAAAAAAAATAAAATAAAAATGAACAAGGCTTGGCTAACACATGTGGCATCCCACCGGCAAGAGCGAGAGTTGAGACTCCCAATTATAGACTTCTGCCTGCCCTCTGCTCGGCCACAAAGGTCTTTGTTATCACCAGACCCACAAACAGTGCTTGGATGTGCAACTGGAATGGATTGCAATGGTATGCATTACTCAGCTGATAGTGGCAGAATGTTTCAAAAGGAGAGCCGAGTTTTTCATCCCCTGGTATGTTTTAATTGCATAGCACTGCATCGCCTTCCACAGACAATGAGGGAGAAGACGGAGGGGTTAGGGCGGGGGATGAAGAGTTGAGCAGAAGGTGTTTCTGGGACGGACCTGATAAATGTCAACATTATAGGACATCTCATTTCTCTGCATGTCTCTCACCGTTTCTTGGAGCTCCAAGGAGGAGGCCAAAGCTGACTCATTATTCTTGAAGTAAGCTTTAGTGACAGTTCACCTGTAAGTGCTCAGTGTGTGGGTCTGTGTGCACATCCTCACACTTGTGTGTGCTACTGTTATCTTTAACAGTAATGGCAACAGCAGCTTTCATGTGCGACTTTTCTGGTGTGTTACTGTATACTATGCAGTGTAAATTTCCCTAGATAATTATTCACGCAATGTTGAGTGGTTTACATGCAGGATGCCAAAATATGCCACACAGCCTCTCCATTTAGTATGTACTTTGATAATTAAAGCATTATTAATAAGTGCAACTTATCTAAGCCGCAGTGAATGACCTTGAGAGTGCTTCTTTGTACAGTGCTTTCCACTGCCTGAGAAAAAAGGAAGTGGAAGAGAAAAAAAAAAGAAAAAATGGCACTAACGGGTGCTGTAAGGCACAAGTTGCTGCCTTTGAAAGGCAGGATATTCCTCTCAATTAATGGAGAGACATTAAGGGAGTCTTCAATGAACTGGCCTTACTTAAACAGATATATAGAGCAATTGCTATGCCCTCTGGTGCACAAAGTCAGTTTTAACATCAATTAGTGAGCGATTTATATGCAGAAAGAGTCTGGGCAGAGCCGGAGCTGATTGAAGTAGCTCTACTGTATCTCATAGTGTGGTCCCTGGGTGACGATGCAAAGAGCGAGGGCTTCACTTACGTAGTCGTTTACAGGAACGTGGTCCAGGACGTCACGGGTAAAACGCTGACCTGTGACCTCTGCATCAGGCGTGTCCTCATCCTGCACATCGGCTTCTGAATGCAGAGAAAGAACAAGAGTGCAAGGACATGTTACCAACTTGAACTTTTTGTTGTGTTGAGGTGAAATAAAGATGCTTTCAGATCCTGTTTGGCTTTCTGTTTTCCTTCTACTCTCCTGATTCTAGCATTCAAATGAAATATGCTGGATTTTATTCCCAGTTTTCACTTTTTTCTCTGTCAAACAATGACATTCTTGTTGTTGGGATAATAATACAGATTCTTCTTTACACAAAACCAGCAAAATTGCAGTTAACCAAATAAAGAGGCTGAATATAATAAAGTGTATTTATGCAGCTGCTTTTAAGGCATAAATGTATTTGATTTAAAAATAAGTTTTACAGATGTTTCTGTATGATTTGTGGATAATTCTTAATTATATCACACACTGCCAAGATGTTCATCTTAACAGCACAGTTTTGTTTATGAAAACCTCTACCATCATCGCATAATGATTTCATCTAAATGAATAAAGTTTCATAAATTTCCAAAGATAATGTGGAGAATATCTTCCATTATTCTTTTAGAAGAAGCAATGGCTGACATGACTTTTTAGCATATTATGGCAAACTTGTCAGAATACGCTTGTTTACACGCTGCAGTTTCTGGTATGCTGGTAAATATTTACTCTTTTAACTTTGTTCTTCTATTTAATCTTTTTTCCAAACAAGAAGCCTCCCTGCTGCAAAAGTTTCCACCATGTTGTTGTTTAACTGTGTCCATTTGCTGTTTCATGCTGAGACGGTAGTAAGACTTTTTAGATGATGTGAGAGAGATGAGAGAGGAGCAAAACTGAAAATTTGCACGTCAGACGGCTACAGAATGAGCTGAAACGGACAAAAACAATCTAAAAAGCTGAGAGAGGCTGCAGATTTGTGTTTGCTACAGATGTCTTCTTTTACTTTATCATTTTGTTTTGCAGTTGCTTTTTGGTTTATAGTTAAAATAATCACAGCTGCATTAAATGTACCATGTGTTTCAATTTTATATCCCTTTTCCATCTATTCTCTACAGACTGAAGATATTTTTTGGGTGTTCCAAATGAAAGATGAGCAATGTGAAAGAATTTTTGTGACATGCTTGAATGTGGCGAAAAACTGACTTTTCATCTGAGATCATAACATGGTGATCAATGCGACTGTGCACTGATCACTGTTGTGGAAATAAACAGAAACAGACCTGAGCAGTATGGATGTAATTCAAATGAGCAAAACTGAACTCGTTAAATACAAATTGGGATGAATTGCAGCTGTGACTGTGTCATGTGTCCCACAGCTTAGTGAAAGCCCAGAATAACAGCAGAGGCATTACAACACTTAGGTGAGAAGCAAACCAGATGATGTTTAAACACACACAGTAACACAACAATAATTCTTTGTCTCTCAGCTGTTAAAACCCAGTTTATGTTGATGTGATATTCTGAATCCGTATTGCTGGTCACACTCACAACCTGTTATATCATCATCACACACTTTACACATGACTTTGGAGCCAAATTCATTGCCCAGTGTGGCTTTGGTTAAATTGTACAGTGTGTAGGCTGACTTTGGACTCTGAGAGTGAAGACCCAGAATTCACAGCTTATATGGGGCAAATATACAGATAATGCATATCTGGGTCAAGCTTTTCTGTATATAAGCCATTGTTCAAATGCAGGTTATGTTATTAATGAACAAGAAAGCAAATACCAAAGTCAAACCAAAGAAGATGTAGAAATTCTGTTTTTTCAAGTGTTTTTTGCATATTTTCTCTCCACATTGTTTACCTGCAGACAACCAAAGCAAATGGACTACAGGAAGAAACTGGAACGCCTATAAAGTACATCCAAAGAAACCAAAAACAGAAAAGCCATAATTGTTACTACAATGCAAAGTTATTATTTTAATTTCAAGGTCATTATTTTATCTAAGAATAAACAGCTTTTGTTATTGAATGAGTTACTTAATCAGATCATTACAGCATTTATTTGAGCAGCAGCTGGCTAAAAATCTTTTCCTACCACAAGAAACCCTGTCTGTTGAATAATAATGAAGCCTTTATTAGAAGACATTTATGTAGAAATAGTCTGATTTTAGGTGTCTGATATGAAGAAATCAAAGAGTTAATTGCAAGAGATAAATTAACATAATCATTTAATTCCATTAAAAGGTGATCTTTGATAACAAAAGCACTTGTGCTTGTTTTTCCATCTTAAAAAAAGGTTTTTTTTCAATCATTTTATTATTTGCAGCTTGAGACACTTTCTTGATAGCTTTCAGTGTTTTCCCACCATAATCCCAAATGCTTTGGGCTTTTTCACTTTGCTCACTATAGCTGCTCCCTTCCTCGATCCTGGCAAACCAGTCTTTATCACAGTCTGTATGCTGCCATGATGGTGTTGCCATGGACACTAGATTTAAACTTCTGTATAATGTGAAATATGTAGAGGTTTAGCTGACATCGATGGGCTTCATCACCACTATGTGAGCTCATTTGGCAAACGGGTTTCAAAGTATCTGACATTTAAATGTAAAAGTCTCACATTTCAACTTGCAGTTCCTCACACTCTACTCCAAAAGCACTTCCAAAGGGTCAGACAACTCCTTATCTATTTGCAGAAAGAAACCTGACTTTCAGAACAAAATATGAAAGACCTCAGAAGTTTGCAGTACAACCTGAAAAAAGCTGCAACATCATTTTCAGAAGTAAAAATCAGCTCCAGCTGGAGCAGCTAAAGCAGGTGATATGATCACTAACACAGAGGTCATGTATATGTACAAGTTTTACTATTAAATAAATCTGATATATTCTGTAACTTAAAACTTTTAATGGAGTTTGCACGAGTAAAGGATGCGAATTCTCCCTCCACCTTTCAGTCTCTGAACTTTCCTTACAAATGGAGAGCAGTCTGGGCCAGCTGCTCATGCGGCCGGTAAATCATGCTGTCTCTATGGGCCTGCACATGGCCTGTGGGGATGCCCTCCAGCGAGAGTGTTAATAGTCTGCATTTAGAGGCAGAGCTGCCCCCTGCTCTCACCGGTCAGGGGGGAGGGATGGATCCAGTGGATGGGCAGCTGCTGGCAAATCTCCCAGATCTTGGAGTCAAGCAGGAAGTCTGGGTTAACGATGGGCTCCTCAGCAGGAATCCACACTTGGGAGTCTTCCACCTTCATATCCACGGTCTCATCCTCCTGTTAGAACAACACACACACAGTAGCATGTATGTAAATAGCACACATCACATGGCATGTGGGCACATGCCAGAATGTCTGGGCCCTAGCACATAAAGCAGTCCTGCTGCTGCATTTGCACTCTACTCCCCTGAGTCATGCAGCAGTTTTCTTGTAGTTTCATCTCTCACCTTTCTGTTTCCTGAGAGGACAGCAACTTCCTGACTCCTGACTCCCACTGCCTCCCCCCCTCCCCTCTCTTTTGACTCTCAACCTCCTCTCAAGCCTCTGGCATGCTCTTTCTATTATACATCTTTGAAATTCACAGACAGTGATGATTTGACTTTTAAATGACTTTAGAAGCGGTCTTCATTACTCCAAGTGGAGCTGCAATATCATTTAATATGACAGACACAATAAAGCGTTGTGAGGGGGGGGGGGGGGGGGGGGGGGGGGGGGGGGGGGGGGGGGGGGGGGGGGGGGGGGGGGGG
>JBAMHV010000007.1:13638485-13650555 GCA_037177535.1 Pseudomugil gertrudae | reverse complement strand
CATATTACCACAAATCCCAGTAGTCTAAATCCTAAAATGGAGATTTAAGTTATGATTCTTTCACTGTTCATATCCTTTAATCACTGAAGTGTTTGCATCTACTGGGCATAAATAAAGCTAAAGTGGGGGACTTTAAGCAAACGTTTGAGAGATCACCGCGCACCATCAGTAAGGAGTTCATTTGACATTCTGAGAGACTTAACAGGAATGTGGATTAAGCAGGTGTAAATCTTCCTCAGGTTGATTCATTCATTTCCCAAATCTCACCTTGAGAGAAAAGCTGCTTGCTGGGGGATTTTCTCCATTTCTTGCTTGATGGAACTGGTGTATTTACTTACATAATTGTATTTCTCATCCAATTCATAATGTGATTAAATATTAATACAAATCTGATTTTGTAAAGAACCAGATCTCGTAAAATTATCTTGAGCAATATTGTGAAATTGTTATTTTTGCTTTGCGACTTTTTCAATCACCCATAAATGGAAACAGAAGCAGTGAAAGAGAAAAATTCTGCTTCTTACGATGCACTGGAAACGGTATTTCAACAAATAAAGCCTTCTGAGTGAGAGATAAAAATAGGTTGAGGTATTTTTCTCTGTGATGATCTTGACTCATCTTGGCTGACTATTGTTTAGTTTTAGCACAGCACTCCAGGGAACATTGAGTGGTGTAGTCAAAGTGGAACTCTCCAGAATGAGCTTTGAGCATCAAGTCCCCAATATCCCAGCATGTGTGTCACAGAGTCAGACAATGGAGCCAAACACAAGTCATAGCCAAATCATAATTACCTCTGCACCCTGCAGAAACAGTCCAATTGACTCCTCTAGATGAATGACAACAGGTAAAAGGGCAGTGATTAGCTGCAGGCCTCAGAAGCTCTGTTTCTATTCAGAGGGAGTGAAATACTCTATATATGGTAGAAGATATGCTTCACTTATTACGATATTGTTATTTTGCAGGATTGTTATGGGCATAGTTCTGGTCAACTCTTAGAGAGTCGGTTTCTCACTGTTGGCTGCTTGTGCACAGAAACAGTGCATTTGATGCCAGTGTAGCACCAAGGTTTATAAATACCCCGAAAAAAAAAGCATACTGGGAATTCTCACAGCTGATTAGGACAATAATAAATATCTATTTTCTAGATTTGTGTTTGGTCTTTAACTTTTAGCATATAACATTTTTAACTGCAGGGGGAAAAAAGGAGAAATCAGTTTGTGAAGAGTTCAATGGATTCAGGATGTTAAACCTTTAAACTGAAACTTTCTTTCCACTTATATTCTTCTCAGCATGAAGCAGAGTGAAACAAGTTTCTTGTCTGTCATTAAATATCAATAAAATTAATTACAATCAATGGGGGTGTAATGATTCATTCAGTGCAAAGCTCCATTAATTATAAATTATGCTGACTCGACAGCATCCATCTGCTAAAATAAAGAAACGGAATGAATCCCTTCAGCAATAATCAATATGAAATTAACTGAACTTAGCCATTCATGACTCTTTTTAAAGCTTGTTTGATATTTTTTATGATATGCAGCATAGCCAGCGAGCCAGTTGATTAATTTCTAATGACCTGTATATAAATTGGAGAATATTGGCACTGAGTGTGGCTATTGTTTCCTTAAGCAATAGAAAATGCCATAGGTTTTCTTTTTGCCCAACACTTTGCAGACAGCAGTATTGTTCGGTGTAATAAAAAGTTATATTCTAGCGTTTCCCATCTTGGATGTATTTTATTTTTCCAAAGACACATTTTTCTCATGCATTCTAGGAATCCTGCTTTGCATGATAAATCTTTATTTAGCTAAAACACTGGTTTCTATGCAGCCTTGTCCGAAACAAGTCATTCTAGTACCCAACCCTTCAAGGCTATGGCCTCATAAAAGCTCACTATCTCTTGACTGGCAGGATCTGAAAAAAACATGTTAATAGAAGCATCAGCTCTTCTTTTGCTCAGTATTAATGTTATTAGAGTAAGACCTTGCACTTTAAAAGTATAAACGTAATGTTTCTTTATATTGATTTGGACAGTAAATGTTAAAAGACAACTCTGTACTGAAGTGTACATGTACACATCTGCTTAAACATGATGATATTTAGTGATCAAAATAAAGAAAATCAAATAAAAAACTGCCATTTGTCAATCTATTTTAAATCTATTTTACCTTTATTTAACTGGTAATACACTGCTATCTGGTCTGACCTCATTTTTATGAGTTTATAAGCTCAATAAACCTAAATGTTGTTTGGATTCACTTCTTTTTAGAAGATGGGAAGGGATGTTTTGGTCTATACTGGTGCAAGTCAAGATAAGATTTGTATAATTAAATTGTTTTCATTGGCTCAGATAAAATGTATTAAAATAGATTTAATTGACAATGAAAAATTAAAAAAAAAAAAAAATCAATGATCAAATTATTGAGGTGTCACAACACAATTAAATGTTGCTATAAATAACCAACAGGGTTATCAAGAATGCTTGAAAAGGTGCAAATTAACTGCAAAAGACTTGAGAAAAACTTAAGATGCAGAGTCTGTTAACTCATTATCCTTCAGCAACATACTCCACCCTGTGGAACAAGGTTTCAAGTGCTTGGAACGCAGTCAATGTTAAGGAGGACTGAAAAAATAAACACTCCCTGTCGTCCCAGCAAAGAAAAACCAGAGGACAGATTTTTTTTTATGTTTTATGGACAAAAAATTCAAATAAAAAGACCAATACATTGTGATTGTCACTCGTAGCCCCATAGCCGACTATGGGGAGGAACAGGGCTGACCTTGTTTTTGGACCCTTTTGTATGTACTGAAAATAAACTCCCAAACTGCTGCCATTTTCTTGGGGAATTTTTTTAAAGACTTGCTTTTTTTGTGTCATTGTGTATAAAGATATTAGTAGTACTGAACTCTGAAGTGTACGGTGGCTGGGAAGTGCAATTCAAAATTACATCCACTCAAACACTTTTACATTTTGGCGATGCAAATTTACATTTATTGAAACACTTTTACGTTTTTGCGATGTAAATTTTCATCTAGTGAAACACTTTTACATTTTCGCAATGCACATTTACATTTTTTGAACCACTGTTACGTTTTTGCGATGTAAATTTACATTTAGAGAAACACTTTTACAAAGATATGACCCGGAAGTGATATCGTTGGGATGGGAGCAAGACTGTGGCTACGTCTCAATCAGCGCACTAACACTGCTTTATGCACCATGTTTAAGTGCATTTACATTGACATTACGCACTACATAGTGCGTAAAGTAGGGTTAGATTGAGACACAGCCTGTGTAAACAGTGAATTACTCAGTAGCAAAGTCGAATCAGAGATGTTTTGCCCGCTTTGTGGAGTGTACTTCCAAGTTCTAGGTCTGCCACATTCACCCTGATTACTCGGTCCCGCTGTCTCCTCTTTAATATTATTCAGAACATTGAGGGACCGTCCACAAAACTCACAAAAAGGAGTCATCCTCTTCAGACCACTAACACAGAACGGATAATACATTCTTGATCGCCGCTGATTTCTGCTAATTCAGTGCTAGTGTTTTCAACGTAGTGCTTCGCGATATCCCTTCCGGGTAAAATCTTTGTAAAAGTGTTTTGGTAAACTTGTAAAAGAGTTTCACTAGATGTAAATTTGCATTGTGAAAATGTAAAAGTGTTTCAGTAAATGTAATCTTGAATTGCACTTCCCGGCCACCATAGAAGTGACTTTTACATCGGACATTACATGCTAGTACTCCACTGCTTGACTGGGCATTGGAGCCCTTAAAGGCAAGGCAAGTTTATTTATATAGCGCCTTTCATGTACAGGACAGCTCAAAGCACTTTACATTGCATTAAAGATGATGAAAAATGACCTGGCAACCCTTCCTTAAATCTCTCAAACATATGATTTATAATAGGGATTGACAGTATACTTCTTTGAACAGTATGTGGGAGGAAGGTTGATGGTAAATATATTAAAAGACTGACACACTTCATGAGCTCATGATACTTATTAAAAAAGATGAGTGCCAAGTCTGATCACTGAAAATTCCTGAGATACTAACCAACACTGGTAGTCTTTTTTTCCTTCCTAAATATTTTTCTTCTATTCAGATTTGGAATGAGAGAACAGGAAATTAATCTAATTAAGATTCTAATAACTGCACATGAATCTAATTACAAATACAAAACTCATTTGGTCATTATTAAACATTAAGGTATGAACTGTCTCATCAATTTGGACTCACTGGGAGTGCTGAATTTATTTAAGAGGCTCTGGTCTTCGGCTGTTTGATCCATGCAGTGCGGTGGGAAGAAACAGCAACAATGACAAACAAATACAACAATCCTGAATCCCAAATGATCCCACTTAAGTGTCTGCATGCAGTTGGCAGAGGTGCAACAATTTGCATCCATTCAAATTCTCACAAAATATAATGTGTGAAATTTGGTGAGAATGTTTTTTTAAGGCATAAACCAATGTGACACAGCTGGTACAAGGTGTGAAAATGAACGCTGAGCCACTGAAGTGAATGAGGATTAAATGATCATCGTCTCCTGTGATATCACCATTATACTTGTTGGGCTGTGACAACAGGCATGCAGATGTCTCTCAAACTGTGATCCTACAACATTAATCAGGTCAAGAAGTAATAACTGTGTTAATGTGATTTTTCTTAGAGCTAACCACATAATATGATGTAATGAATACGGGCAAACTGATGCCAGCCTGTTATAATTTGTTTCAAACAAAAGGCTCATCAATGAGGTAAGGCAGGCAGGGTGTACACACATGATACACTAATTAAATTATAGCATGAATCTATCAATACCTCTAATCTTAATCCCCTACAGAGGACCCATCTGTATCTCTCGCAGTGAAAGTAAACAATTGTTTGCTAAATGATGCAAATAATCTCCTAGAAACAAACAGGATAATGCAAAAAGAACACAGAACATTAAATACTCCAGGGTTTAGAAAAGCAGGATAAGGAACAACAATGCAGAAAGCTCTTACAAAGGGGCTCCATGGATAGAGTAATGGTAATGCTGCTATTTAAAGATGGACTGAGAATTAACCTCCACAATCTACAAACGTGCTGTTTCGTGCAGTTAAATATGCAGGACCAGACACAGGAAAAATGGCAGGATATTAGAAGGAGACAGGCTGCAGACTTGAGGCTATTGTTTGTTTAATTATTCAACATAGCAAGTTGCTTTAAATTAAGAAACTATGAAAGAATTAATAAAAAAACAAGCAAAAACATAAAAAATAACCTACATATATTAAAAAAATAAAGCAGTTTTTTAGAGCAGTTTAGGCAAAACTGTAAAAACAACAATTTACCAGCAAATTAGGAAAAACTGGAATTCTGAAGTAGCAAATGCTTTAACTTGATTTGTCTTTTAACAAGTTAAGTAATGTTTGAATGTTGAATCAGGTCTCTTGGGTGGAGTGATGCAAGCGAGAATAAGCAGAACAGTAAACAGTAGTGGCGGGGATGGATTAACGTCGGCTCTGTTGATAAAAATATGTCTTTAGATTCTGCAGAATTTAAGGATAAACACAAGAAGGGACCAAACAGCTACCAATTGAGCATTATCAGATTTATTTTCAATAAGAGTAGAAGAAACCCATGGCTGTTTTTAAGTTTGGAACAGAAGTATTGAAAATAAGTTAATAGATTCATGATCTGCAGTTCTAAAGAAATGATCAAAATTGGTTGCATTAAATAAATTAATTTAGGTTAAAAAATAGAGACAATTTCATTATTAAGGAAAATGCTCCACACTGCACAGCACCTTTTAACATTGATCAGATTTTACAAACACTATTCCAGCACTTCTTATTATCTGTTCACTCCATATTTGCTGGGCTTGTTTAGCTCCACAATCACAAACCAATGATCACATCACGAGCAATTGCAGGGTTTGTTTCTTACTCAAGGACACCTCCGCATATTGAGGTGGCTGGGGATCAGCTGTCCTGTTACACTATCTATATATCTTTTCAGCCTTATCTTATAAACCCATCATTTTTTCACTTGACCCTGAGAAAACTATATGTGATGTATACATATACTTTAGAATATCACAGTTAATGTTTTTCTTTTTATAAGAGACGAAGGAATTTGTGGAAAATCTGCAGTTGGTCTGAACGTATTCTGCAGCTGCTGTTCACACACAGGAGACACCCTCTTCAGAGTGGTATCTGTGTAGACAGGAAAAGATGCATGACATGGTGCAAATGATGGAAACAGTTGTTAAATTAGGTTCCTATATGATCAATATCACATATACCGGTATTTGGATGTATGTAGGGTGTGGTAGGGTGAAGACAGCTAATGGAACTGCAAATCCATCTATTAATCTATTAGCAAACATATTTGCTGTTGTATTTATGCATTTTTGCACAGGAGATTTTAAAGACCTCTTTCTTGGTAGCTGGTTCTTTTCTGCAATAAGTCAGGAGCAAATGTTAGATACTCTTTATCTTAAATGCTGCCCGTATGAACAATATTCCTGGGCTCTGATGTACACATAAAACCAACATAAAACAAAAACATGTTGCCATCATTACTGCCCCTCTGATTCTTAGTGTTTGGTCGCCTTCTTTAGTATTTTAATGTCAGAGGTGAAGCCCTGAGGTAGCTGAATCAAACAGAAGCTAAATATAAACAGCATTGGGTCACATAGGACTTTCAGCAAGCAGAAAAGTCTTTGGTTAAAATCATATTTATGGGTTTTCATTTATGAAAGATTTCATCAATGAAATGCTTGTACTAGTTTGCGTGAACATTATCAAGAAACAGACAAGCAAGCTTGACTTCTAATGCACATCCTTTGTGATGCAACTTTGCATTAAGTGTTAAGAGCTGATGACTTAATTTGTGAATGTCTCATAATGAATTGGCATTCACATGAACACAGAAGCTAAAACCCTCTAAGAAGCAGCATAATGGGATATACAGTAGTTAAATATTTCTAACAAGTTAATTTCTAAAATGCTTTAAAGCCATGCTAGGGTTTGACTGTGCTACAGTACTATGCTCTACAATAAATAAATAAAAAAAGAAAAGAAAAGCTTAAGACTTTGGTGTTTATTTTGTTCAAATTAATCAAACTATCTACACGTAAAAATAACTTTTTGAATGCTAACCTGAAATGGGATTAAGAGGTAGACTGAGATCTGAGGCATGCTTCTTTTACAATATATTATTTTATGGTATTTTTAGCCATGACATGGAGCACTAAAGAACATTAATGTTTATAAACATGTTACATAAGTCAGTTTATTAGTTAAACACAGTTTCAATTCTATCTCAGAAATTATGATCAGATGCCTCTAATGATTATAAACCAACACAAATTTCCTGATAGAGCCAAGCAAAACAAACCCGACAGAAAATTAGAAAACCCATCAGTTATTACTGACAGCAACAACACAACTAAGTGCATCTGTCTGTCTCTGTGGTTGTTTCATATGCACTCTCCAGCAGTAAAATGTAACCTGATGTTTATTTTGGTCTGGTATTCTTCTGTCTGGCTCATGCACTTGTTGCAAATTTCTTTCATTTGCAGTCTTTGCACTCATTATAGAATCTGTTTTAGTGCACGGCTTGTTTTCTTTATTTTTCTTCAGAACTTTATATGAAATATAAAGTGTTGTTAAAGTTGTCCCTGATTAACATCTTACTGTCAAACAGAGCAGGGTGGAAGCAGAGTTAGTGTCAGGCTGGAAACCAGAGCTGTGGAATGTGATATTTCAACCCCTGAGTGCACCACGTGGTGTCATGCGCATAACAAAGACTAGAGTACCTTAAAATTAGTTGGAAGTTTTTCTGAAAATAATTTCACTAGCAGATCATTAAGATAATTTAAAACACCTGTGGTAAACAGCGGATGGTAAAAAGCTTGGCTAAGGGCAATAGCAGGGCTAAGGATGGGGAATTCTCCCAGTGATGCCATGAGCTTGGAAATGAATAAGGGAGCAGAAACAGGAGAACAATCCTCAAGGTTTGACATACCTTGTCAAAGTAGCATAGCAGAAGGTAAGATGCAAAGTCTGTTTGGTTGGTTTGATCAAAATACCTGTTGCAAATAGGATACTCTGAAAGACATATTTTATAAGGAGGTGAAATGTTTTAATGGTTGGGTTACAATGATATTTATTTTAGCAATAGTAAGTTCACAGTCAGCTGTATGCCAATGCAGTTTCATGGTTCTCAGGTACTCCAACCAGACCTTACACCAGACCTGACAGATCCTCATAAAGACTGGATAAAGGATTAAAACTGCAGGACAGGAGCCGTTTTTAAGGCAGAGCTGCCCAGATCCAATCCTCAAAATGTACCATCCTGCAACTTTTAGATGCATCCTTTTTCCTAGTGAAAGACTTTGACTTCTTTAGTCACTTGAAACACTTGCAGCTAAAAACCTCTAAAACAAAAGAGAAAGTTGTGGACTTTTGGGGACCCCCTCAGCCTGCCACTATCGGTTGGGAGGAGATTAATGTGGAATTCTGTTTTGCCCAGAGCAATACTGTTGTATCAACCAATCAATCAATGTTCTTTTTTAAATCACCTTACTACAACACTGAAGCTGAGTGTTATAAAGCATATAAAATCAAATGCACATTAAAATAAAGGGAATATAACATAATAGATAACACAGAAAGAATTAATAGTTAAAATAACATTTAAAAAAAAGACCCCTGTTGAAAAATTAGGTTGCATATTTGGCCTTGAACAGAAGCAGTGTGTGTGCGTTGCTCGTTGGAAAGAAGCATCCAAAATATTGGACCTACTTCTGAAAAAGACGGATCTCCTCATTGCCTCCACGTGTACTTAGGGATGTTATGCTCGAGCCCGTCTTCTTGAGCAAGTGTCGAGCATGTGACACGGAAGTGTCGCGAGCATTGCTTCGACGTGTAGATTCAGCATGCAAAAAGTCACGTGACTACACCAAACGAGGCCTCGTTACGTCATCGAGGCGTGCTGAACACCTGCGGAAAGTTTAAGGGACTGGGCTTGTCAATATCGCAATGATTTAAAAAGAGTAAAACACCCAGAACAGCATGGTTTTATAAGAGCAGGATATTATGCCAGTGAAACCTGCTTTTATATTCAAACTAATACATCACAGCCTTGAAACATAATGTTTTTGTGTCATCAGCCAAAAAATATTTTACTGCTTTGACGGTAATTTTTTGTACCTATTTTTTTGTAAGGATTTACGTCTAATGAAAGTTATGTCCTGTTTTTGGCAGCTAACTATAGTGCTACTGTGACCGTTTATCAATGCATCAGAGGGAAAATTCCCAGTAACTTTGAGACCACATGTAGAAATTTCTATTTGTCCCAAAATACCTGACAGGCTAACTCTATAAGCCAAAACAAGACCTGTTTTTTTCTTGGTAAAATTAGTGTCTTTTAATAATATAAATGTATTTTGATTCTGTAAAACAGTATTTATAAATTATTTCAGATACAAAGCAATGCAAATGCTTGACAATATTAGGACCATGTGTCACTCCTATAACTTCAATGTGAATATTGTTATTGCAGAGCTACATTAAAAACAACCATTAAAAAGATTATGTGAAGCGGTTTATGTAGGGCACACTTTCAAAATTAAATAAACTGGAAGCAGCTCAAGACAAATATACAACAAACGTTCATGATCTTTCTGCTCATGAGCACGGGGATAAAATAGAGCTATTCATCACTGATTAATTTATCCTGTCTTACTTCTACAGCGGATGTATTTTGGAGGCCATAGACTATTCAAATGGACCTTTTTCTTTCTGAGAACTTCCACTCAAAGAGGGTTTTTAATAGTTTTATAATGTTTATTTGTTCTCTTTTCATCAGATAAGGCCACAGATGGGATACAACTGCATTTTGAATGTCCACAGAAGGACAATTCACCACAATACTTTAAATGATTCATAGGCCTATAGTTTTATAGTGAAGAATGGCACTTTCTATATTCATGTGGCAAAATATGAATTTGCCAACCAAAGGTGACACTATTATAGAAAGAAACAAAAATACCTAATCTAATACTTAAAGTAATTTAAGCTTTTATGTTCAAGTGACCCTGTAAAAATAGCTTAAATCTCTCTAGCAGAAACCGTGACAGATGAGCACATGGGATTCTTGTGTTACTCAGAAAAAAATGTTGATTTAGAAGTTTGTTTGAATTAGTCAACCATGGCTTTATGTCTCCTCACATTTGAATATCAGTTTGTATTATCTGAATAATTTGAAATAAGTGACCTTACAACTTTGTTAAGACTTTCATGAAATGGCAGTATGAGGCATAGATGAGTTTTTTATAATGTTCAGGTTACAGTCAAGGACTCTGTATTGTACAGAACCTGGGAAGTGTGAGGAGGGGGGAGCCAGTGGAAATCCATGTGGTTTGATAAATTCTGCTGTTTGTTTGGCATCTGTGTGCACAGATTTGCAATATTCAAAAATGGCGATTCTACTTTTTAAAAATCCAACGACTTAGACCAGGGGTGGGCAGTTCCTGTCCCCGATGTCCGCCGTCCTGAAAGTATTAGGACTTTCCCTGCTGAAACACACCTGAATCAAATCAGTGAGTAATTAGCAGACTTGTGTAGAGTGTGATGTTAAGTGCTGCACAAGTCTGCTAATTAAGTTCGATGTGGATCAGGTGTGTTTCAGCAGGGATAGTCCTAACACTTGCAGGACTGCGGCCCTCGAGGACCGGAATCGCCAACCCCTGACTTAGACCAAATGATCAGGTCATGATGAACTACAAATCTTAGACTTTTTAGTTTTCAGTCACAGTCAGGTTACCATACCATACTGCTATTTCATATTTAACCAAGCTTTCCAACGTTGCCTGAGACATCTGTGTAAGGAATAGTTTCTAGATAAGTAAAGAAGCACTCCACATGGACCTTTCATTCATGGAGATTTCTAACTGGTGTATGCAGTCAGGACAATGACTTCCTGAACAATCTTCTTGGATTTATTCAAATCAAATTGTTATCATGGCACACATTATATATATCTCAGAAATAGGTTAGACTCTATCTTTGTGCAGAAGGCTGAAAATGGCTGTGTCATCAGAATATTTAAGAACATAGTTCCTGTGGTGGCTGCTGGAACATACATTTGTGTACACTGTAAACAAACAACTAAAGTTCTGAGAAATGTTATTGACTCTGACCTTTTGCCTTCTGGTAATTAAAAAAATCAACTACCGGTAATTAAAAAGGGATTTATGTTCACTCGCTTTCATTTTAAAATCAAATAGTGATACTGAAGTCTGTTGAAAGCTGAACTAAAACCAACAAAATAGCATTAACCAACTAAATTGGAGTGAGACATTGATCTCTGCAAATAAACTTTTCTGACACTTCATCAGGACTTAAAGGTCTAAACCAGCCATTCTCTGTAAGACATGGTTTTTTCTAGCTATAAGGACGATAATGGATTTTTCCCAATGACAGAAACAACACGCAGAGCCTCAGAGTGCTGGAAAATGGGACACCAAACTGAAGTGAGTTTATCAACACATGCATTTACAGGAAGAGCAGAACTGGGTCAGACCTGATTTATTTCTGTTTTTACCATTCTACTTCATCCTGTTTGGATCAATTACCATTCCAAAACTGTGATCTGTGGAATAATTATTAGTGTGTACTTACAATCTTTAAAAAAAAGGTATCTCTGTCGAACTTAAGGAAAATAAAAAAATGTAATTGGTTTTTTTGAGGCAATTAAAAGTTCTCTGTCAAGGATGAGAAGTCTGGTTCTGAAGTGAAAATATAAAATTATAAAATTGTAATTCGAGAAACCTTTCAGAGGAGCTCCACGGTGGTGCAGCTGGTTAGCACTGTGGCCTCACAGCAAGAAGGTTGCCGGTTCGATCTGGGATCCTTTCTGTGTGGAGTTTGCATGTTCTCTCCGTGTTAGCGTGGGTTCTCTCCGGGTACTCCGGCTTCCAAAGACATGCACGTTAGGGATAGGCTGATTGGAGACTCTAAATTGCCCATAGGAGTGAGTGTGTGTGTGCATGGTTGTTTGTCTATGTGTGTT
>JBAMHV010000007.1:13618588-13638076 GCA_037177535.1 Pseudomugil gertrudae | reverse complement strand
TAATATAATATAATATAATATAATATAATATAATATAATATAATATAATATAATATAATATAATATAATATATAGCACTTGTACATTTGTGGAAATTGCAAACACATGCATGTTGTTGCATAATATCCTCGAGTCAGTGCATGATACGTTTTTTAAGAACAGATTTTCTGTTCTCCAAGTTCCGATGTGGTGAGTGTAGAGATGGCTGCTAGTTGGTGAGTCCACATATGAAATCCTTAGTAAAAATAAATTAGGACTGCATCAGAAACAAAAGCATGTGTCATATTCATTTATGTTTTTATTTTCTTGAGGTGACTGTGGGCCCTACACCCTCTGGCCCCACCTGTTTTATTCATAGAAGTTTAATTTTTATATAACATCTTATAATTCATCCACTGTTTGCATATTTTTACTGACTGCAATAAAGTTAAGTTTAACTTTAACTGACTGCTCATAAGTTAGTATAGTTAAAGCTGCTGTAGTGCTATAGTGCTTTTTTACTATGGCAGTCAGATTTCTTTGCTATAGGTCATTCAAGTGTTTGTTGGCTCCATTAACCAACACATCAGATTCTATGAGGTTGAATTTATTTTTTACACTGTGCAAATCACAAGAAGGCAGAAAACTCTTATTTAAATAAGACTTAAGTTTCTAAGAACATCTGCTGGACATGCTGGACAATGCTACAAATCCTCTAAGCTAATAAAACAATGAGGTATCTTAAACCAATAATCATCTTAATGCAATAATGATTCTTTTCCTCTGCACCCGTTAAACTCACCAATTGTTACTAAGTAGAGGATACATTTAGCTTTACATGCCTACATAGTTCGGTCTTTATTGTGATAAGACTGCAATAATATTAATGATTAAAAGTTTATCATTCACTTCAATTTTCCCCAAAATTAATGGCAAAGATGAATTGATTTAATTATTATGGAGATAAGGACTCACTGCTTTCCCTATACATGGTCTTGCAGCCCTTCCTCAGTGCAAAACATGTAACAGTCAAATACATTTGTCATAAACCTAATGAATAATAGTAGTAAACACTTTTGCCACTCCTAGGGAGCCGTGTTGTAGAAGTTTCCCTGTTGCAATGAATCCGACTTAAATCAATATATAATTCGCAGACTTTAATTGTTTTTGAGATATTGACATAAAGTTCTGCACAACCCACCCTGTGACAGGTAAACTTCTGAAACCTGCAGGACATCCCCCCCCACCCCCTCTCTTCAAAAAAAGACAAAGAGTGAGGATCCCTGCATTAGATTAAGATTAGGCTAATATAATAACTTGCAAAAAACATACTGAAATAAGTTCCTTGTTTACTGACTACTTCTTATTTTGCCATGAGTCAGGGACCTGGATGGAATATTATTGTTTTATGCACCGTTGGTATAATCTTAGGACAATGCCTTGGCTTTTTCAAAGGTCATCTATATACAAGAAAACAATTTGTTTTATTGCCCCTCCCTCCTTCGTTGTAATGAAAACAGCTGCAGTCCTAAATACTGCTTATAAATGCTTATTACTAGTTTTAAAACAGATGCTTATGAAACAACACAGCTGGTTGTTTAGAAATTAAAAGTATTGCCTTGAATCAAGAAGTGTTAGTATTTCCATCTGGTTGGTCAAATGTCCAGCGGATAATCATTAGTCTTCTTGATAAAAGTTCTGGCCCGAGGCTGTGATGCTCTGCATGAAGCAAAGCTTAGACAGAAAACACTGATGCACTTGTTTATAACATAAATTTTCTTTCAAATTATTTTTAAACTCTGAGAAGCCAACTTCGTGTGTGTTTCTATCCTAAAGCTGTGTGTACAGAGAAGTTGTACTGATATATTGTGTTGCAGTTACAGGTGTCATATCACTTTTAAAGGAATTGATTGGTACTGCTGTGCAGAAAGAACACACAATAATTTGTGTATTTATTTAAAAGAACACTAAACTCAAACTACAATTAAAGAGTAAATACACAAACTGACAAACAAAACTTGTGGTGGGGTTGTAAGATCTGGGACTGGATCATTGGAAAGAGGGTGGGCAAGCTTAAAATACTGAGTGACAGACAGCAGCTCAGCAGCCACAGGCAAGATGGAAAAGTATTACTTTATAAATTCACTATAACTAAAAGAAGTGACTGAACCATGGATAGACCTCTAAATGTTGTTGTTCAGTGACAGCTTGTATCTAAACAGTCCTTAAACAAATCTTTCTGACCAACAGCTCCAGCAGACTCTGCCTTGTGCCAGGAATGATGCTTCAATTTGTGCTACTATGTTTTACACTGCTTTATGTCTCCAGATGAGGATCAGCAGAGAAAGAATAAAGTTTGGTGTTACTTTTACACCCTCATATGTACAATTCCATCCCATTACAGCCATATTTTCCCAGAAACTTTGTAAAAGTTTGGAACTGGTGAATCTACATCAGATAATAAGTTCCCTTCTGTACCTGTGCGTCGTGTGGTCGGCTGGGTTTCTATATCTGCAATGAGAGTATCTTCCATTAGGAGGGAGGGATTTGAGTTTGTTTAAATTATCTTGTAATGTTGAGGAACACCAAGTTAACCTCTACATCAAGCCAAGTTTTACTCTGTTTTGACTTATTTTGACCCCCAAAAATCCCCCCATTTTTTAAAAAAATTTGAAAAGGTACAAATTTTAACATTAAAATAGTTGAGTTTAATCACAGTTAAGTAATACTATGTTGTGTACAGCTCTGCACTATATTTTGGGTGCACTACACCTTTAATGAATAGAGAAAAAAGATTAGCCTGAAAAAACAAATCCTCTTTTAATCACCTACCATATAATTTGTATCATCTCATATACATTTTTACTTTTTATGTCTTCATTCAGACTCAATGACTACTGTGTAATTACTTTTTCATATAATTAGACCGTTGCTACCATGATATTAGTGATATTTATTTAAGCATTTATGTCATCTTCACTTTTGTCTTTGCTGGCTATAGTGCTCGTCCAAAAAGTTTAAACATCACAACTGAAACCAATTAAAGCTGAGCCGATTTCATTTTCTCGCTGTTGTCTTGTCGATACTCATGACCTGCAGGCGGAACCTTTTGCCTGTTAATAGCAGACCAATAAGGAAGGTGAAAAATGACTGCAAAGCACAAGCAATCATTTAGAAACAGCTATGAAAATAAAACTAATGCACAGGACTCTCTCTGAATGACCGTTGATGTCTCTGTGGATTAAAACTTACTTTACTAGTCAGAGACATTATGAAAAACGTCTACCAGACATTTAGAACAATCTTCTGGGATGCACTTCTCTCCCTGCATCCTTACACTTGTAAGAATTTTGTTCCTTTGTGAGCACAAACAAGTCATCATGTCTGCCAATAATAAAGGCGAGTTTTTTTAAATAATGAAATACCCAGACACAAATCAAAAAGTCTTGAGGGTGTTTTCTTTTAAATTAATGGGCACCATTTGTGATGCAAGAGAGATGGCAAAATTACCAGTAAAACATGTAATTCAGCCAATTTTTCCCCCTGGAAATTAAGAGAAAAAAGTAAGCAAGCATTTGTATTTACATGTGTGTGTGTAAGGGGTTCATACAAATACATTTAATTTAGCATTTGACGTTTTAACAGGATGGAGTCAAAACAGAATCCACAGTGCTGTTGATAACTTTAACACAAGCCTGCATGTTTTCTCTGAGGACACTTGTAAATCTCTCTTAGCTCAAATGTTAATGCCCAGGCCAAAAAAAATGATGAAAATGTAAGCAAACATTGAGCAGGGTACAAAAATAATAATGTTGCTACATTACGCTATACTTTTTACTCAGTGTTTACTCTCATGAGTACAGCTGGAACAAATTACAGTAATTGATTGGATGCACAAAGGTGAATGGAGTGCAGAGCTGTCCACTTAACTGACTGATCCCCTTGTTATGCTACCACTCCCTCCTCACACTTTCTTTGCACATTTGGGTCTCTTGGCTTCACAGAGGTTGTCCTAATGTATGACCATTGTGTAGAGGTCACTGATGATGTCCGAGTCATGCAGAGGTAGCTCGTCATGCAGGGCGCTGCATGCTTCAGGGAGTAATCACAAGCCTCCAGCTTTTCCCATCAACATTCTGCTGCCCTTAGGCCAACAAACCAGATTTTTCATGTCAGCTGGCATGCATCTTCAGCTCATAAGTAGCTGTTTGACTTTCACAAGTCTCGCATCATTTGAGCTTACACACTGCCAGGCAAGGTTGCTATATCCTTGGTCCATAATTATATGCCAGTTATAAGTGTCCACTTGTGCATGCAGATGGGCTGGGCTTCTTAAAAATCTACGTAGCAGGTTGAACCTATCAACACAGATTATTTATTATTCCCTTGGGGGCTAGCCCTCACATCACAATAATAATTACAATTATTTCTCATTACTTGTGTTCTCACTCTCACACTGTTTCAAATACACAAACATCATCTTCCACATTTACATTTGACACATTTCTGATCTACTATCTTTGAATTTCCATTTTCTTGTGCTTTATATAAGGTGCTTTGAAAATGCTATTGTAGTGACAGCTCATGCATAAAAATATCAAAGTGAAATTGTTATAGATAGAACAGAGAAACAGCTTTAACATATAGAATAAATGTTGACTTCCTGAAGACATTAACACAAGGTGCGTGTATATTCCAGCATCATTTGGCAACTCATACTAGACACATCTCATACAAAATAGACAGTGATTTGAAATGAATATAGCACATTTAGGCAAATGATCCTTCAAAATGCTGACTGATTTAATCATTTCCTGATTGGAGCTCATTACAAAGTACCAAGTACTTCATCTAACGTAACAGTGATTCTGATTTTAAAAGGATAACACATGGTTAACTCATTCCTGGCAGGCCTGTGATACTGTTGCCTAATGCTATAATAAATTGGCCTCTGTTAAGCTATATATGAAAGAAGGTCAGTTGATTGTGGAATAAAACATGATGATTAAAGTGTTTTTGTCACCCCTCTGCATTGTCTGCTTTTCAATGTGCTCAAACAACAAACGGCAGATTGCAGAGAAGGTATTTTGCATTGTGAGCACAAACCTTAAAACCCCACAAAAGAGCAGGTACACTCAATCCTAACAAAACAGCTAATTTCCAAACAAGAATTATGCAGAGAGTGCAAACCTGTGCCAAGACATTTTTCTTTTGCCAGTGATTGGGAGCATTATTTTTGAGTTAGAAGCTCTAATGGCAAAATGATCCCCATGTCCCCACAGTTAGGAATCTTAAAGAATTCCTGAAATCCAGTCTGGGATCTGGATCCCCCTCACTGTCTAAGCCCTTGTTCCTTATTCTGTTACTGAGATTTCCTGGAAGTTTCATTAAAATCTACCCCTAGGTTTTTGAGTCATGTTGCTAATAGACAGACACATATACAGACAGAAAGAGAAACTAATGCCCCGAAGACATTACGTTTGCCTTGATGTTTGTAAAAATCATGGCCTGCAGGGCTTGTAAATATCAGTGCTATAATTTTCGCCTTTTAACCCCACCCCTTTTTTTGGTGATGTGTTAGTGCAAGCTGTGAATATATTTTGAAAGACAAAGTAGCTCTCATGGTTGTGATTAACTGTCTTTGTGATGAGAAAGTTGGAAGAGGTGGAGAGCTGTGCGTTACAAAGTCTGAGATGCAGCTGCAGCCACAGCTGTGACACATGTTGACACCTGCCAACAACGAGACAGGAAATATCACTTCACACTCAGACTTGATTTGATGTTAATGCTTACTCTGAAGCTATTTTTATGTTGATAACCTCAGAATGACAGTTTAGAAACACGTAAACTAAACGACAATAGTTCAAACTAATTTGAAGCCTCTTTATTAAAACATGTTGTCTGCTGGTTTTCATGCATTCTCGACACCTTGACAGTTAAACACAATGCGTTGTTTAACACTATGAAATGACTGTTACACTAATTACACTAATTTTAAGTCAAATGTGGCCCATTGGTGAGATTGGCAGCAGCACAGGTGTCATGTCAACGGTAGCATTGCAGACTCTGGCTACACAAGGCAATTTCTGCACACAGTCAAGATCCAGTCAGATTTCCTCTAGCGAGATGGGTCGGCATGCAGTCCTCACACCGAGAAGCCACACAAACCAGTAATAGCAGTTATACAGACTCAGCAGATTTCAGCACAACTTTAGAGCTCTGTGTCATGTTGGCAGCCAGGTTGAAACTCGGGGGCGGTTAGTTATTGACTTTCTTTCCAGACACAAAAGTGTGGAGAGTTGTGACCTCTGTGGTTATAACAATACAGTAACATAGCTCCTCTTATATGGGAAATTTAGGAGCATTATATTTACTTCATTTGAGCTTGAAGTTAATTAATTTGTTTCTTCCCACAAAAGCTTTCAGGCCATGGAAATGTTAAGAGGTCTAACCTGTATGTAATGCAACAAGGCCAGCAATTTTTTTTGTTTGTTTTCACTGTATTGTTGCCCATTTATGCTTGCAATATGGATTATATAAGGTAAAATGTACACATGGACCTTAGCTTAAACTGCTAGATCATTTCTAATATAGTGGAAGTGTCATTTTAGCATTGTCATTTGAAGCAAGTCGAGCTGCGGTAAATAATGCATGTGTTAGAGGCTAGTGCCAGCAGCAGATGGTGTGTGATTGAGAGTGAGATTAACTGAAGATACGAGAACTATAGCTCAGAAGAAAGGGCTACATTGCCCTTTATTGCTTATTTGCAGTACCTATTAACTGTCATTTTGAATGTTTAATTCGATGTCAAGACAAATTTAGAGGATTATCAAGAACCAGGACTCTAAGAAAAGTCCTAAATAAAAATGTGTATGTTATTGTTACTATAACAAATGTAATCCATATATAGAAATTCCCAATTATCTGCTGAAGTGTCAAAATAATGTGGTTTTGTGTGAAAGCAATTATGTTTGAGTGGAAAAAGCTCTTAGAATATGGAACAGGGGCACCTGACATTAATCATGACCATCCCTCGGGTTTTCTGGGTCATGCTGGTTGTGACTAGGATAACAAAATATTTTTCCTAAAGTGAAGCTGGGTTTTATAGGAAGAGAGAGACCCTTTATCTCAAGTGGAACCGACTAACACTCCTCAAAAACTATGTTTGCTGCATCAGTGCGATGAGCCTTTATTGACTATTATAAAAGGCATTTTAAAAGTCAGCACTTGTTATCTGGTGCAATTTCTTTCTAGTTGCATCATTCTAAGTCTCAGTTTTGAGCAGGACTAAAAACACATAGCATTTTGACATAGCTTCACCTTATCGTGACAGTTCGTACCTTTTCCATCTAACATAATGACTGAAAGTAGAGGTGGAAATATGTGAAATGAGGATTTCTTCTCCAAAAGTAATTAGGAGGTGATGTCCACGGAACTCATAAAAGGTATTGGTACAATGGTGGTAACCATGGAAACCTTGTGGCTGGAGTGGTCTTATGGGAGGCATGCTTTAATAATATATTGCCAAGAAGAGAGGGCAAATATAATATCGCTCCATAGAAATGCCATTGCAGAAATATTACTCCTTTTTAGAGGACAAATGCTAATGCAAATGAAATAACATTTAAAAGGAAATGCCCCAACTGAAGGTATATTAACCCTAAAGCATTTGTTTTAAGATGATCAAACCATTTATTAAGGTAGTTTCAAATTTAGGTTCCTGTACTTACTGGTGTGGTTTAAAACAGAACAGCGTGCAACAGATGCAGCACAAAAATGAGCATTTCTGAACATTAAGCAAACTAGGTCACTGTTTTTTAATCAGTTTGCACATATTCTTAATAATGTAAACCTTTAAAAAACATTAACCCTATCACAGTGGGGTTATGACAAACAGATTCTCACACAACTAAGCAGCAGAGTACTTGACAAACAAAAGAGAAAATATATTATTAAAGAAGTGCAAATCGGTCACCCTATTTCATAAATGAGACTATATTACTTACACTTTTACAAAGAAAAAGTAAATAAATAAAAATTGAATTCATAAAATGATTTTTTCAGCATAAAGAAATTGTTGCCTTATTAACACCTACTACACTTAGTTAATCACAAGTGTTATTAGCAGGTTTTAAAGAACAGAGGTAGAGACTTTTTCAACTGCTTTTAAAAGGAGTTTTCTGGTAAACATTTGTTCTGTGAAATGAAAACAATATGACCAGAAGCTGTCCTCCTATAATCAGATGACATATTTCTATGATCAACCGTTTAAACCAAAGGCCGGACTCTCTACATTAACATCACGCTGCTTCCTGTTAGGTGTTTATTATTTCTATCTATTTTATTAGAAAAAATACATTTCCAAGGATGTGTCCTCAAGAGTGCAGTTACCTTTTGGTTTTCCTCAAAAGCTGCTGCGTTTTCTTCACTTTGTTTATTTAGTCTTTCTTATCTGACAGCTGTGCTGTTTGCTTATTTCAGCGAAACAACAGTACCTAAGCTATTCTATGTCTAATGTCAACACAGTACAAGACTCTGCATAAAACATCATCAAATTACTGTTTGTGGTTGAAAACTATTGTTGCGGTACTATAAGTAAGTGTGATAAAGATTGTAAAAAATAGAAACATTATCGACAATTTATCTCAATGAAAGTTTGTATAATTTATTGAAAGCAAGTCAACTTTAAACTTAATATTCTCCAAAACTTGTTATAGCTGATGTGTATATGTATTAGGTTTACAGCAAAAACACTGATGATTATTAATAATGACCCCCATTACACCTCTGCCTTTTTCTCTATTTCCAATACAAAAAGTTATTTAAAAATGAGGTTATAATCTACAAACAATGAATCTTAATTAATAATATCTGTTTGTAAATGGGTTCCTGAGAAAGTATACAGCTAAAGGGGCACATATTGAATATTTTCAGTCATGGCTCTCTTAAAAGTACTCTTTGATTGGAATTAGGAAGCACCTCAATGTCAATTATTTTGCTATGGAATTGATTGTCATTATATTTCTTTGTCCATAGTAACATTCACTTCTCTGCATACGTCTTGGGTGCAAGCACTCTAAGTTGTTACACAATTAGCCCTGGAGTAGTTCAATTTTAGCCTGACACTATAAGAAGCACTGAGCTGGGTGAAAAGACACTCCAATTTGTCCAATTCCACACTTCTGTGGATTTGAGTAATCATCCAGCTACACTTGCTGATTGGCTCTGAAAAGTATCTGGTATTGAAAAGCAACCCCTGCAAAAGATATGCTTTTGTATAATGTGTTTTATGCTCGCCAAAGGTAATCCAGAAAATTATAATTCACATTAAACTTATAAAAAAAATCAAACAAACAAAAATAAAAAACAACCACAAAAAACAAAACAAAAAAACTAAAAAAAAAAAAAAAAAAACAGGCAGCCATGAATCACTGATAATAAACCTGCTAACTGATCCACCATAGATAAACATTGGTCTAAAATATGCCAGGGGATCTGAGCCACTGGTATGTAAAAGTGATCACAAGAAGAAGATTTTCTCAGCTAACTGGTACAAAAGTAAACCATCATTAGCCCTCTAAGACTGATGGGCTTAAAATGACTCTTGGGGCGTAAGAGGTTAAAAGAGCTCCTGGGTGCACAGCTCTGAGAACAATGGCAATCTCATTGATGGTGCCGGTGCTCCTGTCCTGTCATGAATTGTTAACCTAAATATGAGCTTCCTAACCTTTTGAAATAATGAAACCTTTTAACCTTTTTTGGCAAACAGAGAAACATTTACATCTGGAAACAATACAAAGTGTAAATTTAATAATGGCAAAAGCTCCTCCTTTACATTCGATGGCTTGATCCTCAAATCACATGGTTTTATATTTTAAAGATTTATTTGTTTAATTCTTTCAAAGTTGTGTTTCATATTATTGTTTCATATTCACATATATTATTCTTTCTTGCATCCTTATTTGAACGATTTGATTTAAGCTGTATGTTAAATGTTTTCATGTTCAAAGTTTTATTAATGTACAACTTTCATGTATGTTTAGATAGGTTGGGGGGGGGGGTGTCTAAACTGTAAACAAAAAGACTCAGAGAATGAAGAGACGTGAAAGGAGAAATACTCAGAACTTTGCAGAGATGGGAATACAATAACTGTATAACAGAGAGAATGAGCAAAGAATGGAGACAATATACTGCTATACTTAGGCAGAGCACGTGATTGGATACAATAGTTTTCATCTGAGAAACCCAGACGATGGATTTTTTTTTTAAAAAACATAAAACATAAACATAAAACATAATAAGTACTTTGGAGACTTTGCATACATGCTTTATATCGTTGGTATAAAGATTGGGGCCCAACACTGACCCCTGGGGGATGCCACTAATATTGCCTAAAGAGGTTGAACAAACATTCCCCAGTTTTATGAAAGGTTTCCGTTTAGTGTGTAGCTTGTTTCCTCCCATGGAGATGTTGACAGACACCTGTTCAGATTCTACAAATGATTTCAATAATTAAGATTCATAAGGACAGTTTAGGTGCGATCAGTACCCCTCTTCGTTTACCTGTAGTGTTTCTGTGCAGTCAGCCAAAGAGTAACATACACAGAGGAATAAAACCCCCAAACATACTAAAGAATAAAGTACATGACAAAATAACTGTTAGCATGTGTTAAAACAATAATAACACATCAACATAATAACTTTAATATACTCTACAACATGTTACAGTAAAGTTTTTTTTGTCATCAGGTAACTTTATTTTCATTTTTAGTCTTGGTGCAGAGGTGAACATCTGCCCTAAATTAAAGAAAAGATTAAATTTCCAATAGTTATTCAAATAAATGGGGACTGAAAGAAGTAATAATAAATTAAATTTAGCAAAATTATAATTTAGTGGTAGAAGACATAGTTTTGTTGGAAATCAATGTCATTGTTCTTCATTTCATTCCATAGTTATCTTTGATTAGCATTCATGTCAGTTTTGTGAATTTATTTTTAAATGTTTTCATCCATCTTATAGCAGGTTATCAGTTATTGTACACACAATGGGGAAAGATACTTGTCTTTAACATAAATCTGAATTTAAACACTTTATTTTGTAAAAAGGAAAAACTTCAAATAAATAATAAAAAGCAATAAAGACAATTAATAAATTTATTATCTTATGCTTTGTCTGGTAAAAACAATGTAGGAGAGGCTATAGGCCTAACACACTGTATTTAGGCTCATCAGGACCTTGTAAGCTTTCATTTTTATTTTTTAAAACATCAACATATTTCACAGCCCAATAAATAAATGTTGCAAAATGCTTTGAAAATCTCAGAAAACAGCTAATGATAACAATAAGTTATAAGCAGCATGGTGGTGCAGTGGTTAGTGCTGTGGCCTCACAGCAAAAAGGTTGCTGGTTCGAGCCCAGGCTGAGTAGGGTTGTCTAGTGACCTTTCTGTGTGGAGTGTGCATGTTCTCCCCATGTATGCGTGGGTTCTCTCTGGGTTCTCCGGCTTCCTCCCACCCACAAGACATGCATGTTAGGTTATAATAGCTATGGTTAAAATGGTTTAAAAATAACATGTAAGTCGCTTTGGATAAAAGCATCTGCTAAATGACTGTATAGTATAGTAATAAAAAAAACTTTCCTTTTAAACCCCTGCATAATGTGTGCTGGAGCCTGCTATCAGGTCACATGATCAAAGCCTATGTTTGTTATATTAATTAAAACCTCATTCTGTGAAGATGTCTTCAGAGTTTGCATTTATAATCTCAGAACCTGTGGAAATTATACTGGCGTTCAGGTGAGGGGAGTACTGTGGGAGCGAGCAGGCGTGAACAGATCAAAAATCTCTTCCTGTGCAGGTCTCTTCTGACTCGCTTCACCTGAAGGAATTCTTGCAGGTTCAGTTTTTAATGTAAATTTTAAAGCCATTAATGTGCAATGTGTGGAAATCAGGTATGTTTCTTTGATCAATATTCATATGTTTATATCCAAATGTACTTTTTTTTCTTACAAACTCTGAATGTTGTCTTGGTTTTTCATTTAATAATTTTGTATACTACTTAATCCAATTCAGGGATGTGAGGAAGCTGAAGCCTATCCAGGCAAGGGTACCCTGGACTAGTTGCCACTCCTTCACAGGGTTGCTTGGTTTGGAAAACAATAAGATAAATAACTGTTTACTACCAAGCCCTGTGATATCTTTACTGAAGTGAGGCTGTATCCATTTCAGTTTTCAGCTATTACATCGAGATAGCAACACCAAACTCTGTATACCTTCCATCAGAAAGTATTTCCTAATTAGTGAGGTCAGACTGGGTTACATTTAATTGAAGGAAAACGTGCAGACCTGTGGGTGTTGTCAGCACAGGAATAAATTCCACTGAACCACAGAATCTTTAAAAGTGTTGATATAATTTCATCATGTGAAAACCAGAAAGAAACAGTTGCTTTGAAGGTAGATGGAAACAGGAAATCACTTATGACATGATCAAAGAAGTAACTAAAACATATTTATTGTTCCATATGCTGGAAGAGTGGTGTAATACCATCAACTTTTATCCTCCTTATTACTTACAAAGGGTTTATTATTCCCTTCATGTTGGAGTTGACAGATTTAATTTCATGCAAGTCTTTCTGTGGATCTCTGAATTGAAGTTGACATCAGCATCTGCTTTTCATTAATTTAATGTGTCTGAACAGACTCAGCTTTTAACTGTTCTTAAAGGAAAATGGTGGATGTAATTCAACAAATCCCAAAAGACAAAAGACATGTGAGCCCACTTCTCTGTTAAATACACCTGTACATAACCTGCTTTATAAGACTAGGATCAATTGCACATTAAAACTTTGTTTTCTTAAATGGTATTTATAGCAGGTATCTCAAATTGTGTACTTGAATTGAAAGTGCTGCCATAGAGTCCTCCGGCACATTTTCTAAAAGTTTATTTTAATTATTTTTTAACTTTTCATGACTTCTACTTTAATGAGTTGGTGAGGCTGCTGTAGATTTACAACTTTACCATATTAATGTGTAATAAAATGAGTTACTAAGTTTTTCACTGTTAGTCAAACTGTGCTCTGACCTTCTACAAGATGCAATCTTTACATCTGTAAAGCTTTTAGAAATGTTCTGTGTCTTATACCAGGAATAACAGCAGAGATCCTTTTAATGGTCAACATGTACAGAACGTATACACGCCAGCTGCAATATTAAAATGACCTACCCCTTTCATGTAGGCCATTTTATGTTTCTATTCTTTTATGCTTATATACTTTTGTGCATCCTACTTCAAGCTCACGTTTTTTGACAAAGTGAACATTTATGCTCAGTTATGGTCCCAGTTTTTGTAAGACTTTGTCATTACATATTGCTGTTAGAGTTTATTTGAAACCAACAACAATAAGAGTTCATTTTTATGTAAATGTATTGTGCAACTTAAGTAGACCTATAAGATTCAGACATATAAGAACTACTTCTTCAGCAGCAGGTAGTTCATTAAATTATCTGTCTGACAGTGTTATAAAGATATATGTATACAAATACCTGTATTTGTTAACTGAGTAAAGAATGACACAACAGAAGCTAACTGGTTATTAATGTTTATATTTGTATTAGTGGCAGCAGAAGCCTGGACTCATCAATGCTCACCTGTAAAGAGACAGAGTTATGGCATTTGGCTAAAGTAATGGTTTAGGAAGGAATATTTAAGAAAATTAAATGTTTGTACTTACCTTTGATTGTTTCTGTCCCCAGGAGTGTTGCAGGGACAAGATGTCCTCAGTTGTTCAGACACATTTTAATGAGTCCAGGGGGAGGGATGGAGGATCTGAAGTGGGTTAAGGGGAAGTCTAGGCAGAATAACTTTTCATTTTTTGGGTTAATTGTTGTTTAGTTTTTTTTTGTATGATTTTAGGTTAGTGTAAATATATGTTTATAGTCTCTTGGATACATTTATTGTAAATATTTTAATGATTTTCCTCTATTTGGGTGTCTTTGGGTACCTGTGGTAATGGTTCAGTCCATTTAGGTTTCTTTATATAAGTCGTAAATTTTATTTATTTGGGTTGCTTGAGCTATGGTGTCATGATAAAAAAAAGGTCAACATTAAAGAATTTTCACGTCATGCACAGTATTTTGGTTCTTATGTGCTTTTCCCATGATGCTCGCCTCAGACTGTGTGCTGAGGCTCACAGACAGCAATTATGGTGCAGATATTTCTAACCCTAACGCAGCAAAGATGAGCAGGTTGATGTGTGTGTGTGTGTTAAGCCCACAACACTCCTTAAATGTCTGAAAATTAATTATGACACAGAAATAGAGGTGATAAGGTTATGAAAAGATGACATTAAGAGGAGAGGAGGAGGACAGGTGCTGCAGAGCGGAGACAGACGTTACTGAGTCCTTTGGTGCTGCAGGCAGGTACAAACCAGTCCAGAGGGAGAAAATGTGGAGCTGGTGGGATGAGGAGTAATGTCATTCTGTGATTTCTGTGTGTCTGCCGTTTAAAGTTTTTGTTCTGACAACAGAAATTTCATGTAATCTTAAAACTGAGGCTTCCTGTTTTGTTCAAATGTTCAGTAAAAATATAATCTGCTTATGAAAAAAGTAATTAAATAAGAAAATGTTACAATAAATAACTACATGGATTTATATTGGAGTAAGTTCCTGACATCAACTCAGTTTCACAGACATAGATCCAGTCAGATAATATCATCTGCAGAGTGAGAAATATATGACCTGTAGTTATTATTATTATTATCATGATTAGAGTTAACATGCAGTTAACATGCAGTAAGTCAGGATGCCATGTTTTTTGTACAATTTCTGTAGTGTGCAGGTCATGTGACACAATCCTTCCAGTTGCAAGTTACAACTCTGCGTGCTTGTCTTTCAGGAGGCATGGGACACATGAGGCTCTCCACCAATCACAGCTCTTTATATGACAGTCTACGAGGCTCATGGAGTCAAATCATTCAACTAGTTTCTGTGGGCCAAAAGGCCAGATTAAACCTTTTAACTTTACACTATCTGTCTCATTATTATTTCCAATTAAAAAACATGCAGATATTTGAACAAGAACATGAAAAGATACCAACTTACACCAGATGTCTTTACAAATCAATACTTGGAATAAAGCAGACACTATCAGGTCTAAAAGAAAGACTGACTGAAAAATATCTAATAGATAAGATGGAAAATAATCTAATTAAATCCAATTTTATTTGACTTGATATTTAACTGAATAATTGTAAATGAATATAAATCAATCGAGAGTTGTTTTTAAGACAAACTAACCTGATTGGTCTCATTCCATCAGTGTAGACAGACCACACAGATGTTTAGTTATCCAGAACTTTCTACAGGATCCAGTTAACATTACAGTAAATAGAATTACAGTCTATTTATAGCAGATGTGTATGATATTGCACAAACAATAGTTTATGTATTTTTTTTTACTTGTGGGAAACACACAGCTCAGTGTGTTTAGCTATTGCACCTGCTGCAAGTCCGTCCAAAAAAGAAGGTATGAGAGGATGGATACTAACTTTTTTTAATCTAGTGCTTTAATACAGGAAATCCGACTTTTAATGTCTTTGTCGCATAAAACAACAGCAGGATTGTAAGTAATAAGTAATATGTTTCATTTATCCAGTTCATTCCACATAAAAAATGATGGGCTTGTCTTAAATATGTACTGCATGACTGAAAACGGGTTCCACTCGGAAATGTTAATGACTAGGAGATAAACAGAAGATTAAAATAATCAAATATGATTAGAGTGAGACTTTACTTGAGATATAGCAAGGGTTAAAAATATCAGGGTTAATTATTATAATTTTTTATTTCCATACTCACCTATTATGTGGTTTTATGCATATGTCCATCTGCAAAAATGAACAGTTACCCATAATAAAAATTTCCCATCCTGACTTTTGTTGCCACCATGTCTTGGGCATGTGGGTAAATGCAGCTTTTACTTGTGTTTGTAAGTATGGAATGCATATTCTTATATTTGCCAGTTTTCCCATTTTCAGATCCACTGACAAAGTTTTCTGCAGTATACTCATAATCTATGAACTGTGAGACTGATAAAAAGGCATCTCTCAGCTGTGTTCATGGAGGTAGCAGCACCCCCTGATCAGGATAATTAGTGAACATTTCTCCACTTGTTAACTTGCTGATAAACTTTACCATGATTTATTAATCATATTTTTATTAACTAAATAGCCTGTATATACAGTATAATGTTGATTCCAGCAGTGTAACTCAAGTCAAATTGCATCTATATAATACTTTTCATACCAAAAAAAGCAGCACAATGTTTATTCTTAATAAAAAAATTTCTAAGTAAAAACAAAAACAAAAAAAAAAAACAATTAACATACCAAAAAACTTAATCAAATTAAACTCACAACACTATCGTTCATACTCTCTCACACTCAAACACACAAAGCACATGTATTCCCCACTGCCCCAACCATTCCAAAAATCAAAAATTCCAGTCCATAATATCCACCTGGATGCTGCTATCCTCTGAGTAGGACAACAACTTTGGATAACATAGATACAGTATATGTGAACCGACAAAGAAATTACATTTTAAAATACTTTTTATCAGTTTAAAACGGTATAATAAATACATATGCAGAGGACTCTACTAAGTCCTCTGTAGGACTCAGTGTAATGTATGTTGTATTCAGATGTAATGAATTTACACTTTCTGCATTCCTAAACACTTGCACAAAAACATGGATTTAAGGGCTAAAAAAGTGTATTTTTCACGATATGTCCCCTTTAAGGCTCTTCTAAGGTCCCTCTTCGTTTTCCCACCTCATGTCCGTTCGCTGCACTTATGTCTCTCCTCTCAGCTGTTCGGTTCTTTCAGGTTGATTATTCTTTTAAAACAACTGGCTGCAGAAATATCGACCAATCAGGCATTAGCCCATTACTGACATCTAACAGGAACAAAAACCAGTATCAGACAGCCCAATCTGCCATACCCACTGTTCAGCACTGACTCTTTTTTGTTTTTGACCAACATGCCAGTCGTGCCACTTGAGGCTCAACCAGGAACTGTCACACTTTTCCTTTGGGTTTCTCCATGCCTGGTTCAAAATATAACCACCCCCCCGCAATGATAGCTGCAACCACTTAACAATAAATATTGTTTGTTCTTTTAAGCAAAAGTGCCTCAGTCTGAAGTTTAACTTACAGAAAAGACGTCATGTAAAACATAAACATCGTATTTGGAGAGCCTGTTGTCTATTAGATGGTGCTAAACAATAAAAAGAAAAAAAGGAGAGCCACTGGTCTAAAAAAATCTGTCTTTTTATATTTTGAGGTTAATTTCATGACAGTGTTGCTAAATGCTAATCCAGATATTACTTAAACAGACAACATTATTAAAATCAGTGGATACACTGTAACCATCCCAGTCATATTTAAAGGCAGGTGATTAATGAATATTTACATGAATATTCAAGTATCTTATAGTGACAGCTCATTAGTACAAACTTCAATGCTGGACCCACTGCCATGTTTTTTAAAAAAGCCAAATTTTTTCATAAATACTCCACTGTTCAGAACATAGTCTGAATTGTTTCTACATTATATCAGTCCATATCTGGTCAGACTTTTTCCTACTTTGTAAGTGTATTGGCAAGCAGGGAATTACACTGTAGTACCTGGGCTTTGAATAGCCATATAATTTGTATTATTAAAACTTCACTGAACACTAATGAAAGGGAAACAGGCTATGTTCTTTAAAAATAAAAAAGAGCTTTGTGTGGACACAAAATTGATTTTCAGAGAAAGAGGTAAGGAAAAAATAATGTGACTGAGGTAACTATTGCAAAAAAAAAATCCCAGTTTTAGCAATCTCTAAAACAGAGTATACAATTTGGTGAGGAATTTTTAGCCTTCTACAGTCAGTCAGATGGGTGTCTGGCTCAACTTCAGCTGGAATGTTGTAGCCTACACACACACATGCACCAGTCATGCACAGAAATAATAGTTAGAATGCAAAAGCTTGAATAATCAAAGTTTTTGCTTGTAATTTTGATTAAAAAACAAACTTTAAAACAATATGGCAAAGGTTTTATTATGTTGAAATTATTTATTCAGGCATCATCATGTTTATTCCAGCCTTGCAAAGGTTATAGGGCCAGCGTGTTGTCAACATACTGTATTTTGCTCAACTGCTTTGGGGCTGTAAATATGGAGCCTGTTCCAAAACTGATAAACCCTGTCCACTGGTAGTGTTTACACCAGACTTAAGCCTTGACATATGTTTTGGAAATGAACATCTGCAGAGGCTTGCGATAATCCTATAGGCAACCCATTAACACCCGAGGTTCACAGATAAGATATGCTGTAGCCCTATATTCCCACTCAGCCACTATCATCTTGACACTGATTTCCAATAACATTCAGGGGTCTGAACTCTTAAGCTGTCTATGGATAATTCTGCTTATCACGTCTAAAACATTAAGCAAGGCTTTTTCATAGGTTAAATTCACAACAACTGTCCCAATAACAGCTTTAATCAATTCACTAAGTCAGCCTGGCACTCCCTCATTTATCTGCAAAATCCAGCTGATGGCTTTTGGGGAGACACAAGCAGATATTGTGGTTACAGTTTCTAGTAAATCATATATCTCAGCTTTGAATTCCACAGACAGATATTTACTGTTTTTCATCCAGTCTTGTTTTATCTGCGCTTACTATGTAAAGTTGCCTTTAACTAAGTGATAGTGACTGCATATATTATCCTATTGAAGCACTCCTGTAAATGACCTCACATTTATATGTTGACATAAAGATATCATCTGCCACATTTATATCATTTATATTAAATTGCCCAGACTATGCTTTGAGATGAAGGACCTGAGGAGTCTTTATATTCAAATTTTCTTGTTACAACTTAAGCATAATATAAATGACAGGAATGAAATCATTATGAGGTTAATGTTTCCATCAAATTAACATTTCTTCAAATTATCATATTTCTTAAAAAAAAATTTTTATCCTGAGATTATTGGATGGGCTACATTTAGTCAGAAAGATATTTTAGGTAATGAAATTGTGACTGAAGCATACTCCTACACTGACAAGTGTAGTTTGCTTCACGACTGTGACATTTCTGTGCGGACTTGGGGAAAAGAAACATTACAGGACAAAAGTATACATGAACAGGATTATTATATGCGGGTGGTGAACAAAGAATGATGACAGATGAGAGACTGCTCTTGATAACGAGAAAGTGCATTATTAGCAGTAGGCAAAACTCTGTAGGCTGTTCAGCATCAGTGTCACAATTATGTCATGTTTAAGTTAAATTAAGGCTTAAGACACAAATTACAGGTGTATCCATTTAAACTAATAGTCATTTACTGTGCAGACAAGACAATTTTTAACAAGCAAAAAGTGTTTTTAACATTCAGTTAAAAGTTTCAATTTAAATTGTTATTAGAATGTTTTATACACAATGATACTACTTTGTATACATGAT
>JBAMHV010000007.1:13601038-13615119 GCA_037177535.1 Pseudomugil gertrudae | reverse complement strand
ACCATGCTATGCTGCTGCTGGAAACTGAATTTCCCTTGGGATTAATAAAGTTTTTATCTATCTATCTATCTATCTATTAATGGAAAATTAGGAGGTTGATATCTGCAAATGTTGAATGCTGTTTTGCACCTACAGTATTTTAACTGTGTACATGAGATATATAATACATAAGATACTATTTTGTTTGGTCGGTTCCATCTTTAAGTTCTTTAAAATCTGAAAGGTTAATTGGAAATTCATACAAGTATAAAAATATTCAATAGCTTATTTCAATACTCATTTAAGTGTTTACTCATTTACTCTTTTTTTGTATCTCTTTGAATAATTCTACTCACTTCTGTGTAGTTAGAGATGTAGTTAGGGACCATTTTAAAGTTTTTTGCAGTGTATTTATTTGCTGAAGCACTATATAAGTCCAAATCTAAAACACAATATAATCACTAATTAAATTGGCATGTTGGACAAAAATAGAAAAGCAGTTTATGCTCCAAAAGTTTATGTTCTTCCTTAAATCATATTTTAGCTCCTGCCAAATTTCTGTAGAAAATAGATTCCATGAAAGTGGTTTAATATAATCACCAGCTAACTTTTGAGATAATTGAAAGGTTTGTCTCTCTTTGACAGTCTTAGACATTTGTGTACATTGTTTTGAAGTGGATGAAATAAGTGGCGAGTGAATAAAGCAGATGGATGATAAACTCTGGATTTTATGAGAAATCTTAGTGATGAATCCACATGAGGTTTGAACAAAAGAGGTTTGAGTCATTGACATTTTTGTTTCAGCTGTGATGTGGATGACAGAGGACAGTTTCTGATAGCAGCTTTTAAGAGCTGATGAATACTAAGATCAGAAATTCAGTTTTTGAGGCCGATTGTTATTACTGTTTAGTCTTTGAGAACAGCACTTATTTAATACATCATGTCCGCTCTGTCCAATCAGAACCCTTCCCAACTCCCTGATCTAAAACGAAAAGCAAATATCCGTGTTTCCATGAAAACCTCAATTTGGAATTATTATTCCTATGTGAATGTGAAGAATACTTTAATTCAGAATTATTTAATTCAAAATGATTAATTCTGAATGATAAATCATAAACCCATAGCAGTGTCATAGCTGTTTGAAATGTAGCTCGATCCACAGAGTAAGTTTGACACATTCATATACTCAGCCAGCTTGGACCTTGGAGGCAGAATTAAACTCTGAAGATACACATATTGCAAAGATAGCTTTATATATTATACTTTATTACACAGTAAGCTCCTACTGGCAATATTTAGGAAATGTAGCCAGAAAGGTTTAAAGATTCAGTTGCAAACAGCTATTTGTGAATGCAGATTTGGTAGAATTCACAAATACGGCTAGTTATATTAGAATATTAGCAGAGAAATGATAATAACATCTTACAATATGTGGTTCTAAGCCTCTATTCTGAAATGTATTTTGATATTCAGTATATTTTAAAGGCTACAGTTGAATATATAAAAATGGCTGATTGTCTGAATAATTAAATGAGTAAATCACACCAACCTGATTCAGATTGAAATATCAAAGACCAAAACCAAAAGAAGCCATCCAAACTACAGTTTACAGATATGACACTAGGTAGTAAGGGCAAAAAGAAAAGAAATAATCTCTGCACAAAGGAATTTGTTATTGCTACTGTGGAGCAAATTTTTGTTCTTTTCATACTGGCACATATAAATTGTTTTTGTCACCACTGCTGCGGCTACATCTGCTCCAGTGGCACAAAACAAGCACAGAAATACGCAATGAATCTTCATCTGAAACACTAAGATTTTTAGTTGTATTTATCACGATGTGTAGCATATTTGATCCGGAATAAAATACCAAAAGAATTTTAATATATACAAGTGATTTTAAAAACAAAACATCACTAATTTATTTATTTTTATTCCATCCAAAACCTGCTGCTAGTCCTGGTTTAATAAGCTTTATATGCTTTCGTTGCATTATTCTCACCCCCCACTTCTTTGCGATTAACAATCTTGGAAGGGTATTCATGCCTCCCTTATTTTAATACTTTTTATGATTTGAACAGAGTTGAGAGTCAGGTTGAAATATTCTGTATTCATGAGACGAAAAATAACAGCCTATTGCACAGTAAGCCTTTTGGTGGGGGGTGGGAAACAATAAAATAACAAATCCAGACATAGCTGTGCCACCACCACTTTCAATCTGTAGCCGGAGATGGGTATCGGCCTGGTCAAAGAGTCTTCATGTGTGCCGGAGCCGTCCTTGGAACTATTTAATCACAACATTGAACACCGTGGCAAATTGTTGCCTTCTGATTGGGCAGAGCTAGATAGCCATGACCATATGGTGGGAAATGATATACCTACCTGCTATCTTCCTGTGAGTGATGTCTCCAGTAAAAATTATTACTTCATTTAACCACGCATTATTCGCTTGGATAGGGGTTGGAGCAAAATAAAAATTTATTAGGCCACTGGCAGTAAAGCATAGCACATCAGCTGAGCCTTTGGAGGGTTTATGTGTTTCTTTGTGTTTCAGTCAGATATGTTGTTTTTTATTTTTAATGTGGCTACTAAAGGGACAGATTGGCTTAGGAATAAATAACTCTTATATAACTGAGAAGTAAATGGGAAAAAGGAAACAAATGTTTTTGCAGTGAAAAGAAAAAGGTCTCTTAAAATAACCTGCCATAAGCAGATACTAATTGAGGTGAGCTCTCAGAGAGTTCTTTCAGTTTAATCTTTTACTTTGTCTTTTGCTGTTTCACTTCATTATTGCATTTGATGAAATTTTGCCAGTTACTCTTTACCTGAATCTGAGACAGAGATTGGACAACAACATAAACAACCACTACATTTGATTAGCTGCATTTGAATCAGTGTTCAGTTTGTTCAATTAATGTTCATTGCTTCAATGTCTAGGAAAATATATTTACAATTTTACACTAAAACTCCATTTCTGGTGTAAAAAAAAATAAGGAATCAAACTCGCCTTGTGTGTTTGAACTGCACCTGCAAAACATCCACGTAATAAAAAAAAAGAAAGAAACAACTGAAATAAGACACTGCTCTCTGATAAATGGAAAAAAACAACAAATAACCAACATCATACCCTGAATGTTTGACTGCTTAAAGAGCCAACTTAAAAACAGAAGCTGCTGGTACTTGATGCAGCCTGCTTATGCTCAAATCCTCCGGGTCTTTCCTGCATGTCGCACCATTTATCTCTGACCCCTTTTTTGTCCAGCGACTGTCCAAAAAAGGTCTTTAGAGAGACACAAAGTCTTTAAAGAAATTTATTAATAGGACATTGAGGATATTTTCCAGTTGAACCACTGAAAGATACGTCATCCACATGTTTAGACACATTCCCCTGGCAATATTATTGCCAAAAGGCAAGACTTGTATGCAAACAAACACAAACAAGCAAACAAAACAGTGATACTGAGAACAGTAGGCTTTTAGGTGGACCTAAATTGTTTTTGACAATGCATCAATATAATAAAGTTAGGTACGCTGGTGTAACCAATGCAAAACATTAAATCTATGGCCCTGTAGTAGTTTTCCAAACTTTACTGTGTTATGGAGTCTTTTTGCAAATAGTCACTCCTTTTGTAGACTTCTTGTGTCTACATTACACAATGTGGGTGGAAAAAGGCCAAAAAGTTAAGGAATGCTCAAAAAACACCTGTTTGGAATATTCCACAGGTAACCAGGTTCACAACAGAGAGTAAAACCCCATAAATGAGAAAGTGTTCTGTTCAGTGATATTTACCCGACAATTGTGATACTGAAATTACATTTACACTCTACATATCTACAGAAGAAACCGAGCAGATATGTGGCATTTAGGTAAATGTCACCCAAAGTAATAAACAGTCAGTGTTTCATTTCACACCAAAACATTATTCATTAGAGCTGACTGACATGCACTGCAATTAGAAAAATGAATACATTTTAACTTAACAAATCTACTTTAAATGCCAATAAATGATCTGAAATCTTGTGTTAAATTGTGGCAATATGGGACATGGTTTAGTAATTAACATTACGTGTGCCGCATCTGAATTTGAAAATGCAATAAGTCACTGCGTAGCTCAGCCATTAAAGCAACAAATTTAATTATGCGTTATTATACTTGTGGAAACTGTGTGCTTTTAATGTCGAAAAAGAAGGGGTTTTATGAGACCCCTATGTGTAATAGAAGCATAGACACTGTTAAGTTACAAATTGAGTTATTTTTTTTCAGTTAAGTGAATCCCAAGGACTCTTATTACATTATCACATGACGTGGGCATATACTCAGCAGTAAACTGAATATTAAGAAGAGGATATGATTATATCAATCTGGCATGGTAATAAGAGAGAAGTGGTTCAGGGCTTGTGTGGAATATCACGTGTGCATCTAATGTTCAACAAGGTCTCATTTTATAATTATTCACGAGGCAAAGATTATTCAAATTAAATATTCAGTGCTGTGTACAAGGACTCTGGCTTTAACATTCACTCTGCTGCAGCTATGTCAGCCCACAGAATTTCCTTTGTCTTGTTACTAAATACCGTATGTTATTATCATTGTTAACCTTGCAAGTGGAAGTGACAGTTTGGTGTAGAAATTACACATTTTCTCCTCTGTTTCCTTACTGAAAGCTAAATTCTACAAACAAGCTTCTAATTTACTGCCAAAGTGGTCTGATAAGTGCAGGGAAGAGATGACATGTTGGCTGATGGGAAAGAAATACCCAGAGCACAGCGGGTAAAAGATTCTGCACTGTCACTCTTCATTCGCCTTATCAATCAGGCATAAATCTCTCTTAACCAGCTGGTGAGCCATGACATACATGGTTGTTCTGGACACCATCACACATTTATTTTTCTGTGTTTATGCCTGTTATGACAACTGCTGTATTATTATTATTTAACCACCTGCATCGCCGGAAGACAGTTTCATCCCGGAAAGTATACAGAGTTTTGTTGACAGCATGCTGCATGCATCTATTGTCAAGCAGTAAATACATTTTTATTAGCTTTTGACGATTCAGTAAATTGCCTTAAACTGTCTTCTGCAGGCTCATTCCTCTCCTAACTGACCTTATAAAATAAATTTATTTATGAAAATGACTAGAAAAATAGCACGATGGTGAAGTTACTATGTTGGAATGAGACTCGACCAAGTTGATATTTGTTTCATTATGGAATAAATCTGTGTTTCTTTCAATCCACAAGTAAATTTTATATTCCACACTGCATTTGATCTTGATATTCCACAGAGGCAATTCAGCACTCCCAGATAAATATGTTCAACCTGTTGCCAAATAAATGTGTTCTCTCATATCTGCCTGTTAGTAACAATATATGAAGACTGTTATGACCCTTTTCTTCAGCTCCTGACAAGACATTCCTGTCGTCAAAAGCCATCAATAAAACTGTTCTCTCTCACAAAGTGATTGGAATAACTGCCTGATTGGCTTTTTAAATGATCAGACAAAATGGAAACAGTAATTTTCAGAATTCTGTCTTTATGACCCAGCCGAGCTGCCAAGTGAAAGTTAATACAGGGATACTTGTTCATTCTGGTTCTTCGAGATCCACGATTCAGCAGATATTGCATGTATCCTTGCTTCAACACACCTGACTCAAATGCATGGATCATTGTGAGGAACTTGATCGGCTGTTAGAACACTTACGTTTGATTCAGGTGTGTTGAAGCAGGAACACATTGAAAACCTGCTGACTCATGTAAAACTGGAATGAATGACTGCACTTGTATATTTATATATATATATATATAACAGGTACCCCTGTTTTTAAACTAGCAAAGGTTGAAGTGCTCTTAAGCAGGCAATCAACTACTGTATGTATTTAAAACTCTGGCAAATATTAGTCAGCTTTTCTTTATAAGCAGGATATTTAGCTAAAATCAGACTTATCACTCCTTTTTGTAAAAAAAATAAAAAATTATGATGAAAATAAAGACTTAAAATAGTTTTTTTTAAAAAAAGAAAGATTGTTATGCATGCCATCTATTTCCACCCATTGTTCACGTGCCCCCCCATCCAAAAATGTCTGCCCTGACACATTTAATCATAAAATTCCTAACAAGCTATTTAGAAATTATTTATAATTACCACAGTCTCATGTTTCATGTAACAATGTCCATTTTACATTGTTTACTTTAAAAGTGACATTAAAAGTCACTTAAAAGGCAAACCAGTTGCAAAAATTCTAATTTGATAACATCCATTATTTTCTGATAATGGATACCTTGTGGCAAAAAGTGGCTGAATGAACTATTTCACAGTCATTTTGGTGCTTTGATGTGTTGCCAATGTAACTCGCTCTGCCCACAGAACCTGCAGCCTGCTCGGCTGCAGCTGTTATGTTAGGCCCAATCAGTGGAGAGAAGAAAGATGATTGCTTAATGTTGTGTTAAGCGAGACGTATCATTCAGAGGTGCACCTCTTACCGCTTGTGTGTGTCCAGACGGTGATGCAAAATTTTGTTTTAAAGAAACAAAGTTCACAGCCAATATTGCGGCTTTGATTTGGCGCTGTGACTCTGGCTACAGAACCTGCAGCTCTTAAAACTGACCTGTTGCCGCTGACAGGATGTTACGTGTTGCTCATAACTGCTGAACCGTATATTCTATCTTCAAAATTAAAAGCCTACCAGAAAGCAGAGAAATAGACATCTTCACTCATTTAGTTGTCATTATAGTAAACTGCAAGACCCCGAACTACGATCGTCCAATCACAGGCAAGATTTGGGAATGCAACATGAATTTTTAACACAATTGTAACAGGAGCTTCAGCATAGTAACTACTGAAGCATTTGTGCAAATAAACAATTTACATGCTGGTCACATGTTCTGAATTTTTTCCAATAAGCGTTTGAGCCAGTAATCAGGCTACTTAACCGGAACTTTTCGTAGCTGTCCATTATCACTTCATAACAAACACTTTGCAGCCAATCTAAATGAGTATTCACCTAGCATAGTATAACTTGAAATGTACATATAAAGACTAAATGCTATACAAGAAATATTTTATTTACAATATGTTCTAGCTTTTAAAATATGTTTTCTAACAAAGAATGACTATTATACCTGGTACTTTCATAGAGTCCAACTCTTTGGAAACTCCTATGTTTAATTAATGTTACACACGCTCCAGAGTTTGTTTCTCTCTTTTCAACCCTGTTGCTATTGTTTTACTTGTGGATGTTTGATCGATTGTTTAATCATTCTCTGTGAATATACATTTCTAAGAAATGCTAAATATAGCCAAACCATTCTCCTTGAGTGCTAGCAATGTACAGAAGTTGTTGCTTTTTAATTCTCTTATTAACTTATGCATAAAAGAAACTCCCAAATAACTTAAAATAACTAGAATTTACAATAAATAAATAAATAAATAAAACAAAAAACAACCTACTAAAATGGTTTAATTAAGAAGGTCTTTAAATGTTGCTGGAAAGAAAAACCAGCTGAAGAGGGAGGTAACAATAGAAGTAAATTGCTAACAGCTCTTTGCAAATAATTTGCTTTCAAACTGAGTTAAAATGCACTTCAGTCCCAAACATTATTTGCATTCTGGACCATGAAAAGTTGTTTGTTTGTTTTCAGTCCTTTGGTTTAATAAGGCTGCTAATATCAATTACACTGAAGACTGCCTTGTGCTGGTGCCTCTGCTGCTGGGTTTGTGCACTCAGGAGAGATCAGAGGCAGGAAGAGATCAAACCTGAAAACAAAGAGTTCCTAATTGCTATGACACTGCTCACACCATTGGACCTCATTTGTATGTTCAGGTGAAGGAGCAATTTTGTCTAATGCATTGACACAGATCATTTCCTTACACCTCTTCTGTAGCTCCTCACTTTGTCAGCAGAAGGTGGACGAGCAGAGAGAGTAATATACTGAACCCATCTGTTCATCTGTCAGACCTTTTCTCCTCACAATTTATAGCACATCTATTTGTTGAAGTGCCTTCCCTCCCACAGAGACCCTGAGAGAAGCTGCAGAGGTGAACAATCCTTACACCGGTTTCACTGCCTGTGAAGCAGATGTGGTGAGTTGAGCTGGAGCATTTGTGATGGAGGTTTCAGATGCATTCTAGACTAATGGCAGTCAAAGCTACAAATTGCACCCACTTACAGCCATATTGTGGTAAGCTTACAGTCTGAGCCTGTCTAAAAGGAGACTGCTTGACTCCATCAAGACAGGTTTGCTTCTGGCAGCTTGGTCTGAGGTATTGTCAGACATCTTTTAGCAGTTCCAACCAAACACAAAGCAGCCAGAATGACATTGAGTGGGTGAACCAGCAGCCCCAGTTGCACCTTTTGAGTTACCTGTAAGGCTCTTCTGGTTTGTATTAAGCTATCTTCATAAGCACACCAAAGCCAGACGCTGTGCTGTCTGACAACCGATGAAATGACTGCTGATAACAGAAAGCCAGGGTAGTAGTTCTATGTGCAAACTCAGGATTCACAACAGTTATTATGGTAAGCATAGGGTAACGTTTTACATACTGTAGCATAGATTACTTTAGCACAGTCCTATACATGGTCGGGGTCTTTATGTTGCAATCTTGAAATACAGAAAGTACATTGACAAGATTTATTGATAGTTCTAAAAGATAGCTCAATAATTCCTTCATAGTCAAGCTTTTAATTGAATATCTGCTTAAATATTCATATCCATAAATTACTGAAATGGTCTATCTCTCTAATTTAAATGCAGTTTTATTATTTTTATAATGTTTTGCCAATTCATTTAGTAATAACTTATTTAACACCCTGTGAAGTCACTGCAATCTGCCAAATCCCTGCTGCTTTGTGTCCCACGTAGCGGGTTAAAAACCAAAGAGCCTTTTAGTGCATTGACCTAAAACTGTGGAATTGACTTCCTCTTGAGGTAAGAGCAGCTTCTGACATTTTTTAAAAAGCAGTTAAAAATACATCATGTGTTGAGGCAGGCATTTAAACTGGCCTAATTTTTTATTGCTTCATTTAAATTAAATGTTTTGCTGCTTTAATTTATCATTTATCTTGTTATGTAATTGAATTATGTCTGATATATGTTTATGTTTTCATCCTGTGAAGGATAAAACTTCACAGACTTTTCTTTAAGAAATGCCACATTAATAAATTACTTTGTTAATTAATACATTTGTATTCTTTACGTCATTGTTTTAATTCTTCACCCATGTGTAGTTTGTTATTGCAGCTTAACATCTTTTCCCCAACTCTGTAAGGGATTAGGTTTAGTCTTTTAGAGAACGTATCTGCACATATGTGGTTGTTTGTTTGTTGTGTGTTTGGTTAACTTGTGGGTCAGTGGTCTAGACTCTTTGTCTTGGACATGTAAATATGCTTTTTTTTATTAAGTGCAACCTCCACTTTTTGCATAACTTCACCCACTGCCAAATTAAAAAATACCAGAAACTACATTTGTGGGGATGCAAGGTCTTATCTGGTTTCTGGGGATAGGGGGGGGGGGGGGGGGTTAGGAGGCAGACAATGGGAGGGTCATTAATACACTTACACAACAAGATGGAAAGATACTAAGATACAAATTCACAAAGCACCTACACCAGAGAGTGGTCTTTGAATGGAAGACTTCCCCTCAGCTGAGACACAAAACGGCCGTTGAAAGAAAAAAGTGGTCCATAACTGTATCAGTCTGAACCATTTATACGTGCGTTGCCTGTTGACAACAGCACGGCAGGCTCTGCCTCGTGGACGGTTGATGCAGCTGCTGGCGGTGTTGCTTCCAGTTGTGACTGCTAGGATTTGAGGATGCCGTCTGTCGCCAGATGAGAATTAGCAGGTAAAGAAAAGTTAGTTCTGTGTTACTTTGAAACCCTTCAAAAGCACATGTCCATCCCATTGCAGCAATATTTTTTGTGAATTGTCTTTAGTGATTTTATGTCAGAAAACAAGTTCCCATTCATACTTAAGCGTGGGTGGGCATGGTGTCTATGCTTGCAAAGTGAGTCTGCCATTTTTGCATCTAGAAGGAGGGCATTGAGAGTTTTTTTTTTTTAACTTTTGTGATGTATAGGAGCACCAACTATACCTCTCCATGTCACACAGGTTTATCCTGTTGGTAGGTTCTAGGTCATTTTTGACCCGCAGAATTACAAGTTTAAGAAATAAAACAAACAAACCACATTTTAACAACAACGTAGGTGGTTTTAATCATAGTTAAATAACATTGTCTACAGCTCAAAAGCACATTTTGGGTGCTCTACCTCTTTAATGTAAAGTACTTTGTATTGCAGTTTTTTTGTATAAAAGCTGAATCTGCAATGATTGACTGAAAATAATGTTTTACTGAACAGCTCTGAAAAATAGAAAGTGGTCATCTCAATGTCTTAAGTTGTCAGCACTTGTAATATTCTTTGATTTGGATGTTAAAAACAATGAAAGAGGACATACAAAACACATAACATTGGTAGCTCTTCAGCAAAAATGCATAACAGCACTTATGTGACCAGGAATGTTGTGATTATGTATGTTAACCCAGGTCAAGAAAGTGTCATGAGTGGGAAAAGTGATAGTTTTTTGACTCAGAACCTCCCCAGTCTCCTCAGATGTGAATTGACATCATCCTCTTTGTCTCCAGAGTGAATACTCTGATTGTCTGAACCTTAAATTATCAGTGCTAAATTGCCTGTGCTCAGTCTTTCTGTATCTGGCCCTTTTGTAAACCAACCTGTCTCTACTTCACCACAGTGTCACTCCACATAACGCACACTTGCAAGAAAAGGTTATAAATAAACAGACTTTTTTGAGGCACACTGATTTGCTGTCACCTCACAGCAAGAACCCCTTGGAAATGTGCATTATATGTGGAGCTTGTGCTCTCATAAGAAATACATAGTGAACATTGAAACTTTCACTAAGACAGTTGTGTAGTTGTTCCTCACTGTTGATTTGTGGCCAGAACTGGTACTAGATATATTTGTGATATAAAAGTATCATTTTTTTTTCTCATTTGCAAAGTTCAGCAGGTTTCAGAACAACAAAAGGTGTGTTTCTGTGATCACAGCTCATGCTTACAATATGCAGATTTATTATGAATGTTAAAATAATTTTAACTTAATTTTAACAAAAAACTTTTAGTAACTTCGCAACACACTTGTTTACTTATACGTGCAATAGTTTTATTCATTTATTTCATTTAATGATTTTTTTGTTTCCAAATCAAATCAAAAACACATCTCAGGGCACAACCATGCTTGAAAAGGAGCAAGAAGAAGAAAACTTATAATGCCTGCCTCTTTTTAAAACACAAAACACCAGTAAATAATTAATCAGTTACCTCATTGAAAGTACTCATATATATTTGACATAATATTCATTATTCAGCAGATTGATATATTCTAATTGTATTTATACACCCCCCCACACCCCCCCACACCCCCCCTCCACACACACACACACACATATATATATATACACACATACGTACACACATGCAAATATACACAAAGTCCTTTTGTCCTATTTTTCTGTAGTATATGATTTTTCAAAACAATTTTAAGTTTATTAAGTTTGACATAATTGACATTTGACATAAAAGTGCTCCATAGCTTAAATCCATCCATCCATCCATTTTCTACCGCTTTTTCCCTGAACGGGGTCACGGGGGGGCTGGAGCCAATCTCAGCTGTCAACAGGCGAGAGGCGGGGTACACCCTGGACAGGTCACCAGTCCATCACAGGGCTAGCTTAACTCCTTTAGTTGTAATACAATAATATTTGGTTTTAGTTCTTACCATAAATGTTTTTAGCACGTTCGTAACTTGTAATGCATATACTTTCCCTTATCTGAAACAACCCCTGGATATTTTGTGTTACTTTTTGATGAATTACTAAATACATAAGCTGTATTATTTTGAAGTCAACTAGATCTCTGAATTTAAGCGCTTTCAAATTGACAAAGAGTTGGTTTGTGGGTTGTTTGTATGGAGCATTACAAACAATTTTTATTTCTTAATATATATAACTTAATATTCTATTATTCCATTTTACATTTATTTTTAATAATTAAAGAAAAAACGTAACTAAAGCTAACAATATTTTATACTACGTTTCACTCATTGAAGAATTAGCTTTTTATTTTACAGCCAGCATTTTGATAAAAATATTGATTTCATGTTTTGATTTTGATTTTTTATATTTTGTGCATTAGGTAAAACAAGGTAGGTTTAGAGATCTTAAGAAGAAAACATAAAGAAAGAAGAAAAAATACAGAAAATGACAAGTCTAAACCCTTTTCTTCAGACGTCCTGCCTTTAAGGCAGAGAAACCTGCAAGGTTTAAAGTAGGCATAAGTTACTGGGTGTCAGGTCAAACCAGCCTTTCCCAAACTGAAGTGTCCAAACCCTCATGGTGGTTCCAAGATCATTTCTGCAGACTAGGGCACTAAAATAAATATTGTTTTTATCTTGCTCTTGCTTCATTACTTTTACACATGCTCCTGCCCTCTGGGTACACACAATTCATGCACAAAGAGGGGCACAGACAGAGTGGTTGGGGAGGGACAAAGGCCAGTTGAGTTTCATAATCAATCCAATCTTTTAGGACAGGCTGGTTAAAATATTTAAATGGTGTTTTTCGGCTCTGTCTGGTCCACAGGTGACATAGTTTTATTTTTTTTACATTTGTGTCAGAATTTAATTTGGCTCTAGTTGGGATGTGAAGAAAATTTTAAAATAGTCTAATAAAAAGAACTCTTGGAAAATGTATAGACCCTACTTACAATGTGAAAATTACTTGACCAAGGTGAAATTACACATGGGGAGAGGTTTTTCTGCTCTCAATTTAATCTCCCTACTTGATATTACACTCACTGGGCCCATTATTTTTTAGGTAAATGTTGCTAGTACTAGGTTGGACCCCATTTTTCCTCCAAAACTGACCAACATTGACACAGTAGAATTACATAGATGTTGTAGCTTTGTTGATATTTATTTATTTCATAATGATGAAGTCTGGTCCAGAAGCATTAGTAAACAGGGAAACAGCTGCATCATCATTAATATATAAAATTGAATTATGTCACATAATAAATAATCTTATAAGGAGTTTAGTTCTGTAAGTTGCCTATAAACACATACATATAAACATGTTTGGGAGCACACTGCTTTCCGCAGACATGTAAATGGACAAAGGAAAGTAAGTAGAACTGTCTGCTCGTCTTATTTTGAGCTGTGATTAAGATCCATCCCTTCATAGCACCGCCCTCTTTATATGTGACCAGAAGTGCGCTCTCACTAAAACCTGGTTCTAGATGAGCTGTGCTGGAACACAGGATCACTTCAGAAAGCATAAAGGCCTTGGCCCTGTCTCAATCAGCGCACTTACACTACTTTGCGCACTACGGTTAAGTGCGTAGTGCATTACTGAAATTTAAACAAAAAGTGCTCTGAAAGTACGCCGATGCTGCCCTAAAATTGACCAAAAAACTAGTGTGAAACGATGAACACCTCGCACACTAACTGATGCCATCTTGCTGACGGTAGCAGAAAAGGAAATGCTGGTCTTTCAAAATAATGGCAGCAAAAAATACTGCGGCGGAGGCTAATATGTATAGATGTGAGTATGAAATCGTTTCATTACGGTTCTAATGTATACCACAGCTTACATATCTAGTTTTGTGCTTACAATACTTCATGGATCCAATCATTTGTTTGAGACTGTGGTAACTGATCCAATATAGTTAGCATACATAATTGTTAGCAGTTTTTAGCCGTGTATTGGACACAAAATAAACATTTTGGGGTGAAGCAGAATAGTCTAACTGGTCGTACGTCACTATTGGTAAGTGCCCAACGTCCAGTATTACATTTGAGACAGCACTTACCCACGTACGGAAGAGTATTAGGGCCACTAAAGAAAAAAAAAGGAAATTCTGACTTTATTCTCAGAATTCTGACTTTAATCTCAGAATTCTGACTTTAATCTCAGAATTCTGACTTTATTCTCAAAATTCTGACTTTATTCTCAGAATTCTGACTTTAATCTCAGAATTCTGACTTTAATCTCAGAATTCTGACTTTATTCTCAGAATTCTGACTTTA
>JBAMHV010000007.1:13533206-13572446 GCA_037177535.1 Pseudomugil gertrudae | reverse complement strand
TATATGTATGTGTGTGTGTGTGTGTGTGTGTGTGCATGAATAGGTAATTGTGTATCTGTACTGATGACATACTTTATTCCTATCTATCCCATGAATCCTCCATCTCTTTTTCCCACCACCTCCCTCACATCCCTTTTGGTGATGGATCCACATTAAAATTCATCCCTCATCATCCTGCCGAGTTATGACCCAGTAATAGTCAGCCCCTGTGGCCTCAGCAAATGAACAATAAAACCACAGCCTTGCAACAGATCTCTGAAAAAAAATGGAAGTCAAGTGCCAAATCTCTACTCACTCACTTTTTACAGTCACACAAATTACTGTCAAGTGAGCTAAAAACTAGACAAATATGGCTTCACTGAGGTTATTTAACCTTGCTTATATTTTGAGCAAATCTTGTATATCAATAGCATTAGGACAGAAGGATATACTCAATCACCCTGCTATGATGTGCTTCTAACACTAATGGTTTTGCTCTTTCTACATTGATAAACAAACGACCTAAAGACACACAGGCACGTGAAAAACATGCAGATATCAGTCTCACATAAAATCACAACATGCACTAAAGCGTGGGGTGTGATTTGCTTTCACGATAAGAGGCAGGGAGAGTGACCCCTTTGCGATCATGTTTGCCATGGTTAGGGTTTTTCACAGCAAAGCTGGAGTATGATTAACTTGGCCAAGATGCCACCACATAGGTAGTTGATTCAAAGGCGAGGAGAAAGTTGTTGTGGTGTCGAAACCAGTCCTATTGCAGGCTGCCTGGGGACTTCATAGGGATCAATACAGGCAGAGTGACAGCCATGCACTTGATTAAAAGTGACTGCTACATCTGGCAGGCTTGGCCATTACTTTCCCACTCAGAGTCCCCAGGGTGAAAGAGCATGAAGTGACAGGCCTCAGTCAGCCCACCATTACCACCTTTCTGTTGCTCCTCAGGTAGCAGCAGGGTGAGACAAAAATAGGCTGATGGATGCACCGGAGGGAGATGAAACACAGAGAAAAAAAGATAAAGATTCTGCATGTCTGTTTGCTTTTGTGACTGTGTATGTTGGAGAGATGTGTCAGACTGCACGCCTGTGTGTTTGTGAATCCACAAGTGAGCCCAAGTAGGCAAATTGGTTTGAGTATAACATATGGGTTACGATGTAATAAGAGAAAGATTGTTTGACAAGATTCCAGTAAAAGTTTTTGGCCATCAGTCAATGAAAATGCATGCAGTTAGGTGTTAATTAAAGAAAACTTATGTCAATATAATTTAAATGTCAGTGGCATCACCCTCTTTTACTTATTATGATCTTTTGCTTACTTTCTGCAAGATCTTATGTTATTCATGCTCAATGCAAGTGTCAAGTATCAAAGGGAGACTGACATTAAAATAAGTGACTGCTTGATGCTGTTAATCTCTCTGCTAGAAGACAAGATGCATATTTGCTATGGAGCAGTGTGGCTCCCATTGACACATGCACAGCTTTTAATAGAGCAATAATGGACAGGCCACATGTCACCAATGAAGGCTTTGAGTACAAATGGATTGAGTTCATGTGGTGCTAAGCAGGGGTGGTGGTAGAGGGTCTATCTGCATATGTAATTGGATGTTGGTGTCTGGTTTTCTTGGTTTTCTGAGAACAAAATAGAAATAAATAAAGGAAATAATAAAGAATTTTACCTTAGAAAAGCACTTTGAATTGTCCTGTACATGAAAGGTGCTATACAAACTTGCCTTGCTTAGAAAACATACAGCGTTACATTAGCAGGGAAACTTTATTTTCATCTGTAACTTCAAAAGACGATTACTTGATAGTGAGTGAAATGAATGATTGAATCAGATTACAACATTTAACTGGGGCAACTCTTCATTCTTTAACTGGTAATGCCCAGTGTGGTGTAGCAAATTGTGATGTTAGAGCGTGCAACAAACATTTATTATGCCTAGTTGAAACTGAAAAAATATAAGAAAGTTCTGAATATGATTTAAAAAAAATGAATGAACGAACAAACGAACAAATGAACTTGGAACACTGAAGTAAGCCACAAACTTAGAATAGTTGTACCATTTGCAGCTCCCTCCTGCTGGCTGGATGTGTCTCATATTATGTTAAAATGCAACATAATTTAATTCTTTACACATTTATTTTCATGTGCACAGAGTTATGTTCAAGACACAATTGGCACTTTGTTTTATCACTCAAAAATACCCATACAAATGGACTGTAAATAGGATATGTATAATGTTAGTGATTGTGGCTATCTTAATTACTAGCTCCCAACTTTGTTTTCTCTCTAAATGATAATGTCACACTTGCTTCCATCTAATGTCCACACCTGAAGAACTTAATTTGGTTTAAAGAGTTCTTTCTTTCCCCTTGAGAGATGCCTACACTATCCCCTTCCATCCAGCTTGTGTCTGAGCTTCTCTCTTTCTCTGCGAATGTGTGTGTATATATATATATATAAATATATATATATGTGTGTGTGTGTGCGAGTGTGTTATAAGCCTTGAGGTCTGCTCAATCTCAGGCACATAATACTCTTTAAAGCAAGCAAGACAACCTGCAGACTCAGCTGCAGTGGGTCATCAAAATGATTCAAAGAGAGCAATCCCATTTAACCCCAACCTCAAAGCAGGTGTTCCAGAGACCTAGTTTCAAATAGCCCCCTTCCTTGCCAATCTGTCACAATCAAAAGACCCCACAGGAACATGCCTATGTGTTAGTCTGTCTCCAGCCCACTGCGGGGAGATACTTGAATCTTGGAGCTGTCAACATAACATAAATGTGGTGCCTTTTCTAACAGGCTTCTAATCACCAACAAAATTACTCTTGGTTTGCTTGGCAAGCACTTGACACAAAAACACGACATGTCTTATTTTAATTTCTATAGTAGACGACAAGAGGGAATAAATCATCACATCTTTGAGTGGAGCCAGCATTGTACCTGTAGGTGTGCATTATCTCTCTCGTCCGTCCCTATTGCATTCAATCATGTGGGCATTAATTAATGCCAGACTGATAAATGTAGCTCTCAACACAGCGCTGATGCACTGCTAGGTTTGAATGAACCATCCATGTTACCTGTGACACAGTGTCGGCTTCTTTGTTAACATGCCGCATGGTGTTAAGCTCATCAGGAGCTGACAACACTGGAGCCTGTGCTCTCTTCTCATCAATAGTTGTGTTTTATATCTACATGTCACAGTAATTACACCATGAAAGCAGGTAATGGTTGTGGGTTTGCAGTAAGTTGTGCAGAACCTTTCAGATGTGTTGTGTTATGAGGGCAATTTCCATTGTTCTTTCTTTTTGTACCATTGTTTTAGCTCAAAAAGCGCCCTGTTATTAGGGCTTATTATGATGTTGTTATTATGATATATTTTTTTGCTAAGTGAAATGCAACTACGCCTCCACATTCATGTAATTAACAAATAAATATTGAAACACTGTGTTTATAGCACCAATTTAGATTCATTAAAGGCATAGAAAGTTATTGTTTTACTGGTGAAATGTTGTAGCGAGATCATTTGCCATCTTATGCTGCCACCATTGGGCTTTGCAGCCTCTAAAAAATTAAATCTAACCAGCTGAGAAAACTGTAGGTTGCATGTCTCCACTACAACAGCCTAGGTGAAATCCTTATATTTAATCTGCTGGCATAGTTAAGCCAGTATTCATGCCCTCAAGATAGCTGATTCAGAGCCTTTAGGGACAAGATCATGTCAAGCACCTTGTCACACCACCCTTAAATTTGGATGACATTCCTTTGCTCATGGCTATGTCTGATTTTCATTAACATAATATTTAATTCTGAATCATATTTAAGCAAATAATTGAATACCTAGCAGGATTCCTTCAGGACAATATAAAGCAGATGATATTCTCACCATAATTAAGGCGACCTAGCACTTTCAATCAAGAGAGTATACATTAGCAGTTTGCAGATAACCATTAAAGTCCTTATATTTAAACCTTTGTAATCATCATCATCACCATTGGAATTGTCCTTGATTAATTTGATTGCATGTAAGCTTTGGTGGCACTTTTGGATTTTATCAGATGACTGCCACATTTGTTAAAAAGAAAAAACATCCTCTTTTTAGTTTTGAGGTTTTATGCATGTAAAAAATAAATAATCATATTGTCTTTATCAGGTCTTATATTTAACAAGTACCACCTCTGATAATAACAAACAATATGACAATATGACATACTGCGGTCAGTTCAGTATGACTAAACCAAATTGTAGAAAAAAGTTTGTGGAAATCTTAGTGCAACCTTACTGCTTCCACAGGAATGAAGACAGTTGCAGTCATCCATCCATCCATCCATCCATTTTCTGTATCACTTAATCCAATTCTGCCAGGAAGCTGAAGCCTATCCCAGCAATTAGTATGCTAGAGGCAGGGTACACCCTGGACAGGTTCAGTTGCAGTCTCTGCAAATAAAATTGATTTGATTAATTGCTTTTCAGTAAGGTTGAACACCTTCATAAACGTAGCATTTTTAGCACTTTCCTGGTCTGTAGCATTCAGGTGAGTTAATACAATGCTAAGGGAGGAAGATGTAAAGTAGCTATTTTTACTGCCCATCCATCTAGAAATAGTTTTAAGGCTAATTTGGAACCCACCATACAACAATAAGAGAAATTATTCACGAGTAGAAAAATTGAAGACAGTTTCCCAGGGGTGGATGTCCCAGAAAGTTTACCCAAATGTCATAATGTGCAGTGCTCAGGGGAACTACACTTAAGCTGAAATTCCTGTGTGTATATTTGAATAGTTTTAATATAATCAGCCTCAGTTAGCATGTTAAATTAGACACTTTATAGTAGCATAATTACATAAAAAGACTTAGCAAGTATAGATTGTTTGGATTAAAGTTTAGGTTTCTAAGACTTACATCGGAACAAACCACATAGCTTCAGGATAAATTACCAATGGAGAAATAATGTAAGAGGAGATGTTTGTGGGTACTGCAAAGCATCATCTGGAGAAACCCAAAGTAAGTATGCAGGTACTTTGTATTGGTTTTTTAAACATAGCTTCCTCTGAGTTTACAAGTTTTTGTCTCAACTGGGAAAAAAAAACGGATTTTTGAGGGACAATGGTTGGTATCTTGCTCTGTATATGATTAGGACTGTTTTGAGATAAACCAAATATTTTTATCAAATGTTTTTGATGTGATAAAAAAAGGATTTGATTTGTCTTTGTCAGCGGGTTTGATTCTGATTTTTATCAGTCATTTATGCTAAACTGACTCTGTCAGTGTTTCTTTGCATCTCCACACAATATGTTTATAGATGGAAATATAGAGTATGAAGGTTTTTTTAAATGATGAATTATTTCATTAATTGGCTGACACTGGGTATTTAACAGGACAATGATCTCAAGTACAGCAGCAACACCACGGCTAAAAGATGGCAATCAAAGAACTGCTTACATGCTTGGCAGACTGCACTTCTGGATGCTTTATTACAAAAAGGGAATGTTTACGCAACACAGCTCTTCATCAAAGTAAAGAATACGAGAGACTGATAATGTTATCCACAAAATGTCTAGACACAGCAGCAACAACTACTTCCAGTTGTTGTTGCTGAATACGGTTCTATAGGCTGTTAAATCATGAACTCCAGTTTTCACACACTGCCTCTGCAGATTACTTTAGTTCCTGTTAAATTAAAGCATTATGTAAGATATAGTGCTTTTGTTTATCTGAGACTTTATCTGAAACTCCCTCATTTTAATATCAAATACCAATGTTATCCTGATGAATGAAACCGGTTTGAGAGAGGATATGCCTTTTTTTTATAAGCATGACTGTAAAACTTCACAAGCAAACAGAAAGACAGGGCAACACTAACCACAGTAAAATATAGCTTTACTCACACCAAACAGTCAAGGGTCATTGGCAGGAACTCTATATTCATTGTTTGCCCTCAGTGTGGTTCGAGGCACAAATCTAATTTTCAGTTGTATGGAAGTTGAATTCACTATATTCACTCGAGTCAGCAGCATGAAAGGAAACCAGGGCAAATATGTGAGATTTACAAAACACTAAAGTGAAAAAAAACACATTCATATATGAGAAACTAAAAAGCAGAAATCCCTCGTGCATGAACAAGTTGAACTTCTAGATCTGAAGTTGAAAGGGCATCGGCAGCAATAAACCAACTGGCAGTACAACATTTGATGCAGCCAGTGATCTGGGGATGTTTAAAAACCTGCTCATTCACAACTTTTTGGGTCTACCTGAAAAACATTTTGGTTTTTCCTTACTTTATGTCTTCAAATCTCAAACTATTCACAAGCTAATATTAGATATTGATAAGAGATGGAACAACGCTTGCCACTCATTACCAGCTCAGGAGGCAGGAACTCCTCTTTATACAAATTTAGACCTTTAAAACACCCAAAAACATACATTTTCTGTAGGACTGACATTCTACATTCAGTTTTCTGAACAACCAATTAAAGAAGGCCAAACCATTTGGGAAAGGCACTGTAACCATCAAACATTCTTTGGTATTCCTTCACACCTGAATGGTATTGATCCTCACTGTGAGTGATATATTACCTTCTATCTGTACTTTTCTTTCGATGAGCTATCGTTTCATAATGAGAATGTGTGCTTCATTTTTCTCTCTTGTACAAGCTACCACCAGGCTATAGAGGAGACCCATAGATTGCTGACGCAATCCCTCAGTTGCAGATAGAGGTCGATAAAAGTCATAAATTACTTAAATCCCCTTTAACTTGGCCTTCCACTTGACATGACTAAATCAGTGTAGGTCTTTGGGTTCAACTTGCTAAGATATCATTAACTCTTTTTTCTCCTCCATTGACCATGAATTAAACAGTAGAAACTTGAAATAACTAAAACATTATATACGATCATCTGAGACAAAAAAGGAAAAAAGCGAGTCCATGTTTGTGGACTGCATGTATGTGTCAAAGTGAATGTTTGATTTGTCCTTCCTTTAATTCAGGATTCCTAATCAATATTTCTCAAAGCCAGAGAGATGGAGACATCTAAAGTGAATCCTCTGTGGCCTCGGAGACTTCAGTGAAGTGTGTTGCCCACTTACACCTCCTCTTGTGTGGGTGGGATAAATCCACCACACACTTCCAGACCATCACACGAGTGGAAACAGTTGGGCACTGCCAAATCCTTGTCACCCAGGCCAAGTCTTGATGCATGTGTTATGTTGTCGGCATCATTTTTTTTAATAAACACCTTGAGGAGTTTGTGACAGCAGAAGGTATCGTACTTGACACGCTCTTTCCCTAGACTCATTGAAACAGCTGCTGGTATCACCCAGACGTGGGCTGTGAAGCCCTGCTGGCATGTCTAGCCTCCGCAAATGCGCTCGGCTGAGAATACACACTGTATTACATGCAGGATCTCCAGTGGGTGCGTAATACGTTTAAACATGTGCTCACTAAACAGAGGTATTAAAGATTCATTTTTTAATCTCCAGCTTTGGGCTAAAAACGTACTATATGGTGTCTAAGTTGGATGAGATGCAGAGTAATGTGTGTGAATAACATCCGATGAATGAAATAAAGAAATGTAGGGAAAAAATGCTGAAATTATTGGTCAAGACAGAAGAGTCAAAACCTGTTTTGGCAGGAGTTATTTAATTGTACAATCATGAGTGTTCGCCAGGTAAAATGAGGGCGCAGTATGCCAGGACTGAGCCGACTGCGATGAATGGATGAATGACAAAGACTTCAAGTAAGAAGCTCGGTAAATGAATATGAATTGGGTCTTCCGTTTGTGCTCACAAGGCTGGAATTAGTGCTTTTCATTACCGATGGCTTATGGGCTGGCTGTTTGGCTGCTGTCTGGGGTCACAACAAAATCATGTGTTTGCCAAAGCCAGAGAGGCTGGGTCACAAGGGACTAAATGGCCCAGTTATGAAGAGCATCGTCTCCCTCTCTGAATCAGCTTCTGCTTCCAGTCAGACCAAACACACTCCTCATCTTAAGAGGATAGCATCTGTGTAAAGCTAAAAAGAAATCTGGAGAGTAAAACATGTCTGCCTGTGCTTTATCCTATTATTTAGACACATTTCATACACTATCATATGAGTGTTTTACTGATCTGATCCCAAACAAGCCTATTAATTGATTCATCATTGTGTAATGGCACGATTAAAAGCTTCAGTATAATGCTTACTTATATTGCTCAGAAGCCAGGATTTTCCACCCTCTCTCTGGCTTTATCTGTGGATTTCATGCAAAAACAAACTTGTAGATCTAAAGAGCATGTCATTATTGATTAGACCCCCCTGCTGGGCTCACCGAGTATAATATAAAGCCATCACCATATGCTTCTGTTTAAAGTCCCATCTTAGAACATAAGCCTGAAATGAACATGGATTATGCTTACTGTGGGGAATTGTTAACGCTGCTCTTGGCTGCTTTTAATCATTCAGTGAATAACACAGTGAATTAGATAAGTATTTAGGGGTGAAGAGTTGAAATAAATATTGCTGGTTTTGAAAGATTTCCTTGATGTGGTGGATTTAAAGCTGAGTGGTCCCATTTTATTCTCCGTCCTTTGACTGCTAAATTCTTTTGTTCCTAAATTAACAACAGAAACTGGTAACATGACTCATTTCACTTTTGTCTTTGTCAGAACAAGATTATCTGTCCTGTGAACATGAGTAGTACTGCTGTACTTCTTTCACGATTTGTTCTCATGCCACATTTCAAAACTAGTCTTTGATGGTCTTAGTCTGTGAGCTTAATTTTTTTTTATATCTGCTCACAAATATTATAAAGCCTTCACTGAGACTGCTGTATTATTTCAGACCTCATACCGGCTACACTAAAATAACACAAAGTATTGGAGAATAAAATTGTCTCTTGAAAATGTGTTCTCTAAAATACATGTTCAAGTGAGTACATTGACGTAGAGCTATCACTCAGATAAAAAATAGGGACCTTATCACGTTACAATGGTATATTTGTGTTTTACAAAGGTGAATAATATCACTTTATAACATGATCGTAAAAACTGGAAAAGATTTACCGCATATGTGATATAGTTTATTGTAAGAATGAGAAACAGAAAAGTGATGCTGATGATGTGTTCACCTAGTAAATACCTACTGGAGAAAACACATTTCAGGGAAATTATCATTGTTGTATGAGCAACATGATACATCACCTACCTGCACACAGGGAGATGTAGAGCATGTTTCAAAGTAAGGTTTTATTTGGTTCAAATGTTAAAACACTTTTTTGTGTATTTAGTCAAGGGTCAGAGCAGTTGATGTTCAAGAATTCAGGAAAGGGATATTTTAAGGGGAATGGTTTCTATATTTCAGCACAAGCCATGATGCCTTTCAAACTTTTGACAAGTTCTTTATAATGTGTGAAACTTCAGGAATCAAAATCCCAAAGAGATATCTCACTTGCAAAGCTGCTTTAAAACAAGTGATTTTCCAGTCTACGTAAATCAGAATTTACTGCAAATGAAATTTGCATTACATTTTTACCCTTAATAGCCAACTAGTACAATGTGAGACAATTCATTTTTGAATGCTGAGACCGAACTGCCTGGAGCTTTAGAAGCTCCCCATATTTTCTCTTTCCCTTTAAGATTTATTAGCCATGGTTTAACTATCAGGAGACTCGGGGAACTCCTCCTTGCTGAATTATAGGAATCATTCCACGTTAACTGTTTTAATGGAGAGAAGAAATTCAAGGACATTCTCCATGTTAGGATTATCACTTCAAAGACAAGCTGTTGACACCCTGGAAACTGTTAACGATATAATGAATGAGTCACGAGCATCACTTTAGGTTATACGGCTTGTTCCTCCTTCCTGCAATGTAACCTGGCCCGTGTCAGTCTTGTGTTTGTGTCACCCTGCAAAAAACAGTCCTTTCCTGACTTTGACTCTGTATCGCACTAACAGATAGGTCAATGAGTGAGGAAGAGCAGTTTGAGAGTACAGAGTACAAAAAGGACTTTGATCGGTCACCTCTGTTTCTTTCTCTAGTGTTTGTATCACAAAAACAAGACAATTAATCAGGTACAAATGGCATATTAATCTATAACTGTAAAACATGTCTTGCTCAGGATATTAAACGTATCTTGCTATCTAGAGCATTAGCATGCCACCCACTGTAAGTATAAAAACCCTGTCACGTAGCTTATCTTTCCATTCATAATGTGGCCCGACTCGTAGATGATTACTGTCATGGCATGGCAAAGAGCAATGTAACAAATCTTTATGAGGACTTCTGTGAAATTAATCAAAGTCAGTCTGACCACTGATTCAGATAAAAATGGACTAAATTGAGGGTTGAGATTTATGCCACGTGAAAGCATTGGGTAGAATTTATAAATCAGAGCAGAGGCAAAGTTTACTGCTTAAGACCTAAATAAGAAACAAAATGAAAAGAACTTCTGCCTGTTCCTACTTTATTCCCATCTGAAGACAGAATAAGGTGTGCTCTTGCACAAACCTGGCTACATTCACATCAACAGACTCTTCTTTATCCTGCCATCCATGGACTGTGAGGACTGGGAGGATTTTGCTGTTGTTGTCAAGATCTGTCTGCACAGCAGTTGGTAGTACTTTATGGATTTGCTGCTGCTTTTTTTGGTTGAAAATAATGAATGTCAGCTCTTTTGTCTGCAACATGCTTATGTATTCACTACACATGTGTTTATAGCAACATCATTTGACTGTAGCTTGAGTGTGTGTTTATGCTTCAATCCCTTTGTTGTATTTTTGTCTTGATGAACTTTGACTTCATGAACCTTCCAAGAAGGTACAGAAATTCTATCAGAATGTTTTGGTACTAGAGTATTATTTTGTTTTGTTATTATTTATTTAGAAAAATGGTCCTCAAGCAAAGTAAGCTGTGATTTACATTTAAATTGTCTCATAAGGATCATATTGTATATAGAACACTGCAATTTAAGACAGATGATTTATAAGACAAGATGAAAACTACTGTTTTATTTGTTCCATTTAAGTGACAAAAACAAATCAAAACTTTATGCTTGGAGTCTTGCAATGATTTTTTAACCACTCCCTTGTGTTCGCTTATACGCTTCCGATTTATACTCTTCAGAAACTTCTGTGAAATTGCAAACACAGATGGGAGGAATGAATGCTTAATTGACGAAAACAAAAAAAACAAAACCTTGTTATTTGTGTTCACTGCTCACAAAAATGCCTTGTGAATAGCTCAATGCTCTGTGGAATGGAACTGCTGAAGAGAGAAGGGCTCTGTGTGAAGCTGACCAAAGAGGCTGCATTTAATGAGAACAAAACTCTCTAGTTGATCAATATGGTATATCAATTCAAACTTTAAATGGAGTGTGCTCACCAGGCTTCCATTCCATAAAACCACACGTGCATTCAAAAGACATTCAAACAAGATGCAATGTGATTATAATACAGCATTGTGGGTTTATTTATTCTGTAAAAAAAGGATTTTATTTAAAAAAATGTAAAAGGTTTTATTGTAAAAACCTGTGAAAAAATGTTTAATTTAGAAAAAATCAAATTTGTTGCAAAAAACCCTCGTTTGTGTTAACTAGAGTGTTCGCATTGCAGGTCCATCAGAAAGTATTGGCGAGTGAAAGTGCAGCAGCTCTGAGAGCTGTCAGTCAAACCTGTCAGAGACAGCAGGGATGTGCTTGGAGGGAGATAGTCACTGTGTTATGACTGCAGCTCAGAGTCTAAGGTTAACACATAACTCCCATTTCCCCTCCCTCCCACTTTCCATGAGAGCTCCCCATGCAAGCCGGCAGGCCAATGATGTCCCCACTGACCGCTGTGATCTGTGGCCAAGTGGCGTCTCCCTCTGCCCGATCAGACCCAGCACCTCTTGTTCGCTGGCCAACTGGCCTTCTTCCCTGCAAGCTGGGGCCAGGGCTCCTCCTGGTTCCGTATGTTCTATGCTTTTTTTAGGCTTGTGATGGATGCCAGCCGTCCCTGGGCGCCCTTCGATGCTGCACCAGAGAGGGGATTAAACAGATTTCTCTTTTTTTTCAGAAAAGGGGATGGATGAGTGTAATCACCTATAATCTCAAATTCTAGGCCTCTTGATAATGAAGCAGGGGCTGTTTTGGCAATTTGGATCGTATCCCTGCAGCCACCTACATGAAAAGACCTGTGTAACTACCTAAAACTTGTGAGTAAATAGTTAGATATGCGTTCATAAGCTATAGTTTGTGGTCAGGTAGACACTCTCCATACCCATTTCCAAGGGACTGTTACACTTTGACTAATAATGATTTTTTGCTTTTTTAATTTTAGTCTAAAATGAGAACCCTTGTAAGCTCTTGTCCTACATGAAATGTGGATGATAAAACTGCAGACTACGACATGCACTGTCTCTAATCTTATACTAAGAAGTGGAGCAATATTTTAATCTAAAGGGCTGAGAAAGAAATGGGAAATGTTCATTCCATCCTTCAAACTAAACAAACAGATGAGCAGTTTTAAAACTGAAAAGTGGTCCCTGAAAGATTATATCTATTAAACCTACTGTGACAAATTTAAAAATGTTAAAAAAAAAGTTAAAGCAGGTACTTATGTTGTTTTTGTAATATAAGCAGACTACTGCCACAGAACAAGTGTCAAAATGTTCTATATGCTCCAAAATGATTGTAAACAAGCACATTGAATTATCGAAGTTAATACAAAAACAATTTAACACAACAGAAAGCCTGAATAATGGCCAAAGATTTATACTGCTCGCAGGCAGTTCTGTAAGTCACCTGAATGTTCAGATGGCATCATATTCTAGCTTACCTTTGTCGTAACACATTGTTATTAGAAGAAAGACAGAGATAGTGGCATTGTTGTGGTTGAGTCAAAAGGCATTCTTACTGTCAGAGATATCGATACTGCCAGACAGCAATGCACTGGGGATATGCTTGAAAATAAAACTCATGAAAGAGAGGATAGCAGCGAGAAGAGGTGTGAAAATTAAATGTCATTTTTTGACAGGGATGTCTGAGAATTAATCTGGCAGTGAAGTGTGACAATGTTGTTTGGTGACAAGGCAGGAGAAGACAATTGTCAACATTTCTTCCTCTCCAACAAGTGCTCGCACCCAAGAAGTGGGTGCAAAGCTAAGAGATGAGGCACAAAAATGTGTGAGTGTGTGTGTGTGTGTGTGCCAGCATGACTACTAAGATAATGGCTGTTTAGTGTAAATATACAGGTAAAGAAAGATGACATTTCTTTGGCATTCTGTGTGGTGATTGCAGTGTTTGTATTTCTATTTACACTTTCAGAAGTTTTTTTAGGTGCTATGTCTCATAGAGAAGCTAAAATTTACGATGGTCCTCTATTATGGAATCTTTGTTATGGTGTACAAGTTGTCCGTGTCATATGGAACTGGCTACATAACATATTATATTTTAAAATGTATTGCTTTGTCATGTATTGCTGTTAGGTAGTGTTTATGCATGTTTTGTATTTCCTGTGGTCATATTGAGAACTGGTTCTTGACATAATATTTCTGCTACTCTATTGTAAAGTAGTATGACCTAAATTAGTTGTAGTGCCTGGCTTTCAGATAGCTTATGGCAGCATGACAAATTCTACTTACAATCATGTCATAGGTGTGGAATCAATGATTTTATGTTTACAATTGTTTCAGCTTAACTGTTCTCCACAACTTTCATTGGGAACTTAGTAAATGTCATCAAAACCAACAAGCTGTCCCTTTAAATGAAGAAGATAATACAAACAAATACTGAAATATGTTATGATAAACTTGTATTCTGACATGTGCTGATCAATAGCTATCCAGCAATTCCCACGTTGTCTTTTTCTCACAGGACATGTAAATGGTTCTACTTTTAACAGCATTGCAGCTTTAGGTCCTGTCTTTGAAGCTGCATTCTGATTGGATGTGTGCTTGTGCTTCTTGCTACGTGAATGCACATCCGTGCTTTCACTCACTTTCCCAGGTAGTGCTATTTCGTGTCAGAGGCGAGTTCAGTATAAAAGTTGCACTCACAAAGAAATTATTTTTCAACTGCCCTTTTGTGATGAATGATAGTGATAATAGGAGCCACTGAGTGAAAAACGTGTTTCCTTATAGTGAATCTATGTTTTATTTTGTCAGGTGACTGACAGAAAGCGTCGGAGAGGAGAAAATGAAGGTGCAAGTGAGCTTTAGTTATTAGAGTTGTAACTTGATCATGTTAATTGATTGAAATCTAATCCAATTCATACTATGTCATACAAAGTGCTACAAATGAGATAACAACTAATAAAGCCAATTCAACCGGGTAATAACATTCTAATCAGGCGATTTTAGATATTACCAAGACTTACAAAGACACCTGCAAAAAAAGGAAAAAAAACCCCAAGTGCTTTAAATTTAAAATGAGAATAAATTAATAAATATAATCTAACATCATGTGCAGTAATCATACATTTTTTACTAGTTTTTAGAGCTTTAAGGATGAGGTTGGGCTGTGTAATAATGGGTTATCACTGTTTATAACTCTGTCTGTTAATGGTTGCAATTTCCTTTTAGCTTTAATTAAGTCGATTAGTATAAATATGGAATTTCTTTTACTTTGTGATGAACATTTCTGTTATTGCAGTAGTTGGCATCATTGTGTAGACATTAATGTAAAACAAATACACTAACATGTCATAAAATCCAGAAAAATATTATGTAATAAAATACGTGTATTCAGTTATGCAAAAAGAAGTAGGTAAGTTTAGGTAAGGCAGTAACTGAATAGAGTATTGTGAATTCTTCTTCTTGTTCAGATGTTGTGCCTGCTGAATGACAGGATTCTGCAAATAAACGTCAGTCACAGGAGCAAACATACACTCTGTGGGGGACCTCTGTGGACAAATTTTATGTCCCTACCGATGTCAAAATCATACTTATGCTATTAGTTTTGATTGATATTGAATTTATTTATATTGCTTTAGGAACACTTTGAGATCACTAGTAATACATAATAAAGAATACACAAATACACAGTAAGAATTTCAGCCTTGGATGTTTGGATGCATCCCAGTTTGAATAAATATATGATTTGATGCCTTGTACAAAAAATAGAGACAAGAAGAAAAATAAAACCACTGGTCAACATATTAGGTATATATGTTTTTTTCTACTATGCTCAGTGAACATACTTTAATGATACCTGATACTTGATTTAATCTGCTTGAGATATCTACCCACACGACTGCTATTGCACATTATTTACCACACAGAAGGTACAAAGGTAGGTTTTGGTCCATCTTTCTTGGCCAGAAAGTGACTAAGGTTATTTTCTATCATTTCTAACATCTCCAAGGAAATAACCTACATTGATGTTTGTCTTTCTTTTCTTTTTTTCCCAAGCTTTACATGCAATCTCTGTTGTGGGAATAATAAATGTTTTCCTCAAGAAAACAGAAATAGCTTATTCTTTTGACATGACCATTCAGCTTCAAAGGTAGAAACAGCATGTTGTTACTCTGCCACAAAGAACCAGGATGTAGATTTGAAATGTCTTTATTGAATGTGTCAACCAAACCTTCCTTTATGAAAAAAATGATTCATTATAAGTGCAACTAGATGAGCCGGTGAGCTAAACATATCAGGAAAAGTTTAGAAATGATTCATTAAGTTACTTTAATTTGTTATGTAATTATAACCCATATTTATCTTTAGTTCAAAAAGCTGTTAACAAGAAATTTCTCTTTAAAAAAATATTCTGGAAGCAAATATGAACCTGAATCCTACATTCCTTTTCAAATACATGCTTCAGTCAAAATCCTGACATCAGTCAGTGGCATCTCTCCTCTGAACATGTGATCCATCTCATGATTATATATACCAAGTCTCTGCTTGATCAAAGTCCCCAGTAGCAGCTACTGTAGTTTCACCATAATGGGCTCATTCGATTACAATGTGCAAAGTACTCCATTAGTTTCTCTGTTCATGAATCATTAAGTGCTGGCTATGATCAGCCAGCTTCATGATGAACTGCAGATTGAGGAAATGGAAAATGCTAGAGCTGCCTGAGGTCATAGGTGGGTATAATATTCTCAAAGGCTAAACGAACAATCATATATTAAGGTAGTCTGTGAATGGTGACCAAGTTGTGACCAAAAAGAAAGAGAGAGAAAAACTGCATGAGTGTAAAAAAAAAGGAAATTCACAAAAACAAATTGATGTTAATATCTATCTATCCATCAATCCATCCATCCATCCATCCATCCATCAGTCTATGTAGAAATAAAATAATTTTATCATTAGGTTTACTTACATTGACATTTTTAAGGATGTACAAATGAGCCATTATACCAATGTTACACCATAACACCACGAAACTTGAGATATATCCATGTTTGTTCTGTCAGGCAAAAAGCCAAAAAGATCTAGTAAAGAGAAAGGACGGCGGTGATGAAGTAGCAGATGATAAAAGCCAGACTTTAAAAAGGATGACAAAAAAGGACAACTGAGAGTTGAAGATGTAAAAAAAAGAGTGAAGCGGGTAGTGAGAATGAGACATGGAAGAATAGACGGTGAATGTTATCTGTACCCCATCCACAGTGCTTGGGAGAGTGAAATTGATGAGTTCATCTTCGTCTCATTATTGTCATGATGGATCAGATTGCTGACTTCCCTCAAAGGCGACTTAATGACTCGTTGACACAAATCTGAATGACTGCCTTCAACGGTGGCATCCATTAGTGAGCCACACAAAGCTCTCAGATGTGCTTAAACAAAATTGATAATTACCAAGAGCCTTCATCATTATAATGAATGGATACAATAAAGGGACAATTCATGTAGCATTCAATGCATTCGGTCCTGCCGTTAAGAATGCCCAGGCGGTTACAAATCCGAGATGATTTTTAACTCCCTTATAGAATTATTTTTTGTTTTGATGCAGCCACAAACTATAATAATTTTTGTTGATACATGCTGCAAAACAAAATGTACAAACGCAATAGAAAGGCAGGTAAGGGCCGAACATGATGAACTGAATGTATCATTTTCTCTGTGTCTTTGATTGAGCTATTTCTACGGCCCAACCTCATGCAGTACAAGCTATTATAATAAGGTGGCAATATTCTGATAATTACAGTGCTTTACTTCTTATCCCACCAGCTCAATCCCTCTATTCTTCTATTCCCCAACAACCACTACCTCCATCCCTCCACCCTCATTCTGGTTTGAGTTGTTTCTTGCCTTTGTTAATGCTCAGGCTCTAATGGCCATGGCGTCTTCCCCGCCAAGGCTTGTCTGCCTCTTCCATCCCCGTACTTATTTAATAATGAGACCACACAAGACAATGTCTCTATTCATAATGGGGTGGTAGAAGAGCCATCTTGGTTGGCATACAAATCAAAGCAGGGCCAAGGCAATATAACAGGAGAGATCTAATTTAGAGATAAATTGGATCTTTGCTGATGATTGACTCAAGAATGAGTTGAACTTAGTCCCTGTCAGTGTGATTCCAGGTTCTATGAGTGTGTTGAAATCAAGCTGCCTCATACACACACCAAGAGAAACTAAATATGGAGATCTGAAGCATCGCTCTGTTTGTGGTGCTGTTGTTTCGACATCCTGATGGTTGTCTGCTGCTATGACAAGAACGCTTCGTTGTTTATTTCCTTCTGTTTGTGCTGGAGAGTTCAGGATCCCATGCCACCTTGTCTCATTTCATCTAAGAGAAAACAAGAAATCATTTTTCTCAGTTTGAAACAACAGACCGGCAGAGGGATGGGTTAGGTGAGTATTCGCTCAAAGTGTGAATTTCAGCATGACTGACTGACACCTAGTCACTTTTAAGGATTCTTTGTGTACCTAACCATTTGTTGTCCTATATTTTTTAGATTATTTAATATTTCTAGCAAAAGCCTGTGTCTGTATTTGCTTATTTACTGGTTATGTTCCACCTGCACACTATTGCATGCCATCCAAGAGGATCCCTTCATATTTCACTCTTTATCCTCCAGTCCCATATCCAATCCTCAAAATGCTACGATCCATGTTGATGATGTGAGGAGGCAGCATTAAACTTAAAAACGGGGGCAACGCTTAGTACGCAGGTGGTTGTCTGAGCTTAACCAAAAGCCAAGAAAGGCCAGCAACTGTCTGTGGGGATTTAACCATGTTATTGCTTTGATGCATTTTAAATTGACCTCAACCATACTTTGGAGACAAGGAGAGAGGGCAGAAGCACCCAAAGCAGACGATCAATTACTATTCTATAATTGGACAGAGCTTTAATGAGGCTGGCGGATGCAGCCTTGTGCACCTTTGTCAACCAGAGTCACTAACGTGGGTGGCCCAATCAAAGCATGTCCTCATTAGCATATCCCTGCACATGCAACACTAGGCTTGAGAGAACAGCACTTAAAACAAAAGAGTTTCTTCTTGGATCCAATTTTTCAGTAATGAGTGACCCCCATTCATTTCCGTATAGAACAGTCAGTCACCACTTACAAAGCGATGTATTTAAGCCAATAAAATGAAAAAGCTCTACAGAAAGGATATAAAATCTGACTATTCACTATTTAAAAGGAGACTTGTCAATTTTCAGAAGCAGTAACAAGGCAGTGTGTGTATGTGTGCATATATATATAAATGTATGTGTTGTATGTGTGTGTGTTCGTATGAAGAGGTGAGGAAAGCAAATGTTCCTGTATCAATTGTTCATTGATGGTTTGCTAACTCCTAAAATAGGAAGTAAAGCTTATTGGAAAGGTTCTGTCAGTCAAGCTAAAAAAGCAAGGTTTATGTTTCATTCCTTCATTATGTTGGGTGGCTAACCTAAATTTGGATCATTGTGTGGTGTTGGTAATATGTATGAGTTTCTCATATTATTTTGTAACATACTAAATTGTTCATATAAGTACGTTTTGAACCTAAAGTGTTGCTTTATCTTTGTGTGTAATGTAAATGTAGGGGTTAAACTTGCACAGCTTTGTGTATTTGTTTGTGTGTTTAAGAATTTAAGTAGATGATAAGGAGGCATCATCGCTAAGCCATCACCAAAATCCTTATCTTGCCTATTGTTTTTGCCAGTTTACTTATATATTTAGGTTTACTCCAGTGAGCAAACATGATTTCTATTTTTTTGTATGCCATGATAGTTGGATTACTTTTGTATTGTTGTAATGCACAAAATTAAGATGATTCTGGTCATTTTAATTGCATGATGCTGGGTGTATTCACATGAACATCAACATATAAAGATAAAAAAGGAATTTTTAATTGTTACTGCTTTTATCTGTTATTGTTTTCACTTGAAGGTTGCAATTATATGATGAAAAATGTAAATAATGCAGAAGAAAACTGCTCCTCGTCTCTTTAAAACACACCCACGCTGGCTGCATCTCTTTATCAAAGCTAAATAAATACCAAATACAATTTAATTAACTTTACCAAGTTTATCATGACCATATTTTGAGATAAATATATTTGGCATCATGCTTGTTTAAGCAGCTGTGGTTGATTACAATGCACCACCCATAATAAACAGGTAATTTTATAGTAAAAACAAGAATTATGTTCATTATGTGTTGGATGTACTTCATTTTTGTTTCTTTTCACTGTGCACAGTAATCATGTGTGTAATATCATATAATTAAGAGTTTTGTGACCAGCCAATGAGTCAAAGATGAAAAGAATCAATGAATCAACCTTACTGTTAAGGGATAATCATCTTAAGGGAGATCAAAACTGAACAACATCATATAAAGAGCATACTGAGCTATTTGTACATTTCTAATAATAATTTCTATTTAAGATGGAATTCTTTACCTGAAATTTCCCCTTATACTTTCAATTTTATGTGGCATTTGCTTTCAATTGACATATGCCACGCAAGTGGGGAGTTTACTCACTGGAAATGTGTACCACAAACACTGTATAATGCGCAGAGCCAAAGGCTCTCAGTTTACTGTGTGACTCAGCATATACTCACTACCTGCAGAGCACTCTGCATCAAAGCAACTTAAAATGACTGCACTGTGTTTTTACAATCAAAGTCAGCATCCTGTGTCTTTGTCTGCACAGCTGACGCCTCATTATGGTTAGATCACTTAATCTGTAATGTTGTCTCCAGGAAGCAGTCAAGTATTAGTATTTATGTAGCCTATAACATAAAAATTGACATTTCAAACTTTCTTGTTTCAAAAGTTTGAAGACAGGCTATGGCAGCAGCATATGGTCACATAAAAAGTGTATGTTTAATTAAACAGTGAAAGGATATTCAAGCCTACTCTTCCAGAGTATGATGATCATTTATTTATTCAAAATGAACCCTGTGTGAAAAAGGCCTTAATATGTTTTAATTTCTCCCACTAAAAGATCGTCACTACCCCATCCATCCTTTATATGTACAATATAATCCAGTTTGATTATAATGTAAGATGCCTCCTCTAAGCAAATACTTTTTCACATTATTACAACTATTACAACTTTTACTGACCAGCAAGAAAGAAGTTTATTCATACTGACATGATCCTGCTTTTGGCTTAATTTCATGTATTAGAGGCAATGGAAGGAGTATATTAAGTCTTTCAAGCTTTCCTAAAAATACAAATAAATCAAGAAATGCTTCTGGAAGAGCCACCTCTGAATCTTTAGAGAACCATGGCTTTTATGCTTCCTGCCATGTATCTTGGATTCATACAGATACATGTTGCACTTTTATCAATACAATAATGGAGCCTGTACTGCAGTTCTTAACATAGAGGAAACAGACATTTCCATTGAGTAACTTCTGGATCACAGGCTGCCTCCTGCATATTTTAGACAGCCACTCCTCCTCCATTTCCTGCCATGAGAGCATATCTCCAGCAGAAAGCTTCCTGCTTCTGCACATTGCTTCTACGTAAAAAGATCAGACTACAATTTTTACATGTTTTTCCTGAAAATGCTTGCCATCAATGTATGATGAAGTCTATCTACTCACTGACAAAATTTTACACCATGGGATCTCAAGCAGAGAAAGTGACGTTTTTCCATGGCAACCTTAGGTGATCTTTGTAATCTTTAAAGTTAGCATTATTATCAGTCATTCAAACCTCAAAGACCACAGTTGAATTATATCACAACAAAACCACCCACATATAGTTAGATAATAAATAATTAACAAAAGCCTGAATTAAACTGTTCTAAGCATATTTGCTCAAACTAAGTAAATCAAACGTTTTGCTGGTTTGAGTTCCGGCTGGGAGGAGGTCTGAACAGTGACCTTTCTGTGTGAAATTAAATAAAGAAATTAAAATACATTTTTGATAAGTCGAACAAACTGAAAACAAAAGTACATGAAAGGTACTCATCTAAAAACGTATTCCAAACAGGGAAACAAATGAGCGGGTATCAAGCCAAACAAAGCTTGCAGGTAAACCAGACTGACGTTTAACAAAGGAAAGTGCTGAGCTGAATACACAAGAATCACAAAAATGGGACACCAGTGAACAGACTCAAACTGTCAATACAAAAGGAAAAACCAAAGCTGCAGGGATTAAAACCAGACATGGCGTTTAATGCGTACTTATTCAAATTAAATTAAATGCTTAGAAAAAAAGTTACTTTCAAAAACAGATTGGTGAACATGAAGAATAACTCAAACTGTATGGCTTCTTTGTATTTCCTAAATTACTTTTTGCAGGTGGAAATTTCTCTTATTTTATTTGTTTTATCATTATTTTATTGTACTTCACGAGTGGGATGTGTTTTATAAAATGTTGCATGGGGTTGTCCAAGCAGGTATTATTGTCACTGTGATGCAGTCTGATAAGATTCACCCCTTGTTTCCGTCAGCCACTAATAGGAAAGAACAGGCATATATAAAATGTTTGACAAGGGGTTTAAGTGCTGAGGATGAAGAATTTTTTAAAAAAAAATGCAATGAACAAATTCAAATCTCTCTCTTGGTTAGCTCAAGTATGCAGAGCACAGCCCTCACAAATCTTGAACCAATCTTCCATTTCACAGAAGTGGTAATCCTTTATTTATTAATAAAATCAAATTGAACAAATGAGACTTTTGGTTACTGTCTTGTCTCTTGTACATGAACTTGAAGCTGTAGCGTTTCTCTCGAACAAATTGAAGCCATGTTTCTGACGATGTTGGGCATTTCATGGCAAGTTTAGCAAGGAAATTGCAAAGGCTCATTAGATGTCCTCCTGGTGTGCATGGTTTCTAAAGGATATCTGCATTTCTTATCTGAAGCGGCAGGCTCCACTCCAATAAGGCAGGAACTATTATGAAAGTAGTCCTTGCCAAACTTTAATACATGTTATCCACTGAAGAAGAAATATTTAATGTCCTTGCCAAGCTAGAGGACAGAAGTACCCATGATGATGCTTCCAACCCTGAAGTGCGGTAACCCTTTCTCCGTTTTAACTGATAGGCCACATCATTACCAGGCTTTCACACCATTGGGGAAAGGCAGGTGTGGACTGAGTGGAAAGGAAAGCACAGTGCCTTGGATCAATTCAGTGTAGCTGCTGGGGCTCAGCTGCCCAAATATGCTATTCAAATGCAAGGACTGGTGTGCTGCGACAGGGCTGTGCCGGACCAGGTACATCTGTATCTCCTCCAGCACAATGTGGAGGAGGTGAGTGACAGCAGGTGGGGATGCAGCCCAATTAGAGCATAGCTGTTGGAGGATGATGAATGGGGCTGGCTTAGAGAGCCTCAGAGAAGCATACGCATAGGCAGGCTAGAGATGCCCACAGCTGTCTTACTGAATGAGTATAAACATGCTGAGGGGTTCCTCTACACAGAATAATGTGAGCAGCATCTGCAGGCTGGTGTGTGCACTCCTGTCTCACCTCTCTTTTACAGGCTATGACAGTTACGACTTCACCTGCTTGACTGACATGGCCTTGAACTAAATTTAGAGTCAAGAAGCTTGACAATAACTAACACCCCCCCTCACACACACACACACACACACACATGCAGATTCAAACAGAGATTAAAATATTAGTTGTCTGTCATGCAAAAGACAATTTGCTGCCTTTTCATTGTGAGAAACATGCTTTTGTGTGAAGTATAAGCACAGTCCTTTCACCTGTTGCTAGGAGACATAATCGTGCTTCCACTGATATGTTGAGCCATGATGAGATGTTTGGTCTAAGATGTGCCACCCTGGTTTAAAAAAAACATGTAATGGGTTTGTCCACATGTTTAAAGTGTTCTCTGGTGATAGCATGACGCATAGCTATAGATTGTGAGACGGCAGTGCATCATCATTGCATTGTTGCTATGAATAAAAATAGTTCAAGTGAACCATTTCATCATGTAACAACTTAAGTGAAACATCGTAAGTGCGTAAAGGTTAAAAGCATATTTAATCACATGACCTGTGACTCTATATAGACAAAATAATTTGGAAAGTAAGTATAATTTTGGAGATGTGATTGTTGGCCACATTTTGCACTTTGCATTAACTATTACAGGTGTCACATGTGCCAATATGAAACCTGGTTGAAAGCAATTCAACATGCTGTATATGGTCAAACCATCATCCAGATGCATTTTTCCACCACATGTTCAAGCAGATTTCAGTCTCATAATAAATGGTACTTTTTGATGTTTTTCAGGAAATGTGAAGTATTTGGAACCCTCTGACTTGGACAGGTCTCCTTGTTTGCTACTGATTTGGTTGGTGTCACATAGATTTGTAAATGTGGAAGATGCATTCTTTATCATGTTTATTGATCCATCCATCCATCCATTTTCTACTGCTTATTCTCTGAACGGGGTTGCGGGGGGGCTGGAGCCAATCCAGGCTGTCATCGGGCAAGAGGCGGGCTACACCCTGGACAGGTTGCCCTAAAAAGTCTAAATTTTTAGACATCAAGTGTCAGTGGTAATATCAGAAAATGTAATGTATTCATTTTGTACCACTTATAAACTATAAGAAATGAATCTCACAGTCAGAGATGCTAGCAGATGCAACCACTGGTTCGAACAGGCAGATGCTTATTGGCCAAGGTCCAAAGCAAAGCTTTCAATGCTATTAGCCAGCTAGCCTGCCTGCTAAGCAGCTGTTACCAGTAGTGGTGTAACACAAATAAGTAACTACTTAACAGTTGAAGCAGCAGTATCTACCTTCTCCCATAGCTTTGCCCTGGTGAAAGCCCCTAACACAGACAGGATCATTCAGCCTTTCTAAAAATGTTGGAGGCTCTCTGCAAATTTAAATGCAATATTGCTCATTTATAGCATTATTGGCTGATATTGCTCAAATCTCTCCTAGTAAATTAAAAAAAATCCTATAATGCTACGTTCACAATATTAAAAACTGGATTTTTATCAGGAGTGTGCTCGAAACATAAGAATTTTTCAAGCACACAGTTAGATATATAAAATGCTACCGAAATTTATGACTCACTAAGGGATCCTTGCTTCAGGAAGCCCTGTGCTGTGTGGAAGTCTTTCATAGGGAAAATAAAACCACTCTTTATAACGTGTGCAGACTGGGAAACTCTCTTACACCTGCAAGTGCTGAACATCTACCAAACCTTTGTGGAAGAGATTAGCAGAGCTTTATAATTTAATTTCATTACTGTGTGAAATAGGAAGAGACGTTTGCAGACCACCTGTCTTTCAGTGCCATTACGTTAATCCCCTGTAGTTATGGGAAAAGGTGCTGAGCTCTTCATTTCCTCTATAATGTAGGGTTGGTCCAGCAATGACTTCGGAAGTTAATTATATAAACTTGTTTGCAAAACACTTGTGAGAAAGATATAGGTCAGCTTTGTGATGAACTAGAGTAATATCAATAACATGAAGAGTGTACAGTTAACCTGTATATTCCCTAATGAGTTGCCCTTACCTTGCATCAGTTGGTGGGTGAGGTAGAGTGAACAAGAAAACCAAATAACACATAGCAAATTTAGGAGAATAAACAAACTTAGATGATTGTTAAAGAGCACGGTAGATAGAATAAAAACAAGTTATAATGAGGAAAAAAAGCTTATCAATGAAACAGAAGCTGTCATGTGTTTTTATAGTGAATAAATTTGGTTTATTCTATCAATGGCTAAAAACCCAAATTCTTTTCATTATAATAATAATCCATGATTTCATGTAGAAAAATCATTACATGATTATGAGGATATAGTTTCCTGTGTTGTCATTTCTTTGAAATGGAGCTCAAAAACAGACTGGCTGTGAAATCTGCACTGCCCACATTCACCAAATGGCATTACACAATGAAGAAGAGTTGCTAACCCAGTAGAGTTAGAAACAGGAAATATGATGGCTTTATGTTACCTGTGTGATGATGTGTAATGTGGAAATATAACAAAAAAAAAATCCTGGGACACCATCCTCTCTTAGAGGGAAATAAAATGTATATTTAAATTAATTTAGTTTCACAATGCTATTCTAATGTTCTTGTTTGAATTGGCTTTAGGGCCACGCAGGGAAATATGAAATACAAGCATTTAACCCTTAACATTGACTTATGATACATTTAATTCCTTAGATGTTTTGCATCATTTTGGAGGGAAAAATTCTCAAAATTCTGTCAAACACAATCAGATTTTTGTCTTCTGCCCCTTAATGGACAGCAGAAAGCAGAGGAGTTTTTACAATCACGTGACAATAAATGATAAATATCCGTAAAATTTTTTTTCTTATGGAAAAATAAAATCAGACTTTTCCTACCGCTCATTCATAGTTTGATTCTTTAAGAGTTCAAATAATATGATTTGACCACTATTCTGTAAAATAGATAAAGTATGAATCTTAAATCACAAATATTAAATATGGTGGTTAACTGAAAGTCATACTTTGAAAAAGTGTGAAAAAAATAGGGCAAAATAAACATGCACGAGTTTAACTGTGGTGTTGATTAATTAATATCAAAGAGAAATTAGGAAACATTTCTAAACTAGACAAGATTTATTGACAGTGTAAGAAACATTACTACTTACTAATTAAGGAGATTACGATCAGAAATCTTTGTGACGCTAAATAAATCAGCAGTAACAAGAGAGGCAACATGTCCTGGTCAGAGGGTTCAAACTCTTGACTGACCACCTACATGTGCATGACAAATTACTTTATATTTTACTCTCTTTACCAAGTTCTATAGAATGATATGGACTATTGGAAAAAGCCAAAAATTTTGGTTTTAATCGTAACAATAGGTTGAGTAAAGCACTTTGAATTGTCTTGTACATAAAATGTGCTATACAAATAATCTTGCCTTGCCTAAACATGTATTTCTGACCAGTCGCAAATGCAATTCATCTTTCACATCATTTTGTACTCCAGTTGCAAAAAGGAAGGCTGGAACAAAAACAGCTTTGTTACACAAACAAGGGTTTACAAATTTTAGTTCAGTAAAATAGTTTGTCAACAACAAGTCTTTTATTCTAAAATATATAAAAAACATGCTTATATATATCGATGATATAATAGTGCTCAGGTTTGTCAAGATAATAGGGGTGAAGTACAACATGCAGCATCTTGGCAGAAATGATTGTGAAATTCCAAACAGCACAATCCATAATTACTCCATTGGGAATGAGGTGGTGAAGAGGGTCACAAACTTTAAATTTCTGGATTACCTGAGGCGGGAAACCAGTTCTGGCACATCTACAACACATCACATGTCAAAAAGGCCACGATGTGGTTAACTGGGTATATCTAGTGCTAAATTTATAAACATAATACTATTATAAATTGGTATAGAAAGCTTGCTGTGGCTATTCAAAAGAAACTATGTCAGATTAATACATTCAGAAAATATCAGAATGTAGTAAAAAGGAAAAAAAATCCATCTCAGAGTCCAAAGTAAGCAAGAATATAAAAGAAAAAAAACTTTTTCTTTAACATAATCAGTTTTAGTTCAAACTGAAAAGCATTTAACTTCTCAGGGTTTACTTGCTGCTTTGCTTGGTCACTGTTGTGAATCACTGATGTCATTTATCAGCAAAAGTACATTCACAGGAGCTCTTAATGCATGACCAGAGTTTCAATTCCACATTCTGCTAAATTCAAGTTTTTCACCTTGTAAAGGTGAAGGTTGGGGTCTGTGTTTTGGCTGACAGGAATAATCTCCCCTCCAAAAAGGTGGTGTTCAAACGCTAATCACCACCCCCAGCATAATTGACTAATCCAAGTTTGAGTAAGGCTAATTTATGTGTGCAACACCAAGAAAGCTTAAAGACAATCCTGGGGTGTCATCTCTATGATAGATATCTTCCCTGGTGTCCTTGTTGCTGTGCGAATTCCCATATGTCAACATATCTAGATTTGACAGGCTCTGTGTTAAAATTCAGGACTTAGGGCATTTTCTTAGGGTTCTATCGACACCTGAAAGCACTGCGCATACATGCCTAATTTCACAAGTAAAATTCTGCTGCCGGTGGCCAACATCTGTGCCACCATAATTGATAAAACTTTATGACGTTTCAGCCAACAGAGAGAGAACTGTGCATATTGAGGCATGCGGCAGAATGTTAATGGTTTAGTTTGGGGTTGGGGGAGAAAAATGAATGAAATATACAAAGTCTGCTCTGCAGTAATCTGGATGTTTGAATAAAGCATGTTACCATGCTTTGTCACTGTGGATGATCAAGTGGCAGACATGCACTGGAGATGAGACTGCAGAATATGCAGGTAATGCATTTCATTTACATTCAGTTCATATTTAATTTATGTTTTGTTTTAGATTTTTATATCTCCATATGAGGTAAGCAAAAGTCTATAATCAGAAATTAGATTTTGGTGCTAATATAGTTGTTTAATATCCTCTAATTAGACATTTAATCATAGTCTACCTCCTCTAAAAATCTTGTTTGAAAAGATTTTGAATTAAATAAGTGTCCAACTACAGGTTATTATACAATATAACGATCATTACCTGTCCATTATAGCACACTAAAGTCCATTCAAAGTTTTCCAATTGGTACTGGCTTTGAAAGTAATATTACTAAATGGGAAGCTGGAAGAAGGGACAGTCTGAGGAGAATATTTGCAGTCTTTTTTATGCCTTTACAATGTCTACTTATTTATCTGGATATCTCATTAGTCTTGCATTTGAGGAATAATTATTTCTTTCTGAAAGCTCTTTTGATTAAAAAAAGCCATAATGTAACCAATACATTTGTCTGTCTCTTCTTATAATTCAGTAAAATGTGTGAGCTTTGGTAAATAATACATAAACAATAGTCAATAGTGCTTTTTTCATGCATGAAATTAGATTTTTTTGCATTAATTCACAACAGAACAGTTCGTTCATGGTTTAAAGAAAATATACTAGCACTCAAAGGTCTTCTGTCTTATTCTGTCACTTTGTGCCTGATTGACAAAGCTTTGACAACAACGAGATCCAGGCAAGCATTGTTCTGCCATTTCAGATGGCTGAATAGTTACCAATCTCCAGAAAGTCTGAATTAAAGTAAGCCACAGAAATGCAGCCTGTTGTGTTTAGTGTGTAGTGTAAATCTATTTGCCACTTCTGGGTCACCTGTGTAACTGTAAACAAGGTTTTATGTTGTAACACTGTAAATCTGTCTTTCCAACAAATTTATTCACACACACAAAAACATTCTTAAAGATATATGTTTATTTTGTTATATTATTTACACGGGCCATGTATATTTGTAGAAAAGATATACTTTGCACATGTTCTGCCATAAGGTTGAAAAGAAAAAAAAAGAACATTTATTTTAAAAAATTTTCTTTAATTACTGACACACTTTTACCAATTTTGACAAATATTTAGGGGATTTTGAAAAAGAAGTGCAGATTTTTCATGAAGGTATTTCCAAACTTATCCCCCGAATGTAATTTATATACAATATAAACTGTTTTAAACTCTAACCAACCTGCTAATAAACACATTTCAGATAGAACCTTAGCTCATGAGCATGTCCAAATTGCCATCTGTGGTGGCTGCGAACAAGATGGAAATAACAAGTCAAGCTGGAGAGTCAGCTGGGGCTGGCTAAAGGACTTGGAGATGAAGTCAAATTTTTTGGGAGGGTCATTTGGGAACAAAGCAGGTCTCTATGATTCAAGGTCAAGTACTGAGCACCTAGGGTCCTCCTTTTTTTTTACTACTTCTTTTTGTTTTTACAGAAAGCATCCAAAATATAAGCTTGTTTTACTCCCTGACCAATCCAGACTTTCCACTTAATTATAAAAGTCATAATTAACTACAAATCAGCAACAGCCAGAATGTGTTAGTATGCAAATTTACACATAGAAAACACATCTGGATTTATTTAATATTCACTCATGCAATGCACTATCATAACAAATGGAATATAATTAAGTTTGAAACATGCACCTACATTTCCACTACTGGCAGAAATACAGAATAGTATTTGTGTTTTACTTTGCTTTCTACACTGTAGAAGGAATGTTTGTTTTCCCATTTACAGTCCTGTGCTAATCATCTTCCTGGACTGTTATTGCACAGTCGCGTATCTAAAGCAGTGATTCTTAAATCCAGTCCACAAGTACTGCTGCCATTCATGTTTGAGATGTTTTAATACTCCAATACACTTCACTTAGACTCAAGGACCTCCTCTTCAGGTTCTGTACAAGTCTATTAATCCTGGTTAGAGATAAGTACGCATTGTTTTGCATTTCCACAAGAAATAACTGAAATCGGCCACACTTTTCCTGGACTCTTTATTCTAGTCGCTATCGAACCAATCCAATCCAGAAGGCTGGGACTTGACTGGTTGAAAGAGTCATCACTTCTTGTGTGACCAAACCAAAGCAATGACATGTTTAAGCATACCAGGGTTTCTTTTTGGTTTTTTTTGCCATTTATAGCGACATGCCAAGAAGAAAGAATAAAAATAGCTGGATGTCCACCATTCTCATCCTTTTGCATTTTTTGTTATATTACAAATAAGGCATTTCACTATTATGATATCACACAGTAGCTGACTGGTTTATTGCTATTCAGCCCATACACTGTCTGACAGGTAAATATACAGTTGGCTCTGTCCTTCAAGCTCTAAATGTTTTCCTGTTTCAGCAAACCTGATTCATTGTGCAGAACTTACAGACAAACTATTAAATCCATTTAATTTCAATCAGGTGTGTTAGAACAGTGAAGCATCAAAACCTATCGGACAGTGGTCATCAATGGGCAGAATTGCTCATCCCTGTTCTGGATCATTATGTCCTACATACACATTACACCACTCGGTCAAGGTAAAGTTGGACAGTTCATATCTACGCAGGTAAAGGAGTTGCTTCACATACTGAGGTTGCAGCTCCTTAATGCAACTGGCTCAGGTTAGATTCCTGTTTTGGGGTCTTTTACTGCCTGTCACCCCATAACTCCACCTCCTTTTCTGTCTATGCACTGACCAATGAACATCATTAGAGCCAAAAAGGATAGAAAAAAAGTTAAGGTACAGTATTGGAAAATAAATAAATCTGATTTGTCCTAGATAAACCTAAAACTAACCACCTAACTTCCTACCGATACAAACTTTTACTGAAACAAAAGATGCCTGTATACACAATCACAAGATCAGATGCGATTTCACAAAAATGCATTTAATAAAAAAAAGAGCATTTAGCATTAAATATTTATTACATTAAAAGGAGTATATTCAGAACCGAACTGGTTCAGGCGTCTGTGTTTTTTGCAAGTGACTATAGTTTTGGCAAAACTGCCCATTGCATTTGAAAAATGCAAGCACATAAACAGACAAATGCTTTTTATCATGTTCATCCATTATTAAAATATATTGGAGCTGCAAGTAAACAGTGTATATGTTATGAATGCATTTTGTCAGGATGTGACAAAAGATCAAAATTGGCTGCCGGTTGTGCAGACATGCCTGTGGTTTTAGAAAGCAATTAGCTGTCTGTTCACTGCTTGTTTAGAAGTAACCGTATTGCAAGATTGCTACAAAGGTACAGCTAAAGAACACAGTGTCAAACTGCCTGCATCATCTACTGGCTGTTACCCGTAGCCACAGGCTCAGACTTAGTTCCTTAGTGTTCCTTTAAATTGCTGTAAGAAGGAAAAAAAAATTAAAAAACACTTTGAAAAATTCAAACCCTGAGCACAACACTGACCTGCCAGAAAAATGGTTGTTTGGAGAATTAAATGAATTATGAAAGTGCAAAAAACAATTTAGTCTCGCATATCCAGCTGCCTTTCTAATAAATCACTGCCACCCAAAAAGAACTAATTTGTGTTGTTGTACTGTGAGCATGATTGATGAGCGCACTCTGTGTTGCAGTAAAGGAGACACAGTTCAACAATGCAGCACAATATCTTTAAAAGTCGGAGGTGGGGGGGTTGAAAAAAAATCCTCCTCTTTAATCTCTGCAACTTGTATCCATTATTGATATTGATGAACAGAGTTCCTCCCAAGCAACAGAAAAAAGACTTTTTCCATACCTTCCTTATGTTTGTTCTTGTTTTTATTTGTCACTGTAGAAGCAAACATTTGGCAAACGCTCCACTTTAAATTAATATGTTGCAGCTGCCATTTGTATTTGTACATTATACATTTATCCCAGTGTAGTCGTCTGTGCAGAATAATCTCAAAAGCAGATGACATGCTGTTTGGTTAAAACACTAAAGTCATCAATAAAAAGGCCAACAAATTCATATCATATCGTAAAGTTAATAACTACAAATATTATTAAATGTTACATCACATTCTGCAATGTTTTTTAAACCTTCAGTAAATTTAGCAGATGTTCCCTAATTAAGCCTTTTCTGCATACTCCCAGAAAATTTCCATCACACACGTGAATTGTTGCAACACAAACACATAAATATGCAAACTGCTCTACAGACTGTGTATCTGATAGAGAAAGAAAGGAGAGCAGCACTGAGCCGCATAGCCCTATTGTTGAGAAGTGAGAAGTGATCTGACACCACAGACATCAAATTGATATTAATATCTATGAGAAGCCTTTACCTTTTGAGTTATCACTCTAGCGGTCAAATGCCTTCCAGGAATGAGGCACAGCCAAGAACATGAATGTTTAACAAGACTGCTGCATAGTTCACCTCAATGCAAGCCTCGAGCTCATGAGTTGAATTATTAAGCACTGCAAGCATGGTCCAAATTCCTACTGAGATTACATTCATAGGTCTACTCTCAGCAAAGTGTTAGGAAACAACAGAATTTAGGATTGAGATTATTATCGCCTGGGCTGTTCGCAGTTTTCCAGGAAACACATCGCACCAACTACAGCAAGGATAACCGGCCATTATTCGGATTTTACCGTCAGTTATTCATTATAGATCATTAAAGTGATAAACGGGGCCAACCTTTTAAAAAATGAGGCAAAATACTTCATAAATTTAAAGATGAGATATTTGCACCAGGAGTAAAATAAAAGCAAAGACAGTTTTTAATTTAAATAAGACGATGGAGGAAACATTTTGTCAGCTGGAACAAATCGTAAAGATGGGCAAGACAATTCAATAAACAGCCAGTTTAGAGAGAGGTGTGCTCCTTTCTTATTCTTCAACTTCAAGAACTACAACTTTACTGTCAGCCACACTTTTACTGCTGCTTTGGAAATGTTAGGAAAACAAACAATAACAAAAACAAAATAGTAGCCATGCCTGCTTTGCCTGAGGTTTGCTACGTCCCTGTTTATTTATCACTGAAGAGTTCAGCAACATTATGTCAAAGACAAAGAGCAGGACTCTTTTCTCAATTAGGCTATATTTCAAATGTGTCAATACTGTCAAGAATAATATGAGCCAAGCTAAGGGAACAGTTCAGGGCTTGTGTTTGTCAAACTTTTTAGAATTGCCCCTAAGAACAATGCTAATTGACTTATGAGTAAAATAATCCACTGCTAACAATTGCACGTAAAAGTTACTATTCAAGTGTCTCACTAACACTTTTAGCAAAGTTTAGACCAAAATGTTAAGTGTCAGTCTCTGTTCAGGGATAAAGCAGTAGATAATGGATGGATGGGTTATATTTATGTATATATATACATTTACAAATATACTCCTCAGCTCTTCACTGCGGCTTATTCCCTGCTGTCTTGCGTAAAATGTGCAGATTTGTAGTGTGGATTTAAAAAAGCCTTTGAATTAGGACAGTACTTGGCACGCCACTAAGAAAAATGTAGCCAACAAATCGACACTTTGAAGTATGTAGACCCTGAATTGGGACACAGCTTTGACACTATCATAGGGCAGTGTTTCCTAATCCCGTTCTTCATGTAGCACGTCCCTGCATGTCTTAAACATGTTCCATCTCTGAGATATCTGAGTCAGATTCATGACTTCCTGTGAACGAGCCTTGCATTTCGTTCAGGTGTGTTAACAAGGGTTGTCTCTAAAACATGCAGGGCAGTTAAAGTGAGGTCTCAGTGAGTTTTTAATGGATTATGAGCAATATTATTTTGACAATGAATCAAGAAAGTTATACAAATTATATACATTGGCAATAAATAAAAAAAGTCATTTAAATCCTCAAAAAAAGAATTGTATTAATATAATTTACCTTTTATCAATGTCATATGGATGCTGCATCTGTCACCCTAATAAAAAAAGAATTTATCATGTTATAAGCAGATAGTTTCTTCTAAAAACATGAAACTTTTTGCATTGTCACATGATACGTTTTGCAGTGAAAACATTGGATATAATCCATGTTCATCCTTTAATGAGAAAACTGTGCATGCAGTAGATCAGAGAAATATCTGATTTACCAGACAGGATTAATTTGTACTTCACGGGGACTGATGGTTGGAGGACACTTCCTCTCTCAGTCCCAATGGTGAAAATAGAATTTATAATTTCAGTTTTAGTTTTCAGAAGACAGCAAGGCCGTATGACCACTGGTACATGCTAACCAAAAGCAACACACACCCAGACACGTGCACACCATCTCACTGCACGCAGGCAGGTGAAGTGTTCCTAATATCTGTCCCACTTTCCTGTGTGTACAACAATAAATCAGAGTAAAACTATTTTTCCTTGACAAAAAGAAATGAAATGCGTCTGCTTGATGAGAATAACGTTCTTAAAATCTATTTTGCTCCAACATTTCTGGGTCAACCACCACATGCAACACTTTGTGTTTCATGTTCTTACAATAAAATTGATCACGATATTAATGAATCACATAATTTATTTCACATTTAACATGATTAGTAAGAGAACTAATTTTCAGCATTTAGTACTAAATCCTCTAAGACGCTTCATGAATATGACAAGTTTGAAGGGGAAACATAATTTATTTTAGAGGAGCTGAGGGCGTCTCAGCGACATCACTGAGACAACTGAATAAACACTTCTTTTTGTAAGACACCAGAAGTAAAATAAATAAACAAATAAAAAAATTTTTAAAATTCTACTATGTTAAAAAATGTGTCTATGCTGTATAGCCTTAAAGTATATACTTCTTAAATAAAAGTATTAGAAAAAAAGTATAAACTGCTTTTATTTATTGTGACAGCACTTTGAGTTCCATTTGAGCTTAAAAGATGCAAAATAAGTGATTGCACTTTAGGTGCTAGTTCAATTTCTTGCTCCATAATGTTTTATTAGGCTTTTTATTTAAACCACACTTTTGAAAAAATCTTTTATTTGCATCTGAGGTAGAATATACTTTCTGCATGAATAAGCAATCTTTTACGCGTGTATTATACTAAGCTTTCAAAACGCTGTATATGTAAATTCTGTTCCTGTAGATCTATTTCAGAACTAATATTCTCCCATATTACTGTCGAAAAAGACCTTCTATGTACAAAATTTGTTAAATTTGTTTTTGCCCATCAAATACACAGCTGAGAACATGAGCAAATATAGGACTTGTATAGCTCGGCTATTACCACATAGCTTATAAGAAAGCTTGGGTATCATCATAAGTATTTCCAGTTAGGTTTAAAGCTGATTTGCATACTAGTAATTTTTATCCTGAAAGTAGTTTTCCCCAAAATGTTGTAAATATCCAAGGCCCAGTCTATATTACTTTAAAATACTCAATGAGGGCTAAAACTGAATGTACTGTAAAATGTGAGGTAAAGGCTTTGCTTGGATTTGTCCTTCAGGTAACAAGAGCTTAAGTTCTTGTGTTGCAAGTGTGATTGGTAAAAATGCAATTAAGAACATGGATGAGGCTTACCCCATGTGTTTATCCAAGATAATGCAATACTTGTTATTGTCCATAATGATGCAGAGTGTAAACATCCAGAAATCCAATAAATAGGAGATCAGAGACACAAACTTTGTTCCTTACTCTGATTGCATCCAGGAGAATACAACACACTGGATATGTTTATAATGAACAAACTGTTTTTAATGTTGTTGGCTACTGATGTGGGTGGGAGGTTAATACTACAAGTGTTTAACTAATTACAGTGCTGTCCTTAACATACCAGTAAAGGCAACACCATTAATCACACTTATTTTCTGATGTTCTTTTTGAAGAATAGATACTTATCTGAACAAATTAAATAAAGGCAATGTATAATGTTGACATTTGCTGTTCAGGATTAAGCTTGGTAAATTGTCCAAATGTACAAAATTCTTACAGTCAGAGCACTTTCAGCAAAATTGTTATGTGTGGTATTTTTATCCCATAACTAAGAGTTTTTTCTTAAAATGTTGTGCTTTTCTTTCACTTTTACTTTCCCGCACTGACACCAAGACAAACATAACAACCATCCACACACACAGTCATGTGTCGTACATAGTTTACCCACAGTTTATCTAGGATTGAATTAGGAATGCTGATTTGCTGAATTGAGGACTGTATACCACAAATAATGAACAGAACTTATGCTGTATGGGGCTATTATAAAGTCCAGATTAGAATGGGCAAACCAGGAGTTACCCTGATTGGCAGCTGCATTGATAAACAGCTTTCTAATAGGCTGTAGAAGGGAACATGCCATCCATGACTTCCTCTGACAGTTATGCTGCTCTGCTTCAAAGCTAAACATCCACTCTCCCTATCCAGTCTAGCGCTATGCCTCATTTTCACCAACAGCCTTAGAAAACGCCACGGATGGCAGCCATCTCAACCTCTCAACCAACCGCGACACTCATTCATTCTTTCCAATTCACACATACTGTAGTAACACCATTGTCTGTTAACAATGGGATATACCTTCACATGGTAATTGCTTGATCTGAGGTTGTGGTAATGAATGTAGCATCTAACCTCCACGACTTGGATAAGCCCCTGTAGAGTGGCCCCATCTGAATATGTGTGGGAGGGCAGTGAGGTATGGCGGTGATGTTTCTGAAGTTTTAAGTCAAGAAGGGAAAGGGAGTGTGTTCGCTCTCTAGCGCTCAGCAGACGTCATCTAAAATGCTCCCATCAGCCAGTGGCAAAACCATGATAACTATGACTTAAAACAACATTGACAAACAGTTATTGCAATGATTTCCAGTTTCCAGTATTGCTATTTTAGAAACAAAGCTATGTAGAACATAAGATGAGATGTTACCGTGACTCCATGATCCCATTGAGTTCTTTTGGATAGAAGTATAGAAATGCTAAATATTTAAATAGAACAGCCATATAATACACTTAATTGTTGAACTCACAGGTCTGTTTACCTGTCCATGTTTTAAACCTACTAATACAAATACAATACAAAGTTCACATAAAAACGCCCTAGTCAAGATCTAAACCAAGAACCCCCTTGCTGTTATGCACCTAACCACAGTGCAGCCTGTCGCAGGTCCATCGTCACTCCTCTGATTGATTGATTTTACTTTGTAGTTTTATTTTCAGCGAAGTAGAATTTGGAAGAATAACCTCTGAGAGAATTTAAAATGCAAACGCAGTAAAATTGAAAAGCTGAACATGTGGAAAAAGATTAAATTCTTTTTGCTCCGTGTAAATTCCAAACTTATCTGGGCTGTCTTCTTTAGATCTCTCCTTAGACCAGACAAGTGAGAATGTTATTGACTTCAAGCGACATGACAAACAGGATCATGGGCCACTATTCATCCAAAGGACTGCTTTGAAGACCAACTACTAACAACCCAGCAGTCATCAGAGTTGTTAGTGAGTAACGGTGGACTCAACAGCAACACATCGTTTTTAGCAGTCTCAGGAAAACAGGTTCCGCTCCACGCATCTGTTGAAGCCACAGTTGAAACCGTCCTGACCTAAAGTTTTACCACCTGGTTTAAGTGCAGCATTAGAAAGGACAAAAAGCAGATGAACAGACTGGTCAGTACAGCCAGTAAAGGCATGGTGCCCCATTCCCCTGCCTGATAGAGATATACCAGCAGTGCTGCAAAAGTAAAGCTCATCAACAAGCCACTCTACCCCTCCCACCATATCTTGTCCCTCTTGCCAGGGAGGAGAAAACTACAGCAACACAAGCAGGAAGCTGAATAACTTCTTTCCCCAGGCTGTAAGACTTAATAATGGAGTGTAAACTTTGTTTCATGTAAACCAGGTAATGCCTACTTTATTATAAGTACCCATGTTTTTCTAGGTAATTAACTGGAGTCAGAAAGACTTCTTTTTTATCTTTTGAAAAAAAAAAATTGATCATAGACCTACATGGTTACATGCAGCTGCAGATATAGTCAAAGTGACAGGTGGGAATGAAAATGTGGAGTGGTGATAAATGGACCAAGTTTGTTTTGACTCTATTTCAAATGGGAAACTTCACTCTGCTGTGTTTCAGACATTGTTGTACACAGATCAAACAATCACTCCGACATACAGTTAGAATTGAAACCAGTAAATGCAGGATTTTAGAGGGGGAGGCTAAGAACATTTTAAGGTGGCTTCAGACCTCCTACAAAAGGCCTTGCAATGCCCACGAGGTATGGTATGACATCAAGTGCATATGCATATTTTTGATAAACCATAAATGCTCTGCTTGGCATTGTGCTGGAGGCACCTTGCAAGACAGCTTGAACTACTTTGCTATCAGCTTCCTCAGAACCTAGTAAAACTGCGTGAATTTTGCTATGAAACACAGTACATACCGAACTGCTCCATAAACCCCTGTGATTTCTACTGCCGAGAGAGATTATGTTGTTTTGAAATATTCACAGCAAAAGAAAGGAGAGTAAAACATTCAAATAGTTGGAAAAAACGTGCAACCCCTGCTTGAGTTTACTTGAATCATTGCACTGGTGTCAGTTTATGGAAAATAAAGTTAAATTTACACTTACATTGTTTTAGATGAGATTTCAGATATTAAAAATTATATTGTGCATCACGAAAAGCCCTAAAATATCATAATATTAGTTATAAATCATATTTCCCACATCAACAATGTTTTTTCTTGCGTGATCAGAAATAACTCTGCTCATTGACATTTAAGTCCATCCATTACATCCATCCGCAGTCCTTCCACTACAACCTAGCAAAAAATGTAAGAGTATCTTCAGATTAAAATAAATGTAAAAAAGAAAAAAAATCCTGATTCCAAAGTGCATACATATTCAGTCAGGTTAATTTGTTGTTAAAAGAAAATAAACCAAGACGTTATTACAATATAATAAGTTCAGACGGAAGTCAAACAACATCATTATGCCTGTGACACAGTGTGCAAATTAAGACAAGAAATGTATGACTCACTCATTACATCTACAGTTATGATAAAAAGAAAGAAAGAAAAACAAAATGCATCATTCGAAGTTGCTGTCAGCTTTCAAGAGTTTGGTAGTCGAAGGGGGAAAAAAGACATTTTTATCTATTTGTTCCATGAGCAGGGGCATAACTAAAGTTGGCTAGTAATGTTAGCCGTTAGGACTGCTCTTTTATCCCAGAGACCTAAGACCTTCCAGCTGAGCTTCAATAATCTTTAAGCAGACCTTAACAACATCGTGCAGCTTCTTTTTTTCTTTAACAGACAACCCTTTAATCCAGTATAGAAAGAAGAAGGTTAACAACCTTTCAAAGAAGCACTGAATTCCATAAAATCTTCTATCAGAAAGCAAAGTTAGTATTCTTCCTCAAGAGATACTCTTTGGTGAGTCTGCTTAAAAACACAGTTTGTGTTATCTTGAAATGTGTTACATGTACTTTATATATTTTTTAATTCTTGTTCATGAAAATGTCTATTTTTTAATGTGCTATGTGGATAAATGAGACTTCAAAGAAATTAGGAAATAAAAGAGGGCTACTGTCAAATACCCCAACAAGGGATTCTAGATCCACCCTTAACTAAAAAATACTTCTTCAGCCTTTCATGATGAGACCTTTGTTGCAACAAAGAGCAGAGAGCCAAGATTTAATCAGAATCAGGTCAAGTATGTTAAATTTAAATGCCCCCTGAAATTTTTGTATGTATATAT
>JBAMHV010000007.1:13508160-13520630 GCA_037177535.1 Pseudomugil gertrudae | reverse complement strand
AAGGTGATAGTAGGCTGATTTTGTTATTCCTTTAATATGTTTTTCAAAATTCAGGTCTGAGTCCATCACTACACCCAATCAAGAAAAATCCATTCTGATATAGCTATACAATATCAGCATTATCATCTTTAATACTATTTTTGTTAACTGTCATCAATAAAATAATTAAAAAACATTCCTTCATTGTCTGTACTGCTTGAACTAATACAGGAATGTGGGAGGCTTGACCTATCCCAGCATGCAAGCGGCAAATACATCCTGGATGGGTTGCCATTCCACTGCTGGGCCAATATAGACAAATAACCATTCACACGCTTAGGTACAATTTAGAATCACCAATTAACCTAATATGCAATTTTTTAGATGGTGGAAAGAAGCAAAAGTATCCACAGAGAACCCACACATACAGGGAGAACTTGCAAACTCAACACAATAAGACTACTGTTCCAATATCTCCCAATACAATGTTCCAGCAACCTTCTTGCTGTGAGGCCACAGTGCTAACCACTACTCATCAACCAAAGCACAAACAAATGTACTATGAATTAAAATATAATAAGATAAATAAAAGACAGCTGTGTATCCTTTTTAAACTTTTTTGCAAACAATAAAATATCCATCCATGCATACACTTTCTGCCGCTTATCCAAAATCAGGTCGGGGCTCAGCTGTCTAAGCATGGAAGCCCAGACCTCCATCTACTACATCACATTTGCCAGTTCCTCCTGAGGGATTCCAAAGCGTTCCAGGGTTAGCCGAGAGATGTAATCCCTCCAGCAAACTCTGGGTCTTCCCTGAGGTCTTCGCCCAGAGGGACCACCCAGAACACTTCAACAGGAAGGTGTCCAGGATGCATCCTAACAAGATGCATGAGTCCCTTCATCTGGCTCCTCTCGACATGGAAGAGCAGTGGCTCTATGCTGAGCCACCCCCAAAGGTCTACCATGCAACGGAGGAAACTCATTTCAGTCGCTTGTTTTCATGATGTTGTTGTTTTGGTAGGACTGCTACCTACAGCCAGTGATCCTACATGAGGGTAGGAACATAGATTTACTGGTAAATTAAGAGCTTTGCTTTTTGGCTCAACTCTTTTTTTCACCATGACAGAGCGATGCAGAGTTCACATTACTGCACAGATCTGCCCGATGACCTCTTCTTGCTTTTTGCAGATGATGTGATTCTGTTGGCACCATCCAGTCGTGATTTCCAGCTCTCCCTAAAGCAATTTACAACCAATTTTCAAGCAGCTGGGAATCAAGCCTGAGAACCAAACCTTTTAATAATGAGACCATGATTCTCAGCTAGAAAAGGGTGTGGGTTGGGAGCAAGGTCCAAAGAGTGGAAGAGTTCAAGTATCTTGGAGTCTTGTTCACAGTTGGAGGAACAATAAATTATTTTATTTGGTTATTTCATTCACTATTTGTTGTTTTATTTTCCTGTGTTGCTTTTTTGCTAATCATGTACCCTTTGTTTTAGGCGTGCTTGTTTTAAAGGGCTTTATAAATCAGTAGAGTTGAATACTCAGTGTGATTCTCATGTTGAAAACATGAATTTGTTAATGGTTAAAAGCAGAACTAAAGAGATGTCAGATAGTTTCCTTCTGTTAGTTTTAAATCTGTATCATCTGGTCAAAATATCTTCATAGTCAGTTTAGATGATACGGAAATTAAAAAAAAAAGACATATCACTAAGTTGGCTGTTCTCACTCACCCTCCTGTCCTCCTTTATCTTCTTACAGTCTAAATGTGATGATGTGTAAACACAGTAGCATTGTTTTTTTTGCATTTTATAAAGAACAATTCATTCTATCAGTCAACTTTAAAGTAGTTTTACCAGCCTCTATCATGGATCCCACTTACACATTTGCAGCTAGTTTCACTCAGTTATGCAGTTTCAGGGTCTGTTAAGATTTATTCTTTCATTGTGATCTTTTAGAATTACACAGAAAGCAGCTGTCTGGCAAGGTGAGTGTTGGTCAGGCAGGTCTGGTTGTTAGCATAAAAAAAGTACTTGATCCGCTTTGTTTAAGGGGAAGATGAACTTCTAAATAACACTTAATCTCACTCTTGTCCTTGTCATGAATTTATCGTTGTTTTAACATTATTCCATTCAATTAAACACATTAATAACTTCTTATGATACACGGTTGCGTTTGGTCCATTATAAACAGCACATTTTCTTAAAAAAATACTTTTTCAGGCACAATAGATGATTTCTCTTCTGCAGTACCCAACAAATGGATGCAAATGGAATAAATAAAAAGCCATCAGGTGGCATAGCCCTCAGGTTGATCTCACAGGGAGGGGGAGAAGGAAAATGACTGACTGGCAGCTGTTTTATAATTCTGAAAATTATCAAGATTGATGTAGAACTTCTCCAAAGCCGGACAAATAACAGCTGTTAAACAAGAATTCATTCATTTTGTTTTGCTTGGTGTCTTTTTTTTGTTTACCTTTCTAAATCTCCAAGAGAAATGACATCTGGAAACATGCTAAATTGGCATAATTTACCTTTTCCAGCTTTTTGAAAAGCTCAGTTTTATTGAATATCCCTTAAGGAGAAAAAAAATTATATTTAGATCAATAGATTATTTTACCTATGCCTTTTCATAACATTGACAGTCAAGTCAAAATTTATGTTTAAATTAAGACCAGAGTGATATTTTGTTTTAAGGTGTTTAAAATGGCTATGCAATTTGTTGTGACTGCAGGGTCACACTGCATGTAGTGGACTGGAACTGATATGGATGCGTGAGGTACAGTACCCTAAAAGAGCTGCAGTGTGATGAAGCTCTTTGCACTGTTAGTTGACTTTTATAAATGTGATAGACAACAAAGTGCAAACATCTCAGTTTTCAAATGTAGATCAGAAGAGGCAAGACTGTTGCTGTCAATGAGACTTAAGAGAGAATTCACTCATTGTCATGTTTGCTTATTATTAGGATATATTTGCAGTAACATAATCAATGTGCAGTTGGAGTATGTTTATCTTGCTGATGTGAATTAGCAGGAATGTGTTTTTTGGAAAATGAGGCAAAGAGCCTCAAGCTGCAATATCTGTGCTAGATCAGTTATATATCTCATGCTCCAGAGAAACTCATCAAATTTCCCATGTGTTTAAAATAAAACTTTCTACACTAATATACAAGAAAATAATTGCAACACTGTTTTTGTCAGTGGCTGACTTAATCTGACAGATAATGAAAAAGACTACCCTTATTAATTATTCTTGTTTTTGTAAGGTAACAGCTGACAGCTGGCTGACACATTTCCACAGCTCACGCTATCAATTTATAATAATATGCACACCCACTGACCACTTTATTAGGTCCACTTTTCTTGTACCGGGTTAAGTACTTCCCCTTTTCCTTCAGAGCCCTAATTATTTATGTAAAAGGTTTCAAATAAGGGGTTGGAAACACTCCTAAGAATTTGGTCCAAATTTACATGACTGATTACACTGGTTGGCTGCGTATCCATGACGGGAATCTCCTCTGTATCCAAACGATGTTGACTGGAGACCGCTAAAGTTCAGTGATCATGTTTATGCAGATTTTCACAAATCTCAGTCATATTGTTTGTAAGAACCTGAAGAAAGTTATCTCAACTTTTATTCAGTTTTCAAGAACAAAGAAAGATAAGTTCAGATGGCTTTATTATAGCTCCTGCAAAACTCATTATCACATTCAAAGAATCAGTCTGCCTGGATGGACTGGCGACCTGTCCAGGGTGTACCCCGCCTCTCGCCTGTAGACAGCTGGGATCGGCTCCAGCCCCCCCGCGACCCCGCTCTGGGAAACAAGCGGTAGAAAATGGATGGATGGAATCAGTCTGAGATGCTTTGAACTTAGTGACATTGTGCATTATACTCCCCTAAGCAGCCAGCATTTAAACTGTGCTCAGTTTGTAATAAGGACCTCAAACTGCAACACCCCCCCCCCAAAAAAAAGGACAATATTCATAACATAGTGTTATGAGTGTTATGTCAGCCTGAATCATTGATGAAAGGCAAGCTTGATCCATGCTTTCAGATTGTTTATGGCTAATTCTGAACCCACAATCTGAATGTTGTAGCTGAAACTGAGCAAACTGTGCAAAAAAATGCAGCCTGAGTTTTCAATTCTTGTGGTCGAGACAGGTAGCCTAATGCTGATACACTGATTCACTGATATACAGAGAAAAATGCTGTCTGAATTTCTTTTTTTTTCCATCAAAGAGTGCAAACATCTGGGAGGCTGAACATCCACTCTTCGCTCTCTACACTCATCCACCCACATGTAGAGCATCTCCTTGCTTTGCTGACCGAGTGTGTAGTAAAAGGAAGCTCTATTACAAATGGTTCTATTAAGTGCCCTCAGAGGAAGAATTTTAAGTAGCCTTGTGGTAATGATGGCTCCCACCTTCTCACTCTGCTTTTTTCCCTTCATTCTCATGGTCTTCCTCTTCCTCTCCTTTGTTTTTTTTCGATCTAACCAACCATAAGAGCACTAAAAGACACTTATCGCTTCGTCATTTTTCATCAAAAGTGAAAACTCGCCATCTTTCCACCTGCTTTATAAATCTTTGGTACCATTTAAGAACTGGTCTTCAGAACTTTGTAAAGCCATTTAAATATTCAGGCAGGCTGAGAAATAATCATTGTTATATTAAATAGAATAAAAAAGAGATATAACTTAATCTGGAATAAAGCATGATGTAACACACATTGTCTATGTGATCCTCTGCTGCATTTACAAGCTGGTTCACATGAATTACCACCTCTTCCATCCAGTCTCAGCCCTAAGCCATCCATCCTTAGAAAACACTCCAGCAAGCAAGTAATGGCACTGCATCGTTTCAAAGTGAAATGGTGGAGAACTCAACAAATCGTTCATCTGAAGGTAGTGACAATTGGACATTACCCTTAAAGAAACAACAGCTGTTTGATGATTATAGATTCTTGGGGAATCCTGGACTTTTGTCTGAGGGCGAGCTGGAGGCTGATTTCTCTGCTAACGAGAACAAAGGGTATTAGTCTTCATTGTCAAGTCTGACAGGATTAAGCTCACTCAAAAAAGCTGATCAAACCCAGCAAGATTCTGCGTGGAGAGGCAAAAGTGGAGGCATAGGTGTCTGCTCGTAGGTGTAAACAGATTTCTGACATTGACAGGGACACTTCTCATCTCACCCTGCAGGGCCAGACAGTGGCCATCCCCTCCCTTCCAGCGCCACAACCACCTTGTGAGGTGACGCGATGACCATGAAATCCTTATCTCCCTCAGTTCAGCAGCGGCAGATATTGCTGCACAGTGGCGAGGCTGCAGCAGTAAAATAAATGGCAGTCAAGGTGTATCTGTCTGTAAAAGGATAAACTGGCTTTGTTTAATATTCCGCAAAAATGATAATTATCCTTCACCTCATTTTTCTTTTAGCTCTCAATATTTGCATCCTGAGAAATTTCACTCCCTCAGCCGCAACACGTTTTCTCTTTTTTTTTATTTTTCGCTACCATTATTAACTTTCCGCCTGGTAACAAATGAGGTTGTTAAACGAACAGCTGTACAGAAAGTACAGACATAAATAGGATTTTTTGCTATTGCAGACAACCCATTTAATAACATAACAGATAAATACATCTCATTTCAAATGTCACCTCATCCACCCCCTCACCAACTTTCAGTTATGCTCTTCTGTGTGTGGCCTCTCATGACCAGCCACACTCGTTGATTATAACATTAAAAGACTTGCATGCTCAGCAGTCAAACGTATTACAGCCTCCGCGACTGTAATGCCCATGTGTCTTCTCCTCGACATTTTCATCTCCTATGCAAATACAGACCCAATGGAGCCAGTAATCATTCATCAGGAAACTGTCTCCAAATGGTAACTGCTTCTGTCCTGCTCATTCATTATTCATCACCATTGGATGGGTCAGGCAGCAAGAGGCTTCTCCAGTACCTCATACACACTCAGCCTGAATTCTCTATTTATCACTCTGACTCTCAGTATTGAAATAAGGTGGGAAAAAAAACATCAAACGTTCACTTATGTAGCTATCTCCTCTGTGTCAGAGGTGAGGCCGTGTAGTTTGGTTCTCTTCTTCTCTCCTGGTTTTGATAAAACACCTCACCTGCTTCTGATACTCCTCTTCATTATTGTGTTTAATAAGAAACGTCTGCATAAATGGCACAGAGCACCCAGTAACTGCACAATTCACAAATAAAAGGAAAATGTATTTAGAAAGAGCTGCAGGCAGAGTTTCATCACTAATGTGACAGGTGATGCGACATGGAAAAACATTCTGGTAAACAGGCACGTCAGTGGAAATTCATTCATATCTATTGTCTCTCTGTAGCCATCATGTGCTTTGCTTAATTTAAATTATACAGAAGCAGCAAAAACATTAACCCAACATGCTAACCCAGAAGAGGAAGAAAAATAAGGAGAAAAATGAGCTTCCTTGGACGCAGAAGCACCATAGTACTGTGTCTTTCTGCTACGCCGTCTCAGTCCCTGCAGGAATTTTCTGTCTGTGTATTAATAACCACTTCAAAGCGAATATGCTCCCCTGAATGTGTTACACATCCATTTAGAGGCCTATCTTCCTCTGTTATGAACCCCCAAAGCAGACTGCATGCAAACATTTCAAAGGCAAATGTGTGCCGACCTGCTGGCTGTACTCTGTCATCACACGAGTCAACTGTTTGGGATTTGAGTTCGATTTGTTTCAAAGACCTATTCCTGTGACGGATGATTTCCACATGCAGTATTAATCAAGGCTGTCACATGGTTAACTTGTTACAATGCAAATGAATGGATAAAGGCTATTTATACAATGCCATGAAACGATAGATTGCCCTAATTTTAATTCACTTTGCAAATAGAGCAAATTCAAAAATGTTTCTGACTTGAAGTTGGCTGATAAGCTAAATTTATTTTTGATTACTTTTGCCCTGTAGCGACAGCTACAGCGAGGGATGCCAGAAATGTTAGTTTTCAGCTCTGAGGGTTTTGTGAAGCTTATAGAAACGACCTGGGTACATCCCTTCTAGTCTGTCATCGTAGTTAAGTGAGCATTGTCTAGGCCCTGCAGCTCCCCCAGATAAAACTGCCTGTGGTGCAATTTTTCCAAGAGCCCTAAGGGCCAATAATTCTCTTTGTAGGTTGTCTGACAATTTGCAGAGCAGTTGAGTCAGGGACACAGGAAGACTGAAAGGTGCTGCACTGACTGAGAGCTCAATGCTCTAGAGGTTGGGAGATGATTTGTCAAGGATATGTGAGGTATTTAAATTCCATATGTTGTAGTGTAAATGGAAACATTGAACTCTGTTTCAAGGTGAAACACAATGCAGTGTGGGTGCGCACAGGAAGTTATAGCTGTTATAATTTTTCTTTAGTAGTTGATACAAAAAATCCAACAAATTTAGTTTAAACCCAAGGATCCTAAAAGTACAAAAAAAAAATATATGTTCCACTCTGTCACTGCTGCTTTCTGGGCAGCTCAGATTTACTGGATGAGACAAGTTAATCACCTTGCCAAATGTAAAAATGTTGGCTGTAAGCTAGAATGACATACATTCAGCATGCATGAGACATTTCCACTGATGTGCGTGGTAAACGGCGAGTCCTGTAATGACGCTCAGTGTTTCCCTCTACTTGTCATGTTGCTGGTGTGATTCTAAACAGTTTTTTTCCCCTTTCTGAGGGCTTCATATCAAGCCATCTGTAATGCTGTAAATTATCGTTATGTCACTTACTAGGACACCAGAAACTCTGAAAAGTTAAATTAATGCAAAAATCTGTTGTGTTACTTTTAAAGAATGTCGTGTTTGTGCTGTTTCGGCATGCATGAAGAGAAGAGCAGAAAGGGGCACTCATACATGCAACCTGTACCTGATTGTGAGAATGAAATTGACTGTTACTAAATACCAAATCGGTGGACAGGATGAAAGATGCCGCTTTAATTCACCGCAGCTGATTTGATAATAAAAAGCAAACCCATTTCACACAATAGCAAATTATGTCCTCAGTGAGTGCTGCCATCATGGTTGTTGCTGTGTCACGTTTGACTCGGTGGCATATTCAGAAACCATTGTGTTGCCTGTCAGTTGGTGATATCTTTTAAAAATATGCTTCCCTATCTAGTCATGGGAATATTGCACAAAATTAAATGCTAAATTTTTATCTTGAAATACAAAAAGTTGAATCATTTAAAGTCCTCTCATCTTTAGAACCTAAATTTTTAGCTGTTTTAGCTAATTTACCATGCAGAACACAAGAGGATTCCAAGGTGACGTGACGTATGAGTCAATTCTTCATAAGGAGGATGTTATTAATTAGGATGTCAAATTCAGGGAGCATCCTTGCCTTCATTTTTCTTCCTAATTGGTGAGTAATTTGGAATTTTGAAAGGTGGCAGATCACATTTAATGAAGATTGACACCTGTTATTTCACCCCGTCTCCACAGCCCACCACTGACTGCAATTTATTAATGGTCCTGCCCTTCTGGAAGTCATCACACCTCCTCAGAGCTTGCTGTCAAAAAGGTCATGTCCCAACACACAGCGACAATTGCTGAGCTCATGGTTGCCCCCCTTAATGGCAGAGCTGGATGGCAGAATCGGACTTCTCTTGTTCTTGACTTCTCATGTCCTGTTGAAAAGCTGTCTCTCTCCCAGAATGATGACTTCATTTTCACAGCAAGTAATTCCACTTCAAAAGCTCCTTGACATTATTGCCCCTGAAACCAATATCAGCTTTAACATATGTCAGAAGGTCAAATACGTGTGTTTCACCTTTTGCTCTGCACACAGTGATCAGCCTACGCTAAAATTTAAGCTGCTGCCTGGATGTGGAAGGAAGATTAATTGCCTTATGCTGTATAGTTGCACTTAATCTTGTGTCCTCAAAGTGCAGCTGTCTATGAGTAAGGAAACAAATGTGCACATAATCATCATTTTGGGATTATGAGTCTCTGTCTGCATTCTGAAGATGTTTTTAGTTAATTAGGTAAAAAAGCTTTTGCTTTCCAACTGAAACAGAACATTGCATGTGAAACAAGTTTCATGTACTGTACATAAATAGGATAAATGCTTTAAATGTATGAGAAAGTTAGAAAAAATAACTTCTTCTAAGATTTGTAATTGTTTTATTGGATGTGGTCAGCATACTGATTATTCTCCCTCATCCTTTTCTGACTCTGACTTAAGTACTTGATCATCCATGACTGATGTTGAGCAGCAGCTCATATCAGGAGGTCAAAGAATCAATTGAAGAAAAAAAAAACTCAGAACTGCTCTATGTCTGGAATTATAAGGTTCGTACCTGTAATATCAATGGAAGCAAAGATTTTCTAGGAATACTAACAACCGAATAAAACAATAAATGTAATCATGTGAAATTCGGATTTATTATTTTATTAATTAACATTTCAGATCAATGTTTTTTCTAAGATATATAAACATTTTATTAAATGTATAAAATGACATGGGCTGTACAGTGCAGCAGTGGTTTGCACTGCCTTGGAGGCACAGTGACCTTTCTGTGTGGAGTTTGCATGTTCTCCCTTGTATACATGCGTGGTTTTCTCCAGGTACTCTGACTTCCCCCCACTGTCCAGAGACACTAATGCAACGTTGGTCACTATTGTCCTAAGGAATGAGTGAGTGTGAATGGTTGTTTGTTTTCTGTGTTGGCCCTGTAATGAATGGACTGGCAACCTGTCCAGGGGGTACCCTGCCTCTCACCTGCTATTGCTGGGATAGGTTCCAGCTTCCCTCAACTCTGATTTGGTTGAAGTAGAATTGAAAATGAATTAATAAAATAATATAAAATTTGTCTGTGATGGACTGGCGACCAGTCCAGGGTGTACCCCGCCTCTCGCTCGTTGTGAGCTGGGATTGGCTCCAGCCCCCCTGCGACCCCATTCAGGGAAAAAGCGGGCGAAAATGGATGGATGGATATAAAAATTGTATCATTTTGTTTTCCTGGACAAGGTTGGTGCTTGTTCTTGGTGCATCAGGCATATCTTGTGCTACCTCTTGGACTACCCCGTGCCCATACACTAGCATATTTAGGTTGCCCATGCTAACCTGGCCTTTTTTTTTTTATTGTTTATTATTATCTTTATTTAAAATGTTCATCGTTTTCTATTGTATTTACGTTACATTTCTATTTCTATTTTTTTCATTTAGCCTACTTTTACTTATTGCTCTTCCTTTCTTTTTGGCTCAGACCTTGACCTCAGTTTTAGTTTTGTAACATAAACATATAAATGTGAGCTGATATGACAATGAAGTTCATGAATCCTTGAATCTTTTAGGGGTACTACGAGAAGTATCGTGTGATTGGTTGGACATTTGAGGTTGACGTGATTACGTGGAAAAAATGTCACGTCCATGTTTCCATGTTTTTAGTTCATGTTAAAAACAGTACAGTGCAAAGTTTTAATGTTTGACATAAAAACCTTTCTATTATTTTTTTAGCAAATGTTACATGTAAGAATATGCAAAAAACTACAGTTTATACACAGATCATATTTCACATTGTTACAAATGGAATTAAACACACACCTATGAGTTTACATCCAAACATGCAGGCTCTGTCTGAATCAATGTAACACACAGCCAAATACACTCAGACACACACAGAAGGCTGTTAAACCAACCACCAAATCTTCAATTCAGAGTAATTCACTGGAGACAGACCCTTACGCTGTTGTCACAGGACAGAGAATCTTAATCAAACTTGAGCTCTGTCAGTTCACTGCTCACATATTTTTTTTCTCACGTGAACTCAGATCGAATGCCAGGGTGTAATATGTGTGTAGTGGGTGTGTGAGTACTGCTTGAAACAAGAGCAATGGTTCCATCACGAGCAGAAGTACTGTAAATAATTATTGTTTGTGTTTAGCAGATTGGACAGCATGAAAGGGTTAAGCATGAGTGGATTTAAATGCCGGCACACATCCGTTTCCATACTCTAATCCTCTTAGTGCCCACTCCTAATACGTTTTTATATCTTTCCTATCTCTCACTGAGGTGAAATATCAGATTAGTTGCCAGGCTTTGACTATATCTTATTACAACCTTATCTAACACTGAGAGGTTGTGAGCTTCCAGTCAGAGTAAATGCTATATTGGGCACTGACCTTGGTCCTGTTTGTTTAGAAAAAAACTCAATTAAGAGAATTGTTTGGATGTTTTATGTTTTGTTTTTCATGTTAATGTTGCTGTGGATTGAAATGAATGATTCGCTCATCATCCTGCTGATCTGGAGCTAGTTTTTGATTTTACTGTAATGCAGAAAGTCAGCTTTTCAACAGTATAGTGAGTTGAGTTACTTTAAAACATGATGTGATGGGATACAGCACATGACATACTGGCAGTAAGACGCTCTGCCAGACTTTTGACCAAATATTATTGGTATTATTAACTTTAAAAAAAAGTTGAACTGTACATCCTTACTATTTTTACTGTTGTGTTCATAAAGCAGGGTTTTTGTCTGAAAACCACAGAGGGCTTAAATGGCTGTCGTTGCACATCCATATGAAAGCTTGGAACTAACAAAAAAGCAGATCATTAACTTTTATGAAGACATGTAGAAGCTCTCTGATGAACTGAGGTCTAACAGTTACAGGTTGAATTCCTTGAAGATGTACCCCACCAGCAGTAGATGCATATGGAATCAGTGGCTCTCCAGGACTATTGTATGTACAGTGGGATCTTGCTACCTCACCCAGCCATCTTAGAGGCTCCACATCTAAACATTCCTCACTTTGGTTTGAGGGAACCTACTACACCAAGAAAACCTGCTTTTATCCAACTGATTTGAAGTGTTGTCCTCACCTGCATCTAACAAGAGGCCGACCACTCCCCTAACACTCAGCAAGCCATCAAACGCTCCTGAGAGCCACAGTGAGGGGACACATTAGAACAGCCTTCTCTCGAGCAGGAGCGTCCACCTCTCCTCCCGCAATTACTGCTGCAGAGACTTCCTCTTTAACACTTTAGCATCTGGTACTGCAGTCCTTTCAATCCAGAGACTCTAAATAAGTGGACCTGGCTACACGCTCATGGTGGGACACTCCATTATCTGACATGCCCGTGTGAATAGGTGCCGTATATCTTGCCACTCCGAAGCAGTTTTCACATTTGCAACTCCACCCCCATGTTGCTTCTGCTTTTATAATACATGTAGGCACAACCTCCCTCAAGTTTCAACAATCATCTAAAAGTTGTGTTTTTACCAACTTCAACCTCATCCACAACTACAAACAGTTAAATACACAGTGCATACACAACTCGTGATTTTTAACTACATACAAAGAACACAGGGGATCATTACCCAGTAAATTTTAAAACCTTTTAAACAGTATGGATTTTAAACATGTAGAACAGCCTATACTCATTCATTCATTCATTCATTTATTTATTTATTTATTTATTTTTTCTCACATGGTATGCACAAATAATGAACTTTTATAAATAAGT
>JBAMHV010000007.1:13439993-13499238 GCA_037177535.1 Pseudomugil gertrudae | reverse complement strand
TATATATATACCCTCCCACTCACCTACCACAGTTGTGCTCAGGTGTTTTGGCTATTAAATAAGGACAAACAATACAGCTGTCATTGAAATGAAGCTAAGTTAACACAAATAAGCTTTTTAATTGAAAGAAATAATCTTGATTTATTTTTCTTTTTAACCACAGATCATTGTTTTATGTTTAATATCTTATTATTTTCAGTTTCTAGTTATTTGTGGGACTATCTTGCCTCATCTTTAATGGGAGGGTGCCTTTACATTTGAGCTGGACTATAATTGCTGGACTAGCCTCCATCCTGTCTATAACCATAGACTAAGAGGTACAGAAAATGAATGATTTAACATACGCAAGGGTCTCTTCATTTTTATTTATTTATTTTTTTTTGTTAATTCTTTCTAGGTTGACTAAGGAATTAACAGCTACTCTTGAATACTTCTCTCCTCAATTCAGGGGTGTTTAAAATGATTTTGCATGGAGATTAGTACTTAAAAAATTAAACGTGTTGTCTAAAGCTTTGGGTTTATGATGCAAATAATGAGTGTTGCAAAACACAAATGTTTAGTTTCAAAGTTTCAAATCATCCTACATCTCCACAGCTGCTCATATCCTGCCATCATGTCACACATTGTCCACAGACATTTACAGTGAAAGGTCTGATCTAGATTCCTTGCCCAAATATGTTTGTGTTTGTAGTTAGATCTATATATTGTTGTCCAAAAAATTCAGTCATACTCAAATTTTTTCTTGAACTGCCTTCATCATTGATTTAGGTGCATATTTATTGCGGCATTATTGTGATGATCTTCTGCAAAATCACATTTATTTCCAGCCAGAGTTGCATCAATTTTTTGCCAAGATCTTGTCATGATTATGGACGAGCACCAAACAAAACAGTTTTTAAGTACACATAGTAAAATTATGGAAATAAGTTCCACCTAAAATCATAGAAATTTCTTATTTATTTAGTTAACTATTAGTTAATCAACATGGTTCAACTTGTAAGTGTAAATATTTAGATTTTCTTAGATTTTCCAAAGTCTAGGAGGGACAATAACAAGAATAAAAAGATAGTACACCTACAATGTGTATCATAACTTCAGTAACTTCAGTTAATAGGGTAGTAACAACTACTTTTTAAATACATAAAACAATACAATGCTGACCCAACTAAACAACGTTAAGTGCACTCCTAAAAAAACTATTTTATTATGTGTTTCCTCCCCATTGGGTGTTGCTCTATTCCGTGCCTGGTTCCTCAGCAAGTGAAGCAGATCTTTTCTGATTTATTCTCTAAGATAGTAAGACCTTAATTGAGGTTGCCAAAGGACCCTGTTAAAGATCATGTCCAGATTTCAAACTTTGTTGTCTGTGATTCTGATGCCTTAACTATCTTACGCTAACTTATTAAAGGGGAAGAATTTTTTTTCATTTTTGGGGTAAATTTACAGAAAAGAAGTTATGTTCTGCTATGCTGGTATTATGTAAATGAGACCCAAGCAGATGTTCTCTTGAATTGATGGTGGCAAAATGTAAGAAGCATGATGAGAAGAACACAAATAATCTACTAAAGCTGAAGTATTGCCAGAAATGTGTAGAGGAACTGGTATTCATTAATGACAAAAAAGTCTTTAAGAACCTCATTAGTGTATATAATTTACACCAAAAACCATCTTACCCTAATACACTTGCAAAGTTAATACAGCGTCACAAGGCACATTCTATTCTCTTATGGCTGTTCCTCTTTGAAACGCCAAAACAATGGCTAACCCATGACAATGTAGGAGAAAGAGTTTGTGCAACATTACGGGATAACTAATTCCAAAAAATTCCCATTACTTATCTGTGTTCTTCCAGGAAAAAATGCAGAAAAATGCATGAACTGTGGCCTATTGGGAAGAGGATTTGGTCTGGTCTGGGTTTTGGGTCAAGTTTAGCAGACTAACACACACAGAGAAAACTGTAACTATTACACTTTAAATCAAAAACACTCAAATAAGTGTAATATTTTTTTAAAAGGGACATACTTATACTAAAAAACAAAAAATAAAGTCCAAATTTGACTACAAATGTGATGCTACATTTATAAGTGTCCCACGCACATCACACCAAATTATTAATGTTCAACAGCTCAATTAAATCTACATTTTGACTACGTTATTATTTATGAAAAGACATTCAAGCAGAAGCAATGAGCGAGCATTTGGATCTAAACATTAGATAACTATAAAAAAATCTGGTAATTACCAACTAACAGCATATATAGCTAAACCAATTATGCATAAATGGAACAATCTTCTCTTAAATATAATCCATTTAATAAGCAAATGGGTCATTTGGATACACATTATTAATTGTTTAAACGTTAACAAAGTGCTTATTAAATCAGTGAAGCTTTTGATGATCAGGAGCAGCTTCAAACAGCCATTTTCAACTATTCTTTATTTTCATCTGTACATAACAAGGACCACATCCATTCAGATACAAAACCAACTATTTTCTGCTTGTACTGGACAAAGCATGACTACTTTTTTTTTCCTTTAGCAAACCCGAGCAAAGCTAATCAAGAAAACCACTGACATTTCTTTAAAATGTGTTGGATCAGATTTGGGAAGCTCAACAATGGTTCTGAGTGTTTTATTCCATGTTAACACTCAAACAGATGCCACACAGTCTCACAGCAATTTGTGAAACTGTCATGATGTATTAATTTGTGATCTTGGACACAACATTTTCTCCTTTATTCCTTTTTTTTTGAACAACAAAAAAGCAGGCAGAACTGTCTGGTTGTAAAAAAAAAACTAATAAGTTCACTTTAGCAGACAGGTTTCCACTCTGCTTTACTATTTAATCAAGTTAAGGCACCTACACAACTTGGCTAGGCTTAAAATTGGAGAAAGGAGAAGGGAGCAAAAAAAGTTGATTGGGTTGGGAAAAGCTTTGTGCAACAATAGACAGTCTGAAAGGAAAAAATGTTTTCAGGTATTTAGTTTGCCATTAGACCAGGCAGTGAAGAAAATATATAAATAAACCAAAACCTATGCAACTGATTGTGACTTATGTTCTACAAAGAAATGATTGAGTAAGGATAGAGATGGTATGGAGCAGTATTAGGAGAAAGCAAAGCTATGCCTACTTCACTTTTCCATCCTTAAGTCACCCATGAGTCATAGGCCAGTGCTTTGGGGAGATTAACAACAGGATTACATTAAAAACCACATGACAGTCATCAGCTCATCAAGTAATAGTTGCTGAAAAGCAGAAGAAGTGCCCATTTTGAGTTTGAATTGTGCTTTAGCCATGCTGGTAAACCCAAGAGGCTTCATGAACTCTCAGATGGATGGTGAGAGTTGATACTAATTGATGTATCATGGACAGGCAAAGTGTGGAATGGAGTAGAGGGCGTATCGTCATTGACGAGAGACCCATAGATTAAGCCTGTCAGTTCCCCTTCCTTTGTATGCCTCTGGCAAGGGGTGCTCAGGAGGAATCAATTTTTTTGTAAAGCTGTATGGGTGAGGATCATAATAATAACATCATCTTCAGCTGCAGCCAAAATGAGCATGACCATTTTGCCCATTCAGAATCGATGCGCCACTGATTCTACTGTCTCTTTGCTAGCCAGTCTAAGTCCATGCAAGTGAAACAGGCAAGATGCAGAATCGTACAGGACTTAGAGGTGATAACACCAACATCTGTCAGAGAAGCTTAGATATTCCTTTCCAAGCAACCAAGAGGGACAGACTACAGACATAAGCCATTCCTTGGCAGCAGAGGAAAAAATGTTATATGAACTAGAATAAACCATTCTGTGTGTACTTTCAGTTGGACTGGTTCAAGCTTCCCACCACAAGTGCTTCAAATACGTTCAAAACTGATGTGAGGTTGAGAAAATCCCATGGACCCAAATAGCTCGCTCTGCCTTCTGTTTACCAAAATAAAAAAGAAATAAAAAAACGGTAGTTTTAAACCAACTCAGTGTAAGACAACAAATGTTTAAAAAGCTTAATGTAGACTCTTATGTTTATAAACTGGGTTTTTCTCTTTACACCCCCATCTTTAAATTAATAGTATTTTGATTATTTAAAATGTCTCCTGCTTGTTTTTCCATCTCCATCAAATAATTCTGTAAATATGCATAAAAACTGAGATGAAATTATTATTTCAATAGAACTGTTAGGTGTTGATGAATGTGCAGCACTGACAAGTATGAAATGAACATTAATTATGACTTTAACTTGTCTCACTGCACTTTTTAGAAAATAAATACATCAAGTCTTCTGTGATGTATTGTAGCATGTGACAAACTATGTCCAGCAAGTTACTTCACAGCTTGACTGACAGTTTAATGAAACAGTGGGCAAGTGAACGCTTCAAAACACTGATGCCAGTCAATGCCACACTGCTCACAACAGAAAATTGAAGGATTTTAACATAGTGGTCAAATCAATAAAGGACACAAAGGAATGTCAGCAGCAGGAAGTATATTGGGGTAGATTGTAGCTCATAAATGAAATATAGCAGTGCTCTCTGAGAGAGAAAAAAAACTACTGTGGCTAAATTACTGCTGTAGTTTATGATCAACCCTGCTGGCTGTTTTCTGGATTGAAACTGCAGTTAGCTGCAGGTGGGAAGACATCTGCAACATGTTTAACCCTGTAGGATCTCATCATCCTCAGGCTGTCCAAATTTGACCAAACATTTTCAAACTTAATCCCAGTCGTGTTTGGTTAGTGGCAGAAAACTCAGCTGAAAGATGAAAAAATGCCTGCACATTTGCATGCAAAGCACATTCCCACAAACCCATTTTGTTGTTAACTGTTGCTCATACATCCCACCTGTTCATACAGTCAATCAGGCAATTCAAACCCTCGCAACAAGAGAGGGATATGCAAAATATGCAATGCGCTCTACACATGGCTGTGAGAAAGCCCCGAGGATAAGAAAAGTCCCCTGCCACTGCCTACGGTTGTTTAACTCACTGACATTAAGAATTTATGAGCTTAAAGATTGTTCTGGTGCTTGCCTTATGCGACTGAATCATGTCTTGGAAAGTGTTGTGGCAGAGCAAACAAGTTACTTTGTTGATACTTGCTTGTTTGTCAAGATAGGATTGTATAATACAAAAGAAGAGAAGCATTTTACAAAGAAAAGTATCCAGTGAATAATTTATAAGGTAGCGTTTTTACCTTTGTATGTGGCAGTGAGTAATTTATCAATTTCAGTGATAATAAACTTATTTATTGTGGGGTCCTTTGAGGTGTAAGTACATTATTGTTGATATTATTTATTGCTTGTAGTTGTATGTCAGCAAGGTCCAGATTTATCACAGAATTAAGCCAGCCATAGTCTTATCAGGTGTTTAAGGATAGGAAATAGTGAAATGATTAACATATGCATAATACACAACAATGATCTCATTCTTCTTTCCACGTAGAGTTCAATCAGTATTGATTAAGAGTGGATGGATATGGCTCAGAACTAACACACGTGGGCAGAATAATAATCGTGGTAAAACTGCAGACTTCTTTTCCAATAAAGAGTAGAAATTTATATGCCGGTGTGTTTTAATCATTATTCCTGTGGCGCGCTATTGTTTTTCATTGGGGTGAAAGAGTCCGGGGGCAAAATGGACAAGCTGGAATAACAGAATGGAGCTGAAGCTGCGGACGCTAGGTGTCACCCTTGTGACTTTGAAATCTGTTTGCCCGGCGACAGGATGTGATGGCGGCTGAGCGCGCGCCGGCGAGAGTCGGGCAGACCGGCTGCTCCAAGGAGGGTGTGTGTGTGTGTGTGTGTGTGTGTGTGTGAGTGAGGGGGAGAGAGAGAGAGGGAGAGAAAGATAGAAGGACCCGCTGCAAACGAGTGTCAGGCAAGGTGATGACAGACTGCAATGTGTGCGCAGCTTAGATGGGGAGCTTCATATTCAGCCCTTTTGTCATATAAAGTAGTTTTCTGTAGACTACTTGTGCGAGTGCACAGAATGCTTGAAACAATGTTGAATTGTTCACATTTACAGGAGTCTTATGATGTCCCGAATTACACGGAGATGAGGAAAAAGGGACGCTTAGAATAAAAGCGTAATCGATGTTTTTCTTTATGATGATGAAACGGAGGCTGGAGGTCATCACCCACCTCATTATTAACCTTAATAACAAACGTGTTTAATCTAAGACAGGAGGTTATTTCTTTGTTTTCACGTGATATGGGCTAATTATCTGTTTAATTGAAGACTATCAGCTAGACTTAACGCAACTTTTAGTTAAAATTTCCGTTTTTTTGAACAACTTTTATATCTGTTTAAATACCGGGTCTGGTCGGTGCACACCATCTAGAACCTGCAGTATTCATTTAACAGTTATTGCCTCACCACTGCGCCTGCTGTTGCTTAAAGGTTCGGACGTAACGTGCATTAAACGCCTGAGAACCATGTTGGGGTGTAAATGATGTAACTTTATACCTACAGTTGCAACAGTTGTGATCATCGAGCCTTTACTAGGCTTGAAACTATGCAGAAGGTAGGCATTATACTCAGAGATCTGCTATGCGCATGCATGACAGCTTGAGGTTCACTTTAGTGAGGTGTGTTAGGCTGAACAATAAATAAATAAATAAATAATATTAATACTAAAAAAAACAAACACAATTCTGAAAAGTTGCCACAACAGCATCTCATCCCCTGGGGGAAATTATATCCTCCTCCATGTGGCATCCATGGGAGATCTCTCGCAGGCTCTACATGGATACCCTCCCCCCTACCCTTCCCTTACTTTTGGAAGCATCTCCAACAATCATCTAACACTCGGCGTCGTGTTTCAGCTTGTACGCTGTAATTGCCCGTTGAGTCGTCCATCTCAGGAGAACAGGTAGTTGGCTGTGTTTCATTGCTGTACATTGCCCCACCCACCAGCAGCTCCAGCTCTCCTGTGTAACCCCTGATTGGCTGAGGGGATTGCGGGTCCTGAGACTGAGCGCACGGCTCGGAGCTGCGCGTCTGCCAGTGTGCACCAGTGAAGCGAGAGGGACGCTTGTTGGAGTCAACTAGACAGGCTGCTGGAGACGAGTAGTGATTTCTCTTTTTTCTGCCTCAGCCAGGCTGGATATAGGCTACAGTGTTTCTCTTTTTTTGCTGCAGCTGAACATGAAATGCGTTTTGAACATACAGTAGGTTCTGGAATAATTGAACCCATCTGGCTTTTGGTTTAATTTTCAGTGGATTTTTTATTTTTTTTGCATGGACTAATTACTCGGATGTGTGTAGCATTTTGCCAAGTGAGATACAAGGGGATTGATTTGTAAGTAAAAGCTACAAGACTTGCTGAGGGACGCAGAGACTAAACCTGCTGGAAAGGAGAAGGTAATCGGGACTTGACTCACATGATGAGACATTCCTTCAACTGAACCCTTCTTTAGTCAGATATATCCAGACTTTGGCTGTTTCATGATTTTGTGATTACATCCCCTTTCAACTCCCTTTCATCTGATGTACTTTTTATATCTGCTGACCAGAGAGGGAATGTAATTACTCCTTGTAAAATAGCTCATCACGCAGAACAAGATGTTTATCCAAACTGCGACTTAAATTTTGACTGGGCGGAGAATTGAACACAGACTTTTGAGCCTTGTCGCTTCATCTGTACGGAAGATTAACATCTTAATGGACTTGCTCACAGAAGCATTCATATTTTAAGTCAATGTGCGGACCTTCATCTTCCTTTTTCAGCTCACTTGAAAATGGACAATTCCTCCTATGAGTCGTGTGTAAGAGCAGTTTTCTGCTTGTTAAGAGCTGCACGGATTTATATGGCTAAATGACTGCTATGAGAAGATCCAGTATGTTTCCCCATATCTGCCGCCCTCACTGTTTCTCCCGCTGCAGCAGACCGGAGGATGTGCTTTGCCTCAGAAGAGCGAAATAGTCTAAAGCACTTGTTAGAATTTTAGCCTCCAGACCATGATTTAATCTGCATACAAAAGGGACATTTAAACACTTTTCATGGCCATTTTAATGAGATGGTTCATTTGTATAATTTTTCCGCTTTTCTCTGACGTGCATTCCTGTGCGTAATCATCAAGGTCTTTATTAAGCGCGCGCGCACACAAACACACAAACTCAACAGGTACAATGCAAACCAAGGAGATGGAATTTATACAATTCACTGCTGTGTTCCTTTTATTTTGGGTCGGAACTGAGGCTGTTATCAACCTAAAATATGGAATAAACGAGGAGATGAAGCCCGGGTCAGTGATTGGAAACGTCACAAAGGACGCACTTAAGCAAGGATTTCAGATTGCACCGCAGCCCCCTTACTTAAGGGTTATTTCCAATTCAGAACCACGATGGGTGGAACTCAGTCCAGCAGGAATCCTTACAACCCAAATGAAAATAGATCGGGATGTAGTTTGTCGACAAAACCCAAAGTGCATTATTTCCTTGGAAGTGATGTCAAACTCTATGGAGATCTGTGTCATCAAAGTTGAAATTGAGGATTTGAACGATAATGCGCCCAGGTTCCCAACGAGCCACATTGACATAGAAATATCAGAGAATGCCTCCCCTGGTACCAGGTTTCCCCTAGAGGGGGCAAGCGATCCGGATTCAGGGATCTTTGGAGTGCAGTCATATTCCATCACTCCAAATGAGCTTTTCGGACTGGAAATCAAGACAAGAGGGGATGGGTCAAAAATTGCTGAGCTTGTTGTGCAAAAATCCTTAGACAGAGAGACCCAGTCTCACTATACATATGAAATCAGTGCAGAGGACGGAGGAGACCCTCCAAAGATAGGCGCGGTACAGTTAAATATCAGGGTAATTGATTCTAATGACAACAACCCTGTTTTTGATGAGCCTGTGTATACAGTAAATATAATGGAAAATTCCCCAATAAATACACTAGTCCTAAACCTGAATGCAACGGATCCTGATGAGGGCACAAATGGAGAGGTTGTGTACTCATTTAACAGTTACGTCACTGAGAAAACGAGGGAGGCCTTCAAAATTGACCCCAGAACCGGGCTAATCACTGTCAACGGGGTTTTGGATTATGAAACAATGAAAATATACGAGATCGACATCCAGGCCAAAGATTTAGGTCCCAACTCTATTCCAGCACACTGCAAAGTCACAGTAAATGTAATGGATACGAATGATAACCCTCCTGTCATTAATTTGCTCCCATTGAACACAGAGATGGTTGAAGTTAGTGAAAATGCGCAGCGTGGATATGTCATTGCGTTGGTGAGGGTGGCAGATAAGGATTCTGGGGCAAACGGTAAAGTGCAGTGCAGGCTGCAGGGCAATGTTCCATTCAGACTGCAAGAATATGAGAGTTTCTCCACCATACTTGTTGATGGCAGGCTGGACAGAGAGCAAAAGGACACTTACAACCTGACTATCCAAGCAGAGGACAGTGGCACTCCTCCTTTACGCGCCACAAAATCGTTGGTTGTCAAAGTCACAGATGAAAATGACAACCCTCCCCACTTTCTTAGACCTCACTATCAAGAGATGGTGTTGGAAAACAACCTCCCCGGTTCGTGTCTGTTGGCAGTTTCAGCAGAGGACCCGGACTTAGGGATGAATGGCACAGTTTCATATTCAATAGTCCCTGGTGAGATTAAGCACATGGATGTAAACACATATGTCAGCATAAATCCATCAGGCCGCATTTACTCCATGAGATCATTTGATCACGAATACACCAGGACTTTTGATTTCAAAGTTTTAGCCAGAGACAACGGTGATCCCTCTTTATCCAGTAACGCCACGGTGCGCATTGTTGTGCTTGATGTCAACGACAACACACCCGTTATGACAAACCCCCCTCTGGTTAATGGCACAGCGGAGGTCTCCATCCCCAGAAACGCTGCAGTGGGCTACATGGTGACCCAGGTGAAAGCAGACGACTATGATGAGGGGGAAAATGGGCGGCTCATTTATGCCATCTCGGAGGGGGACAGGGCTTTCTTTGAAATCGACCAAGGGAACGGAGAGGTGCGCTCCACCAGGATGTTTGGAGAAAATGCCAAATCCACGTACGAGATCACAGTGGTGGCAAAGGACCATGGCAAGCCCGCCCTGTCTGCCTCGGCCTACATAGTAGTGTACCTCTCACCAGACCTTAACGCGCAGGAAACTATTGGACCTGTCAACCTGTCCCTCATCTTCATCATCGCTCTGGGCTCTATCGCAGCTATCCTGTTTATAACCATGATTTTTGTGGCGGTCAAATGCAAGAGAGACAACAAGGAGATCCGGACGTACAACTGCAGGTACTGACTATACTCCGTGTGTGTGCGTGTGTGTGTATGGATGCATGCGTGTGTCCGCGATTGCAGTGCATTGCTTTTACCATGCAGCATGTAGAGGCCCTGTATGAGATGACTGCAGATTGTTTTTCTTCTTTCCCTTTTCATGCAGTTCCACTGCTGCGGTAGACCCAAATGAACCTTTAACTGCGTTAAACCAGCAACTCTCTGCTGAGACGTGTTCTGTGTTAGGGAAACGTGATTGATGGATTTAATCCTTCCATTGTAACCAATTGACTCATAAATACAGCGGTTCAACTGTCATGTTCAATTTGCTGATGTGTAGCCGGACAATTAACGTCCCACTGACTCAATAGTAGTTCCAGACATTTATTATTTAACGTCCACCGGCGGCTGATTGGCTGTTATCAGCTTTAATCTAGTGTGATTATGCAAAGTCCTGTAGGATCACTCAGATTCCCCACTGTTTGTGCATGAAGATGAACTACTATCATATAAAATACAAGAGCCTATAGCTTGTTCAGATAATAATGATCACTTCACAGTCATTAAGGTAGATTTATAAAAATGAATTCAAAGATATTCATTTTCGATCTGGCTTTAATTCAGTTTTCTTCATCACCCTGAAAATCACTTCTAACTTTGATTTCCAGGCATGTGCTGCATCACCACTGTAAATTTACATATAGATTGGATTTGAGAATTTAACCTGAAGCTATAATCATATTTTGCTCCTCACGTAATATTTGTTGATTTGAGGTTAACTTCATTTTCAAGCAGTATGGATCGTGGGCAAAACATGATCTAAAACTTCTTCAGTACTGATCAGGTTTGTTGTAATGATGTGATTTCTCTTTTTATTATTCTTGTCATATATGGTTTATATGATCAAAGAATTTTCAACATGTAACATGAATTGTTTTGATAAGAAAATCAATTTTTTGAAAATCATTCCTGAAATCTGGACATCTTCATATTCTGGTGGTCTTACCTGTAGAGTAGGGACCTGCTGCATCCATATCTTCTGCCAAAAATACTTTCATAACAATATTTTCAGCAAGTTTGATTAAATTGAGCAAAAACTACAAGCTGACATTTTGATAAAAAAAGTTTTCCTTATTTTTTAACACCATTCATACATGATACAACAACACTTTCAAATTTGGAAACTGCTTCCAGAACTTTACTCTCCTAGTGTGAACCTGTCTCCCTGCTGGGAGCTTTAATCAGTACTGATGTGCTCTGCTTCTCAGTCACCACCTCGAATATGAGGAGCAGTTATCTCTAATTTATTGCTTGTCCTCTGTCAGTCTGTCTGTCTCTGAAGTTTTTCCCTCCCAGATTTCAATTCAGGAACAGAGAGACAGCATTTTAAAATGATAAATGAAAAAGTGATGCACTGTTTTCTGCCCCTGCAGCTGCCCATTTTATTTCCTCTGAATCAAGAAGGAATGGGTGCAGAAAGGGGGCAGGAGCTGCTTTCAAGATGCAATCTAACAGACAAATGAAAAAGACAAACTATAACAATGATTTGTAAGAGACTGAGCATTTGCTGTGATTTTTACTGAGGACCAGAGGCCAATAGGGCCTTGCACTGCTGAAAATTGTCAATCAAGACAAAGGGAAAAGGAACAGGGACATCCTAACAATAGTATTTTAGTGTACACGTATGGGAATTAATTATATGTTTTGTACCATACGGTTTGATTTATACTCTTGCAGAGTTTGAAACCTAAAGACTGGAAAAACATCATGCATAATAATGTCAAGTGAGATTTTCAGTCATCACTGGGGTACATCTGTTCTCCAGTAAAAAATTGCAAGGCAGTGCAGAGAGTGAATATTTCCCCAATTTCATGATTCTTTGATAAAGCATTGCTGTCTTGCTCATTTGCTCTTATTAAAGTCAAAATACTCAATTCAAGTTTGTTGAAGTCACTGAGAGCAGTTAAATGAATCCAAATCTGCAGTTCTGCACTCTGTATTGCTAGTGGGCTTGCTAATGAAATAAAAAAAATAGAAATAGTGTAGGCTGTGTCTTTGAATATGATGGCATAAACTGGTAGTACTGCTTAGTATCAATGTGCTCCTCTTATTTGCTTCTGTGGTTTTGGCATGTTTGCATATTGTCTGCCTGTTTGTGACATGTGAATTGTTGAGCATGCAAATGCAAACAAACACAGGATGACAGCTCCATTGCAAGCCGGGTGTGGGAAGTCATTTAGGTGTGCTGCTCAACCTCTGGACAGGGGCAGTGTGAGCTTTTGTCTGGCAAAAAAAGAGGATGAGGGCTCGCACACTGTTCAGGACGCCAACAAACAACTTCATTAAAACATTTCATACCCTATTGGGTCTTCTTCCATCCTTTTTTCCATAAAGAAGACCCAATAGGATGTTACGCAAGCCCTTATTATCCTCTTTTCTTGTAGACTATGTTACTTTGAGCTCAGCACCCTCTAATTAACAAGAGGTGTGTAGCTTTTTGCCCTTTTGTCTGGCACCCATGGTTGAACAATACCCTGGCATGATGGGCAAGCTTCTGTTTTGACCATGTGGGCAGTGGAGGGGGAAGGCAGAGCACTGCTTTATTGAGTCTGTTCAGTTTCTTCTACTTGCGCAGGGTGGCGGAGTACTCATATGGTAACCAGAAGAAGTCCAGCAAGAAGAAGAAGCTGAGCAAGAATGACATCCGCCTGGTGCCACGAGACGTTGAGGAAACAGACAAGATGAATGTGGTGAGTTGCTCATCTCTCACCTCTTCGCTCAACTACTTCGACTACCACCAGCAGAGCCTGCCACTGGGCTGCAGGCGCTCCGAGAGCACCTTCCTCAACGTGGAGAACCAGAACTCACGCAATGCAGCTCCCAACCATGGCTATCAGCACCCGTTCACAGGGCAGAGTCACCAGCAGCCAGACCTCATCATCAACGGCATGCCACTGCCAGAGGTGAGATACAATCCAATGTGCTCTGTCCTTGATCCTTGGCTGGGCTGCTTTGGCTGTCAGGAGTAGAATAAAAGACGGAATTGATTTATCTTTCTTTTTTAGTCCCATGGTTTAATGCAATGTAGCAACAAATAAATACTTACAATACAAAGAATTAGCTTTCCGTTGCCTAAAATTAAAGGTCTCCTCAATCCAGCAATGTTTAGTATGCACATCTTTCCAACAAATCTCAAGGTCTACTGATATTTAGCATTCCATAGCACCAAAGACTGTAGTGTCAGTGAAATATTTGTCTGCTGCTGATGGAAAAGCTGAGCTATTTGAAACGGCAATGTGTCAGTCGAGTGGAATCCTTCAAGGCATTTCAAGGTGCCTAGACACTGAAGCTGACCTGTGATGAGAGCGCTTTGCCAAGCAGAATTTGGAGGCCTGACAAAGTGGATTATTTGGCCTCTCTCACAGCACTTGTTTTTTTTTTTCCTTTTGTGTGTGCTGAGCTGCTGCAAAACGATCAAGAGTTTGTGCACCTGCCAGATGTATTGACTCGGTTAATCAGCTCCACCACACATCATTTCAGGTGCTAACAGAAAGAATAATCATTGGTTAAATCTGTATGTCGTCCATTTGGCCGCAACGTTGCCGCATGGCTGCTCTGCACAGCCAGCCATTGAATTACCCTGACATGCCATGTGTGGCTCCAGCAGAGCAGTGAAGGTCTGACTTGAAAAACTATTCAAGCTGACAGGTGTGTGCCAACCAGAAGATCTTTAGTTTATAGATTTTTGTATGTACTCTTCTATTGGATTCCTTCTGTAATCTGCCTCTTTCTGTTCATGACCCATTTCTCCCATGGGAAAGGGGGATATTTATGTTTGTTTGTGTGTGTGTGTGTGAGAGAGAGAAGGGGAGAATGTGTGTCTGTGAGTTTGTATGAGAATGTGTGTTACGCTCACTTGTATAGACAGCAGCAAATAAGCTCCAGCTCAGTGTACACACACTCCTGTAATTGATGAGTCCAATCTCCGTTTGACATTCAGTGAGGGGGAGGAAGGGGGTGTTGGTATGGGAGTGGGGTCTTAAAACAAGAAACACAAGATGGATATTGATATATTGACTGGATGATCCAGAGAGATCCAGGCACCATAGGATTCTAAAACTCAATGAGACCTACTTACAGGGATACTGATTTACTGTGTCTGTCTGAGCTTTTTGGTGTGAGAGTGTGTTTGAGTATATGTGAATGACACAGGTGGAAAGAATGAGAAATGTTGTGGGGGGTTGTCTTGTGGTGTTATGTGGTCAGTGGAGGCCAAGGTGGGGGATTCAACATGTGCATGCAGTGACCCGTATGCGATGATTGTGTTTGCTGGTAGGTAGTGCTTTGCAGGTCACCACTGCTTTTCCTTAAAAAAAAGAAAGAAATGTGAATGCAGAAAGAAATCAAAAAGCTCTTGCAGCATCCTGCTTCTATGGCTGAAGCAGCCAATAAAAGTGCATTAGCCGCAGGATTAGGATTCCCTTTATTTGTTTCAGCTAATGAAAAAGAGGAGAGGGAAACAAATAGGGAGGAAGATTGATTTTAATGATTCATTATGCAAAGCTTGGAGTTGTCTTGATAGAACAGTGTGAGGGCAGATAGACGGATAAGGAGGATGAATCTTGAGTCTCAGTGCCAGGTGTCTGAGCCCAGACCACGTTTTCTCATTTTCTTAGAGGCAGTTGATCGGCTTGATAGAGGCCCAGAGCTGTTTAGCATGCAGCCTCCACCTCTTTCCTTCTTGCACTTGATGTTGACAAACATCTCTTTGACCCAGTCTCTGCACATTTTCTCTGGACTGAAAAAAGGGAGAATGTGTGTGTGTGTGTGTGATTTGGGGAAAAGTAGGGAAGAGCTGCAGAAGAAGCATGCCTTACCCTCCAACAGAGTAACCCAGCACAACAACAGTTGTCATTGTTTTCTTTCCTCCCCATTGTGACATTTGCAAGAGACAGAAGCTATGCAGCGTGTACAGATGTTGCTCTTAAATAAAAAATGTGCTCAGTTTAATTACAGTGCCATTTATAGCACAAACAAACAGCAGTGAAATGACTGATAATTGCTTTGTTACAATGAGCAAGCATAGGCTTGAAACCACTTGACTCTACAAGTTCTCAACCCATATCCCATTGACTGGTTAGGACACACGAGTGGCTGCACTGTTATGATTACTGAGACTGCTTTGTCCCCAAAAATGATTTTCATCCTGAGGGCAACCTCATAATTACCCATGATTCATTTATCCTCAGCAGAAAAGCCTTTTGTTTTTATAGCAGGGCAATGGGAGGTCCCTGTATTTGTTTATTTTCCAAAAGGGCAGTTTAAAATGATCACAGTCATCAGAACATGGTTAGATTTGGTTTGCTAATGGATGGAAGGAGAATGTGGGCTCCTGTTTATTTGTAATTTATGCATTTGATCAATACAAAGTTCTCCTCCATTGTTAGTTTATGTGGGGCGGCGAGCGTCCTGCGAATGTCAGAGCAGCTGCAATCGAGCTTTTGCTCCTAAAGACAAAACAAACTTGCACACATGCACGTTTCAAACTTGGCCACGATAACAGTGACAGGTCTCCCTGTAGGCCTCATGCCTTGAGTTGCATTGTGTGTATAGTATTCTCCCTTGTGAGACTGTTCACTCGCACAAACCTCCTTGAACATCACTATCTGTTGTTTTGCAAAGCATCATCTGTGAGATGTTTGTTAGACCTGCCTGTGGTAGCACTAATATGAATGCTCACAGGAGAATAGAGCTGTCTTCCATGGCTTAATTATAGTGAATCACTTGGTGAGGGAGACAATTATACAGTAAAGGAATGGCCTTTGGCTAGAATGTGTTTTTTGAATTTGTAATGCACACCAAGGTTTCACACACCTGTGAATTCAGATAATGAGGAAAGCAGGAAAAAGAGCTCTTTTTGCTTTATCGATAAACCTTTTTCAGTTTAGAGAGTGATTATTTTACTTTAGATGGATGAGAAATCCATCTCAGAAGATGATAAATGGGTAATAAAGTAGTGGGCACTGCACTGCACAGTGTTGGATGATTCAGTATTCCACTGAGAGTGCATCCCATGAGTAAAAAGATTTTTGATAGCAGAAGCATGCATCCATATGCTAACCATGCTGGTTTTAATGATACCAGATTGCATCGTATGCCATGGTGACAGGCCCCAGTTTTAATAAAAAATATACAAAAAAGTGATCAAATGATCAAATAAGTCCAAACAGGAAAATGAAAAATGGAAACAAAATAACTGACAAGAGATCTCACTGCTCAAGTTGTGCTTTTTTTCTGTTTTTAGCAAGGATGACGTTTTGATATTGATGTTGCAAAAGACAACAGGGAGTGATTCCAGTGAGACTGTACATCCCTCTCTATCGCTTCACATCAGGACAATATGCAAGGGAGCATTCAAACGTGTCATATTGAGCATGCAAAGTAGATGTCATGCTGTCAGTGCCTACTACACATCTGCTGAAACTGCCAATCTCCCTCTATACACTCACAAATAAACACATTTACACACAGTATTTATTTTGTAGTGTCACATTTATTTGATATACAGGCTGGGTCATTATCATTTACAGCATTATGAGCAAGCAGGCTCAGACATCTCAGAGTAGCAGAAACAAAAGGCAAAGAGCAACATTTTCAATAATCAAACATTGTTGGAATTTTGCATTTAAACAGCTGTTTGTGTTGCAGTGATGATGTTAATGCTCACTGTGAGAGGTAGATGAATAGGTACTGCAAAAGTTTACAGATTATGTTTTTTCTCTTAAGTGTTGTTAAAAAATGTCATATATTTACAGTAGTGGTTTTAAAACTTTTTCCCAGTGTGGTTTTAATGTAGACTAAAAATTGATAAAAGATCATATCAATATTTTCCAATATAACAATGCAAACTTGTGTTGTCAGGTGGATACAGCAGATGTTTATTTGTTTTCTAGCTTTAGTTTAGTTGAACTTTGCAGGCTGTATCTGGCAGAATCATTGACATTTGTTTGTTTGTTGTCTTGAACAAGCTGTGATTGACAGAAAGAGGAGGACATCACTGATGGTTGAAAGTGTAACAGAGTAAACAACATGAAACGCAGAGAAGCAGGAGTGGCAAAATAAAACTTATTCTCTGATCTAGTCTCAGCTGTCTTGTTGTGGCTGCACGTTACAGCTACAGGACACTTTTGTTTGCTCTTTCAAATTGTAGAAATTTCTTAAATTGTACTTCTCCCAGGCTGCATGAAGAAGTCTTAGAGAGGGTAAAAGTCCAAAAACACATTTTTCCAACAGAAAAAAACAATCATTTTTGCAAAGTATAATGATCATTTTTAAAGAAATAGACATAGATTTTTTTTCAAATGTGAAACAATCAAAGAGATTTTTTTCCATGTCTAGAGGATTTAATGTGTGAATGAGGTCATATCATATAATAATTAGAGATACACGTGGCTAGCTTATTTAAAAGAAAAAAGGGTTTAAGGGGCAAAAAAAAAATTAAAGATCTGGCCTAATCATAATACTGTAATGCATAGTTAAGGAAAACCAACAAATTGCATCCAATCATGACTTCAGTCTAATTTCCCATCCAGACACTGAATGAGAATGAGGCGACAGTGGAAAGGAAAAATTCCCTTGTAAAGGAAGGAAAAACCTCCGGCAGAACCCGACTCAGGGAGACTTGGACATGACGAGGATAAAAAAGAGAGATCACCAGAAAATAATCATTTTTATAACCTGCTGAGACAGAAAAAATACATTAATGACTGTCATACAGTACTGTTATATGTTTATACATAGAAGATAATGAGCAGAGATGAAAAGGAAGTTCTTATTGCATCATGACAAGCCAGTGGCTGCATAATTAAGGGGCAGCTAAACTACCCCTAAGTATAAGATTAAACAAAAAGGAAGGTTTTAAACTTAATCTTAAAGGTAGAGGGTGTCTGCTTCCCGAACCCACACTGGAAGCAGGTTCTACAAGACAGAGGCCTGAGAGCCAAAAGTTCTTCCTCCCATTGTTCTCTGAGAGTCTGAGAACCACAAATAGACCTGCAGTCTGAAAAGTGCTGTTTGGAATATATAGAACCACGAGATCTTTCATATACAACAGAGCTTTGTCACAGACAGCTTTATATGTGAGGAGAAGATTTTTAAATACAATCCTGGATTTACCAGAATTTTAACAAAACTTGTTTTTCAGCTTTTTGTGCAAAACTTATTGTTAGAGAAAAACAACGATGTGGTATTTTTTTACCATAAGAAAAGGATACACGAGCACTTAATCCTTTGAAGTGTTTTATAATTATTTTGATCCTTGGTAAGCTTTGGAGGTGTATGTAACATTCTTTAAAGTCTCCTCTTTCCAAAGAAGTGGAAGAAAATCTTTTTATCTCCAAAAGCTTCAGATGCACACTGATAGAGTAGCAGACAAACTTGTTAATTATTTAGAGGTTATTTGTAAGGTAGAGAGTTTAGAAGTTCTCTGCTTTTCGAGTGTCACTGTTTATAAGATTAAATAACAAGCTGTCTGTCAAAGATACTGTAAATTAACAGGATGACAGTGATTTATCCAGTACCATCCTCAGTCCGCCCCTCCCATCATGTTGCACTCACAGTTCTGGTGTGGCTGTGGGTGATAGAGTGACATTACTCAAGAAGATGGTTTTCAGTTCACATGCAACCACTGCTAGTTTAACACTCGGTTGGATTTTTATAGCCCTGACCCTAACCCGCGACACCCCATCACTGCGTGTCATTCTTGATGTTGCAGAGGTACAATGAAATGACATAACAACCCCAGGCAGCCAGTCGGAAGCATGCAGGCCTGCCACCCTCTTGTTAAGATCAGAGCATCCAGCCAAAAGAACTCAAGAGTCAAAACACATGAGTGACAGAGTCTGATGTGCACACGTCACTGTGTGCGTCCTTAACCACATGTGACTTGTACAGATTGTACAGAGGGAATAACATGGTAGGAAAATGACATGGCCCAGCAGACTGAGGAGAGCTGGGGCGGGAAAGAAGAGAGGAGAAAGGTCTATTTATAGCATGGCAATGATTTTCTTCAACCTGTTTCGCTGCTGCCTGAAACATGGCATTTTTCTCTGTAAAATGCAATGTTCGGATGCGGTTATGATTATTTCCCACAATTCATATTAACGCCTGCAGAAAGTTATCTTGTCACTTTCCTTATATCTGTGCAATATGCTCATTTTTGTAAAGAATAACAAAGAAGTTCTGATCACGGCATGTACACATGTAAATTGAGAGTTTTCTCTCCTGTTCCATGTGCTTGAAATGTTAGTCAGCAAGCATGGAAAATTTTGTGGATACATGGCAAAAATGAATAGTAGAAAGGAAGTACACAATTAAAAGAAAAGAAACATCATAAAAGCTTCTTTCTTTCCTAACCTTTAGAGATCATTATAAGTAATTAGAAAAAAAAACAGAAAATACACTTTAAAAGCTCGATCAAATTGAGAGAATTAGCTTCTTCCTTTTTTTTTATAAGCCCATTAAAATGCAGAGGAAAGGGATTTTTGTGGAGCCAGAAGTAGTTACATAATGACCATAGTCGTCCAGCAATTTATGTTGCAAGATCTTTATTGGACACAAATCTAAATGCAAGAAGGGGTATAATGGCATCGGGCTTATAGGTTGATGGGTCCAACCGCAAATGAGAAAAGGCTAAATGGAGTGAAGGAAATAGACGCAGTGATGATGTTTATCACTGGGGAAGGGGACATCATTACGTACCTTGTTAAGCCCTGCAAGCAATGCTGCGTGGACGTAATTACCCATTTAAATGAGTTTCCTACGGCGTGTTTTTTTTTTTTTGCTTCCCCTCAAATTAAACTCTGACACAAATATGCCACATTTCTCTAAGTCCTGGTCAAGTCTCGACTCAGTGAAATGCACCATCAACGTAAAATTTCTGAAGTGGTCATATGCAGCCATTTAACATATTTTGCAAAGTGTTTTTAGTCAACTTCCTCCATTTTGAAAAACTGAGCTGGGGGTAGTTTGAACAGGACCAAAACCACAAAACCTAATGAAAGTCTGCAGAAAACCTTTGACATTAGAGGGCTCAGGGAGGATGAAAAAAAATCTCTCATTAATGCAGATTTTGCTGGATGCGGTGGAAATGCCTGTATTTACATTATTGTTGGATAGAAAAGGTCAGCTTGTGCATTTTCAACACAAACCCTGCTACTTGTTGGGAGTGAAATTTATTTGCAAAGGAAGCTTGAAATGTAGGTTTCTGTGCTGCGGTCACTGTAGAATTCAGGAATGTGGCTTTCTCTGTCCCTGTGGCTTCGGAATATTAAAACTAGAGCTTTTGTACTGTGTCTGCTTGCATTTCAGTGAAAGAACATAGACATATTTGTCCCTCCTTTCAGATAATAGTAACAAAGAAATTGCCATGCATTTCTGTGTAGATTCATTTTTTTCCATGACCTAAAGAAAATGCTTTTCTGACGGTAAGTAAAAAAAAGGAATTCCACTTCTCCTGTAATGACAGTTATACTGTATCTGCCCAAAACTAATTTCATCCAAATGTGCAAAGAGAAAAGGTACTAATTAGAATTCATGGCTATCAGGTTCTTAATTGTGTTTGTCTGGCTTGTTTTAGTTGCACTGCGTGTTGGCAAACTTGTAACCACATTGTTGTTGAAAGTGTTCCCAGGGCTTCTCTAGACTGTCGCTCCCATGCCTCTTTGAATGACAGGGAAGTGGGGGAGGAGGTCTGTGTGAAACGTAACAATACTAGCTGTGAAAGGAAACTTTTCCAAGGACCTAGCTCTGACACCAGGGAAGCGTGACCTTTGCAAGTGTCCTGTTTTTTTTTTTTTTTGTTTTGTTTTGCTTAAAACAAAGATGGAGTAGGAGGGTGTTAGTTAGCATTTCCTCCCATCAGATTAAATGTCAACTTCTGCATGCATAATTATAGAATGGAAAGAAGGAAGACTTAAAGTGAACAAACTTGCTCGTAGATGGATAAATCCTAAACTCAGCCAGTGATTCTGAAGGGACTATATTTGGAGTCTGGATGTTTTGACTCCACCTGCTTTGCAATAATTCTAACATCAAGTGAAACCCCATCCAGCTGGAAACAAGATAAGTATCTGTGCGTTACACATCCACCCTTTGAAAGAATTTAAAGATGACGAGGCAAACAAAAGGGAGAAAACATTGCACACAAATGCAGCAGTGTACCTTTGTTTTGTTCACTTCAATGGTAGAGCAGTCTCTTCTGCTTCCTCCCCCTTTCATTCCAGCAAATTTATACAAGTGCTTTTGTTTCTAGACGTAAACCTGGATTTGCGTTAGGGAGTGCATGTATGGGCTGTTTGATGAGCACAGAGGCTGTTGGCAGGCCAGCTATAGCAGCAATATCAGGCGCCTCAGAGGCATGCAGCAGTATGGCTGGAGCAGCAGCAGGGTAGCGTAATTGTGCATTGTTCATGCACAGAACAGAGGCAGAGCATGTAATGAGCTGTAGCATTTTCACCCAGCCAGCCTAATGGACTATGACCGATTGTAGGCCCTCTCAGAGCCCTTGCGTTCCCTTCTGCCCTGTGTGGCCAGTGTCTCGGGCCTCCACTTTTCTTCTCTCCCTATTCTTCTGTGCCCGATCGGCATCAGCCATTCCTTTACCCTTGTTATCCCCTTCCTTTATCGCTGCTCCCTTTCCCATTGTCCCCCTGTCTGAGGAGATGGTGGGACCCCTAATGTGTTCAGTGTGTGGCTCTTTTTCTCATTCATGATGTCTATAAACCTTTAAGCGGCAAGTCTGATTCAGCCTGACATAAATCAGAATAGCTCATTGACGAAGCCCCGAATGCAGGATGATTACATTAAAAACCAAAACACTGAATACAAATAAAGTTCAGGGGAGAATTTGCTGATGTTATTTGTAAGGGATTTAACTCAACTCATTTTTCTATCAAAGGCTGTTTTGCATTTTGATTATCTAGTTCTCGTGAAAGCAGTTCAGGTGGGTCTTTTTCACTGAGGTTTGTTTTCTTGGGATTAGAGCTTTTCACAAAGTGCCCAGGCAAATTCTGTACACACATATGTAGTTTCTACAAAGGTAGGGCATTTTTTTTGCTTAAGTATTAGTAGTTTAAACTAGGAAGATAAGAATTAGTCTTTTAGATCCTCTGGAGTGGAAGCTGAAAACAATATGCAGGACAGTTATGATTATCTTACAAGGGAAGTGATAACAACTTTACATTCTATTTGTTACATTTTTTATAGGATCAAAAGAAATAAAATTGAGTTTTTTTTCATCTGGGTATGGAGCCTTAATGGCCATCACTCCTTGACTTTCCTCTCACGTCGATGATTTGACACACAAAAGTTCAGGCAGCCAAGTAAATGAATGAAAAGCGTTTGGCTTCTGTCTGTCAGACTGCTGTGAGTGTGGTACATTCCCCAGTAACCTCCTTATTTCAAGATTATCTGTTCCTGATTTAGGTTTGTTGAAGTCAGCAAGCAGGGAAGGCAACATGTCTGTGCTTGTTAAAGGAAAGATTGCTTATAATCTCCGTGCTCTAATAACAGATTGACTCCTCCTTTTTGAGAGCACGACAGGAAGGTCGCTGAGGAGCTGAGTTCATGATACTTTTATCTAGTTCAGGGACCGTTACATCAATGCATCAGCATGTAAAATAAATGCACATACATGCTTGCACGCAATGGAACACAAACACTGCGAGAAGAGAGAAGCCTTCAGCTGCTTAAAATCCTCAAAGACTTCTTAAAGCAAACAGCAGGAAAGTTCATGTTTTACACGATACCTTTTATCGTGCTTATGTGAAGAATTCCCTGGTTGAGTTTCACAGCTTTTCTGAGAATTAAACACAGTGTCTAGTTGCAGGATATCTATGGTCAAAGTTAACTCACCCTTTTAAGCTACGCAGCATTAAACAAGCTAAAATTGCAGCCTTATCTACTTCCTCTAAATAACTAAATAGGCAATCCTTTAGTTTTGTTATTGCTTAAATGTAATTTTTCTTGTATAAATGATTTATCCCGGAAGAAGATAATACAGTCCTAGCTTTGTTTTTCCCTCAGTTCGCAGCCAAAACATTGTCCACTCTAAATGTTAATGTGCTGCTGCCCCTTTTTGTTTGCGTGTGATTGGACAGCAGACAAAATACCAATAGGACTGGGGGAGGACAGACTGTGGAAGCAGTGTTCTGACTTTTCATTTGTTCACTACCCAGTAATGATTATTTTAGCCTCTAAGCCCCAGATTTGGCCTTGTTTTGCTATGGGAAGCAGCATCAGTGGGGACAGAGCAGCCTTGCCCTGGCTGAGAAGCTTGTCTAGCGGTTAAGCTGGTTGGCAACAGGAGTCAGGTACACAACACGGAGGATATTTGGAGCAGCGTCACAGCAGGTCAGCTTGGAAGTGAAAGGGTAGAGAATGACAAAATATGTTTCGGTTGGGATGAATTGGGTTTATGTGGTATGCCCCTTTGTGGAATCATGTACTTTCGGAGTGTGGAAACGTTCTAATTATAGACCTTCAGCATTTGCCGTCTTTGCAGCGCTGGTAACAAGCCAGTTGCCAGCTTGCATGAGCAACTGCAGAAAGCTGACTTTTGGTTTAATTTGGAGGACCAGCAATAATCCAGACTAAGTCTTTTAAAGCTGAAGCCTCCCCCCCTCCTCCCACCACCATTGGATTACGGGAGTGTCTTTAAACGGATAAGGACCTGCTTATCACTGCTTCTCTCAACACTTGTTTGGGACTTCAGATGTGTAGGAGGATGGTCCATCGTCACCCAATGTGACCAGTGTGGCTATGAATCAGAGATTAGGCGTCTGACAGCTGTAGATCAATGATAATCACAGTTTACAGTTTTTAAACCCCCACAGTCACAAAGACATATGGATCCCAGCATATGCCTCATCTCTGAATCCCAGTGAATTTTATGCAGGCGGAAGCTGACTAAGAAAAACAGCTAAATTAGATGTCCAACAGAACTTGTTTTCTCATTTGCTTTTGTATATTTCACAGCTATGTTTATTAACAGTTTGAAACAAAGGCTTCAGCTTTGGTGGAACTTAAAAATGTGGCGATGAAGCCGCTTGGATATCAGAGATCTGAGCTTGTGTCACAACAACCAAAGCTGCAATAAAAGGACTGGGCAAGCCTGCATTTATTTCACAGTATTTCCACAACTGGACATTTATATACTTGAAAATGTTTCAAATTTTGTTGGAAATAACTGAATGTTATTATATTTTTATTCTTTGTCTGTGCTCAAATTAAAAAGTCTAAATTTACCCAGATGTATTAATGACTAAATGAGGGTTAGTGCGACTTCCAAAGTTGAGCTCAGGTCTTGTGCTTAGTGAAAAGCTAAGCTAAGTTAACAGTCAACTGGTTGGAGCTTTATACTTAAAGGATTAGTGCAGATTTGATCTTTCTGTGTAATTTTTATCAAGGAAGTCCTTAAGAGCATTATCCAAAAATATGGAAGTCGGTTATAATCACTGAATGGGATTCTTAGTAGATTATAAGCTGTACAGAAGTCACAGAATCCAACTAAAGCTTTAAAATAAATGGTATTGTTTAGTTAATGGAGGGAGGTATCTAAAACATAACACGTCTTGACTTGTCAAAAACTAAAGAAGAGTTTGCATGAAAAATTAAAGCAACAAGAAAAGCACCAGTTTAGATCTATATGTCAGTCATTTTCTTAACCGCTTAATCCAATTCAGGGTCACGTGTAGCTAAAGCCTCCAGCAATCATTCAGGTGAGAGGCGGGGTACACCCTGGACAGGTCACCAGTCCATCGCAGTGCCAACACAGAGAGACAGACGACCACTCACACTCATGGACAATTTAGAATGACCAGTTAAAACTAACGTGCATGTCTTTGGATGATGGGAGGTCACCGAGGGAGGACTCTGAGAGAACCCATGCTAACACGGGAAGGACGTGCAAACTCCACACAGAAAGGTCACTGTTTGGATCTCTTCCCAGACAAGGAACCAACAACATTACCAATGTGAGGCCACAGTGCTGACACGCTGTGCCACATAAATAACCCTGTAATTGTAGTATGTATCATATATGATGCAGTGTCTGAAACTTTTTTAAACACTTTATGGTGAAAACTTTGCTTGAACAAAATTTGAAACTTGTTTCGACTATAATTTTGATGATATTATGTGGTATCAAATGACAAATATATAAAAATACTTTTGTTAATGTTTTTTAAAGGCAAAATAAAGACAAATCAATTTGAACATCACCCCCATTCCTTTCTGGGGTCAGGCTTTAAAGAAGTGTTGGGAATGGTAGGAGGTTTTCAGGTTGTGCTGCAGCAGAGAGCAGAGATTAATCTACTGTAGCTTAGATAAACATATGTGTTGCTTGAGAAGCTATATTTGAGCAAGATGTTGTTGCACATCTCATTGGGGTGTGATGGTGGTGAGGTGAGGGAGCAGAGAGAATTCCTGGTGGGCCCAGTCTGTGAACCCTGAGCTCTCAGCTTAGGAGCAATCTGGGAGTTGCAGAGAAAGCTGAGCCACATGAGGGGAGCACTCTCATAAATAGAAGCACCTCAGAGTGAGCACTTGTTTACCTTGGTGTCAACATTTTTGACTCAGCTCATTAACCTGTGCACCTGGGTGAAACAGAACATCTCTGATTTCTTGTGTCTTCCTCTCGCTGCCTTTCACAATTAATAGCAACGGATAAAGGTACAAATAAACAAGTTAAATTAGCTAAAGTCACTAAATTCACACTAATGAACAGATGCAAAGAAAGGGTGATGAGGGTTGCTTCCACAACTTAAAGACAAGTGAATCAATTCCGGTTCGTACATAGGTCCTGTAGCACTTTCCTCAAATTTAATCATGGATCCATTTGAACTGCTTTAGCTGGGAGTCTACTTACTACTGGAATGGTTTCTCATTTTCTAATATTTCTCCTAGCATTTGTAAAAAAAAAAAAAAGGCTAAGTTCAATGGAAAGGCAACAATATGTCCATATCTGACAAGGAAAGGAGTTTCCGTGTTCATCTGAGTTCCATCTTCCTCTCCTCCCATTACCCATGCAGCCAGCATCCTCTCTAAATTGTTTTGCATGACCTTTGCTACAGTAGCTCTAATTATTACCATCACACAGGCCCTGTAAGGCACAGCTAATTATGCCCGGATTTATCTGAAGGGACATTGGTGTCATTCTTCATAGGCGTGTCTAGGCTACCGTCAGTACGGGTGATCTAAACCTAGAATAAGGTTAATTTGGATAATACAGTAATTGTAATTACAGTCACAATAATTACAAGCAGAGTTTAATAGCAATAAAGACAATCCAATTAGTAATAGGTATCCAAATGAACTCATTGTAGTATATGCTGTACCTTATGTAATTGAACAATAGCGATGCCAAAAGAAATGCTGGACAGTATAATGACATCATTCTAGAGCCAGATTGTTGCTGTTTCCAGAATATTGCTCCAAATCCATGTTTGACAGTGAATGCATAAAGATGTATTTTCAAAGGCATTGTGGGATTATTCGTTAATGTAGGTACCAGGACCTCTAGTCATTGTATCTCATAAAGAGTTGTAACTAGACGAAGCAATATTTTTCAAAGCTCCGACATGAATGAAGAGGGGCAGTTGGAGCCGTCTTTTGGCTGGCGGGCAACTCGTGTAATGAGCCTAAGAGGGTTCCAATTATTCCACTTGCGATCAAAACGGAGACGGAGATTACTTCTCTTGCCTCTTTTTTCTTTGACATTTTACACAGTAACATCTTTTGATAGGGGCTGGGAGAGAGAGGGGAAAACGATTGCCAGTGAGAGCCTGATAGTTTTGAACATGCTCCAGCAGTACAGTCTTTTCTGTCGAGTAGAAACAAGGCAATGCACCCCCCCACCCCCCACCCCCCTTTTTTTTCCTTTTTTTTTTTTTTTTAGACATGTCTGTAATAAAGCACCTTTATTCCAGTGCATGGTTCATTAGCTGTCTCTCAGTGTATGTCACCTGCACAAGACAGAGTAGAGGCTTTTTCATGACCTGAGGCTTTGGCTACAACACATTTGATGGCTGATCGCCACCGTATTGCCACAGAGCTATTGTAAATTGTGTGGAGGCATGGTAGACACTCACTCACTCACTGCAGTTGTTTTCTTCTGCTGCTTAACAGTGTAAATCATGTTCCATGGAATACAAAAGCGAGTTGAATTATTCGATTGTGTTCAGAATATTTCCTCTGCCCTGCCTGATTACAAGTAAAAGCACATTAGATGCCTTAGGGGTAACTAAAAGGATTTCTCCACTGTAGGACATCTAACTCTATCAGTCTCAGATACATAAAAGATGAAAAAACAAAAAAAAAGACAAATAATATTGTGTACCACTGCACTGAGACAAAGAGAACTCCACCAAATCTGCATCGGCTCAGATAAACATCCACCCCTAAGATATGTTCTTGGTTGATAACAGCTTAGTGTAAGTGTTTGCAACACACAGGAACACAAGCACACAAGTACACAAAGCCGAGCTTTGATAAGCACCGAAAATTACTACATGTTGTTTTTGGAGGCAGAACAAAAGGATTCAGGGTCTTCATTTCAAGAAATCAAGCTATGGAAAGGTGGATGCAGCGCCTAAAATGCATGTCAATTGGATAGATTTGACTTCTTGATATAGTCATAATTAAACAAGTGTGTTTGTTTATGTATGTGTATAAGTGAGATATTGTTTGTGTGCGACAGACTTGAGAATAGAGTGCCTTGCCTTTCCCTTGTGGATCTGCCACAGTGGTTGGAGGCACAGATTCACCGTCTGTCGTGTTTTCCATGACCCCATACATCCCCTGCAGTGAAAAACGATGTTTTGCCCCCAAAGATGGTCCCAAAACAAATTAAATTAAATGAAGTCAGTACAGTTAATCCCTGTGTGTTTTAGCACAGAAACGCCCCCCACCCTCCCTCGCGAATGAGTGCATCTGGACCCCTATCCACTGGCCCTGCGCTCAAGCTGCCAAACTCCCAGACCCTGACAGAGACAACACCCCCACCCCCTCCACCTCCCCCTGCTCTGCTGCTACTGTATGTTTGCTTGTGTGCGCATAGAAGTCCATTTTTTTAACTGTAAATTTGTGATGTGTTTTTCTCTTTCTGGCTCACACAGTTTATTCTTTCTCACTTGTTTTGCCCGTGTGTCTGAGCGTTCTTTAAAAAAAGATTTATTTTTGCTTGCAACTGGCTTGGGCATGTCACTTTTTATGTTTGTGCCTTTTTTGTGTGTGTTTGTTTGCTTGGATTTTTTTGTAAGTGCAATTGAATATAAGATACAAAGCATTCACATGTTAACGTCTATCAGACTGCGAATTGAAAGGTAGCCGTGTAACTGAGGTGAACGGGGATGTCGGACATTGTTTTGTACTGCCTTTGCCCTAATGGCAGCCTGTCACTGTCCGGTTAACAAGCTGGATTTACATATGCATTGGTCTTCTGCAAGCAGATTATTCTCTGCTGTCAATCCCAACACTGACATCTGCCTAGAAGGACCATCCTAAATATTAGCACCAGATGTGCCTCACATTGAAGCTGCAAACAGGATCACAGGATCAAAAAGATATCCAGGCTTCCGAGGCCAGATATTTAAAAGGATCTGCCTGGTTGTGATGTACACTCGAAACTCTTTCAAGTAAAGAATCTTTGTATTATATGTTTTCGGGCATCGAGCCACATCATTCACCTCGATTTGAGCATTAGCTTTGATTTGTGTGAAAGAGTTTTAAAAGCTGGTGCACATAGATATTGTGTTGTTTAGAGGGTTGTGGGTTAGGTGGGCAGGAGGGTTTTGAAGAGCTGAAGCCTGGAGTGTAAGTTTTTTGTATGTGTGGTCACAGTTTGCGCATTTGTGTGTTTGTTACAGATTTGAGCACCTGCACACATGCCCTTTGAAAAGGTCCATCACCCCTCCATCCAGCCAACACGCAGTGTAAACATGGTTTGTTTGAGCAAGTGGCCCGGGGGTTGTTGGATTAATGAGCACTGATGAAGTTCCACTCGTATCCTAGGTGCTGCCTTCCTATTTGCTGGAGTGGCTGTGATGTGGTAGTGTGTCTGGAGGCGGTGACTCATTCCCTTTACCCAGTGTCAGATTAAGACATGTCAATAAACAGACCCAGTCAATCCATCTCCGAGTGACTGCATCCGCTCAGAGAGCCTCCTAGTCTGTAATGAGCTGCTGCAAATCTCCATCCAACTAAAATGTCTGGAAAGATGCCTTGTCAGAGTGAGCAAGAGAAAAAAACAGGGAGGGAGGGCGGGAGAGACAGAGAGACTACAGCTGCACTGAAGTGAGTGGCAGGCACCTCCGAACCACCCAGAGAATTTTCACCGAGCTGCACTCCTGAGTGCTGCGGGGGCAAGGGAGGATCTGATCTCTTCACAGCTGCAAAAATGTCGAATTTCTGTTGCCCTCATCCATGTCACATGCATATTTTTAGTAAATGAGTTAGTTGCTCGCTGATTTATAAAGAAAAGAGCAGAAAGTTTTACAGTTTTTTTCCCCATCACTACTCATGAAAACATTTAGACTGGATATATTTACACAATGTGCTGTATTTCTGAGTGTTTATTTTTAAGACCTGATCCAGGGGAGGTAAGAGAAACCTTTGGGAATATCTTGTGCACTAAATTATCCCCTCCCCCCAACGTTGGCTAATGTAGGCCACAACTGAAAAGAGAAACCGCTATCTAGTGAAACTCCCAGGGAAACGAAATGATGCTAAGAACTTGTATGCTATTCCCAGTTGTGTGTGTGTGTGTGTGTGTGTGTGTGTGGGGCTGGGGCGGAAGGAGTAGGAGGAGAAGAGGTTGCGGGGCATTGCAAAATCTACCTGGATTAGATGTTACCTTTAACGTTTCCGAAGTCTATTCATAAAAATCACCACCTACCTCTCATGTGGCGCCATGTGCACATTAACGGATTTGGGGATGAGAGGAGTGTGAAAACTTTTCAGTCTGACGTCTGAATTAAAGAAAATCCCTCCAGACTTGCCTGAAGGGGAAGTTCCTGCTATTTGATTTTGATTGGGCTCCACAGGCTTTTATAAAACCTAAGCCGATTTCTTTTAGGAAACAGCGTAGATAGTCGAGTAATTTCCCTCCCTTGTTTTTTTTTCTTCACCTTGTTAATGACATGCAGGTGCACAGGTTTTCTTTCTGACCACTGACCTCCTGAAAGAATTAAGTCTGAAGATACAAGCAGACCCAAGTACTGAACAGGTGTTTTTTGAAACCCCATCCTCTTTTTGGTGCAACATTAGACCTTTTTTTTTACTCTAATGGATACTATAGGTCCATCTGAAAGGCTTAAAAGCCGCAGCCACTGCAAACAAAGACCAAACAAAAACACCGCCCAAGACGCCACACCGCCACCACCCGTTTGTAACACAGTGGGCCTAAACTGTGTAAGACTACAGCTCTGACTTAAGCCCCTTAAGTATCAGCCGTCTCCGCTGGAATGCAGACGTCTGCAAACTAGTCCTATTATTTAAAATCTTTTCATCAAACTGAAGGGGGGGGGGGGGGTAGTTTTGACGTTGAGAAGCTCATGAATAATGAATGCTGTTTCTATCAATGTATGTATAATTAATCACATCTCCACTAACTGGACTTCTGTGAGCCTCAGGTCCTGAGTGACATGGAGACTGGTCTGGACTGTTGTCTCTCCTTCTCAATAAATGAGAGCAGGATGATCTGCAGGACGTCTTAAGCCGTGTAGCACAAGTGACAGCCACAGCACCTTAGCCTTTTCCTCGCAGGGGATGATTGTTTTGATCTAAATTGGCAAATACATGCTCAATTTCACACGGGAAAGCAGGAAAAATGATGAGAAAATGCAAGCAGGAAGTGCTATTTTTTGCTTTACATATCTGTTTCATTGTGTTTATTTAGTGCAGTCAAACAATGCGTAACTTGTGCGGTCAGGGACACAGATGATCTTGTGACAGCATCAGGTTTGTTGAATCTTTTTGTTCTCCAGCAGTTCACAAAGGCTGCAGAAGTGCCCAAACATCAGCAGAGCAGGCAGATCTTTTAAAGAGCTTCCCTCCACTAAATCCCTCACTTTCACAGCACGATTGATTTTCAAATGAGCCACTGGGTTTGGGGTGAACTTATGGGTGATGAAGTAAAATTATGCTGAGAATGTGGCAGGTTATTTGTCACACATGTGCACTTCTGTCACAATTGATTGTGTATAATTTGAGTTTGTAGGAAAGCCAGTTGATATTAAATGGGAACAACTCACTGTATTCATCACACCCGGGCCTCTCTTGAATGAGAGGCAGGCAGAAATAGAAAATGTAATCTTATCCACAACCATGGCTGTGCCTGAGGCACTCTTCCACCCTTTTTACTGCTGATCCTCCCTCTGGGGCCATGCCCTCTCTGAAGGAAGAGGGAAATCTATAATCTAGCAGATGGCAAAGGGTCTATGGGAAATTTTATAATCAAATTGAAGGCGTTGATGTTGGTCACCAGGGTAGAGTGCAAAAGGTTTGTTATAGCTAGTGTTTTTACTCTCAGACATCACGGACAAAATATAAGCCCACCCAGAACAGGTGCATTCATCACCTGCATTGTGGTGGTAGGTGTCATGCTGACTGAATCTGAGCTGCTTAGAGGCACTGCTGGGTGCAGACCCAGAGGCGAGGATGTCGGGCGCCAGTTCAGAATTGCGAGTCAGGGATTGTTGGAGCAGTGCTTTTGTGGCAAATAGGGAAGCGCGCGCGTGTGTGTATGTGTGCAGGAATGCGAATGAACACGAAGCACAAAGTGAAGCATTTCTTTTCATAGGCACAGTGTATAGGAAAGGAAAATCACCTGCAGACCCACACACTCTTCCCCATCTACACTGCAACAGTACATGAAAGGAGTTCATAGATCTGTAAACAGTCATTTTTACACACCTTCCTCTCTGCTGGTGTTTGCTGCAGTTACTTTTTTCATCTCTGGCTCCAGTCTACCAAAGTCAAACGTAGTAGTATAAGGAACCCTCTAATTATAATAGTTTTGCCTGTAAATCCCTGAATCTCTCCCCCCATCATTTATTTGTTAAGCAATGTGGTATCAGTGACAAAGGATATAGGTGTAATAAATATTTCTTTGCTGGACTGATGGAGTCTGTGACTGTGCTGCTACTTCATGCTGCTCAACCACACAATGAAGCAGACAAATTTGGTCTGACAGTCTTAATTGATTCTGTCTTGTCTGTTGTTCTGTATGCTTAAACTGTGCATTTTATTGTGCCTGTAAGAGCATTCTTTGTCTGAAACAAGCATGGTTGGATGTTTTTTTTCAGCTAAATTAATGACATTGGTTGCATCCATGACAGACACGAGCCACTCACTTCAGTAATCAGTTTTTCTTCTTGTAGATGCTCAATTTCATTAAGTCACCCTCTCCACATCCCCTCCCCTCTTCTGTATTAGATCAAATTGATCTAAAAGTAAACTTCGCTTAAAAGATTGATTGTGTACAACTTTGTTTTTGGCAGGGTTAAATTCTCTGTGAATGAATGAATAAGTCTTTAAATGACAGTATTTTAGTCTTATGTTGGGCCATTTGTTAAAAACAGAGAAGAAATGTGCTTGTAAAATGAATTCTTGAGTAAAAAATGTGTTGTTAAAGACATCCTTTTTTCAAAACAGCATGTTATTAATGCATGATACTATATTTGTTCATATTTTTACCAGCTGTCTATCCAGTTTAAATGTAGCGCTGTGCTGTATCAGTCTCAATAATCCTTTCAGTAGGGCAGCTGTGTGACATTTTTTTCTCTCTCTCTCTTTCTCTCCTATCTGTGTGACATCTGCTGAACTTGTCGGGTGTTTACTGGGGTAACAACTGGTGTCATCCCCCCCCTACCTTTCCTCCTAGCCCCTCCTCATCTCTCTGCTGCTCCTCTCACAATGAATACACTTGCATCCAGACTACAGAACCAATTGTCACGCTGGGAGGAAGGCAAATCAAATCTTACGGCAGCAACTAGGCGAGGAGATTGCTTTTCCTCTCAGTCGCAGAACAGCAAGTCCAACATCCCTGTGCTTCAGGTTTTGATGGAGAGAAAAAGGCAAAGGGTGAAAAGTGGAAAGCTACTGGGGTGCAGCAGCTGGACCGCAGTTTTTTTACTGGTCAAGTCGCACCCATTTCCTCCCATCCTCACCATTTCTCATTTTCTACTCTCTCTCCCTCCCCCTCTCATACTGACATTGCCTATCAATCATCCAGTGACACCGGGGACTACATTCCTCCCTCCAGTTCTCCAGATGAAACGGAACAATAATTATGGGGATAGAGTGGCTCTGGCCGCCAAACTGGGGCCGCTCAAATCACAACAACACATTGTCCAACCTGATTAAGTAGCCATTTGTGGCATCCTCACTGTAGTTAACAGTCCTCATCTTCTTGCCTGAAACTTGACCTCACAGCAAGATATATTGACATGTCCTCCAATTTGGGGTTGGTCAGAAACGCGGGGGAAGACATTACATTTCTTTACAGGAAGCCTGGTCTAATGCATCCGATTCTTCCTCTGAATAGGCCTTTTTGAGTGACTCATCAGTGCCTAAGGTTATGTCCTCACATGATGTTTTATTGTTTATTTCCTTTGACAATGACATTAACAAATAGAAAACTACATTTGTTAAAAGACAAGTAGCTGCCGTTTTCAGAGCTGTGGAGGAAGAGGGGGTAATGCCAAGGTAGAGGTGGCTCTCTCCAGTGCACATGTACCCTAAGGAGGGCTCAGTGTTAAAAAAAAATGCCAGGAGAGAATTGTGTTATGGAAAGTAGAGTTCCATTTCAGGACAGGGATGAGTTGAAAGCAGGGGTATGCTCCCTTCCTCTCCGGGCCGTATTTGCACCAAACATGCCAACCAAACCAATTACAGGCTGTAGCAAGAGTGACATTCACAAGAAATTTTCTATCTGGTCTTTTAAATGAAGTTTTCCTCTTGTTACTCATGCTTTGCATTTTCATTAGTCTCTCAGTGGATGCTCAGCCACTGTAACAGATGAGGTGGTTTAATTCGTGGGATCAAAGCAGAGCACAAGTGCAGCACAAAACATTATGCATATGCAGAGCCTAATTTCTTATTATATAAACATTATTCCATCTATACAGTAGTGTGGATAATAGGAATGTTGCTGTGCTGCGCTCTGCCAGAAGAGGCTTTGTTTTATAAACATCATATACAAGTACATCTAAAAATGCGGTTAGATGTTTTTAAATGAATTAAATAAAACTTGCAAATCTCTCGATTAATTATTAATCAGAATTGCAGAATGTTGCAACTGCTGTTACCTTTGATATTTACTGGAGTCGGGCTGCAAGGGAACAAAAGGAGTCAGGGTTAATACAAAAGAACAAACTGTCTGCTCTAAATGATTGAATAATAATTAGATGTTAATTAGAACCCTTTTTACAAATTATCCTTGGTGTAACAATGATAAGTTAAAGTTTAATTAGGGGTAAATGGTAAAAAAAGGAGAAGAAATGATGCTAACCTTCAGCACAAACACGTTGCATCATAATTGAACAAAGCTTAATCAGTGCCCTGAGCTGCGATGTTACTCATCAGGATTCAAACTTCCAGCCAAATTTTCCGTTAAGTGAGAAGCGACGCGGCCTTTTCTCTAAGTCTTTAAGGTACACATCTGGCTCTGTAAACTCCAGAAACAGTCAGCTTTTACTGGAAGAGCGGACAATGTGTTCTGTAATATGTGATTAAAATGACATCAATGCAAAATAAAAATATGCATTTAGTTGAAAAAATATTTTTAACAATTTTCGTAGACTGCAATGAACAGGTCATGAAGGCAATTTGATAGAATTAAACACTACACATTATTCTGCTATGACTTCATCATTTTGTTTATACATTTATTTATTTAAAAAGAGATCAAGAAGATGGGCTGATTCCACTCCTCCACATTGTGGTTGCACTTTCGTGCAAGGCCTAAAAAGAAGTTCAAACTGTTCCAGCCCATTAACATCTAATAAGGCGCACACCAGTATGGCTGCACACTGGGCTGTTTGACAGCTAGGCCATCGCTACCTCAGCAGCAGACCTGTGTCACATATACGGTCCACTTGATAATCAGAAACTGTGCACCAGCAGCAGCATTAACCTTTCTTACCATCAGGGTGAGTTTTATTTTTCAAGAAGGCTTTGATACTGGCACTCTAGACTTCCCTCGGAAGTCTTCCATTGACTCTTAGCTTTTATCAGGATACAATATCTGCACCTTGGAATTTTAAGTAAAGGCTGCGCTTTCTGTCTGCAGAAGCACCTGCATCTTATCTGAAGGGTCATTTTGTGGCCTCTTGCAGAACTGGGAAAGTCCCTTGAGGGGTTTTTATAGTTGCTCTCTGACATCTCACCCAGTGTGAGTAGATGCTTGGCAGATGTGGAGGGGCTACCTGCTTAGTGTACACTGACTTCTCTGTCCATGCACTCCTCTTGTCAGACATTCTTCCAGCTAAATAAATGTTGGGAAAAAAATTCTGGTTGATTCCTTTGAACTGTGTACTCTAATGCGGGCCAGAAATCTATTGCATGCATATTCTGAAAGCCTTTTCATCTGCAGTTGCAAAGTTAAGATTCCCCTGATACACTCTTAATTTCATCCATTTCTCTCTCAGTTATTTATTTAATATTTCTACATGTCTCCTCCAACATGGTAAAAGTGAACAGTTCAGAGAAGAAATAAAAGGAAACTTTTTTTTTTTCATCCTGTGTCTGCATGATAGTCTGTTCTCCCTAATGACTCCATTTTAAAGACAGTGCGCTGACCGGCAGGGCGGGAGCAAGGGATCGAGAGCGGGGAGGGCGAAGAGTAGAGGAGAGGCTGTGCTCACTGCAGCACTCTCCTCAGCTCTCAACTCCCAGTCAGCCTCTCTGTGTGTGTGCTTTGAAAGAGAATAGGAGTCAGCCCTTTGAAAGCTGAGGCTGCTCACCAGGGCCTTTGTGTAAAATAACATTTCTACTGAAAGCCAATTACTGGTAACATTATTTTGGTTGCTTCCATTATTAAAAGTATCTCTCTCTGTTGCCCCTGTCATCCCTCCCCCCAACCCCCAACCCCTTCATCACTCTCCTGCAGACGGAGAATTATTCCATTGATTCCAGTTATGTGAACAGCAGAGCCCACCTCATTAAAAGGTATGTCTTGATTAGGAATTGTTACCAGCACCTCATTACCATTGTTATCTGTAATTGTTTTATCTAATGAGAGCACAGCCACAGTTGCTGCAGTTTGCATGTGTACCTGCATGTTTCTCATTCAGTATAATTGAAATGGGAGGTTAAGATTTTGTGATAAATAGAATTGCTCCATAATGCGTTTAGGAGACACTTGTTGAAATTAAATCTTTCCAGGTTATTCAGCTACCCTGAGCAGCAGAATCTACGAGTAATTATTTTCATATTTAAAATGAAACTTTTGTTTTCCACTTCTGCTCTGGCGCTCATTAGCAACACATGTGACTTGGATTTGCATGAAGTTATAGCTTAAAATAACAACTTCGAACTAAATAAGGTTCAAAAGAATTCTCCAGCACTGTTGAAAGCAGCGGTTTCATGAATAGTCAACACTTATTTCACTTTCTTCTGTGTCAGTGTTAAAGTGAAGAATAAATGTTTGTATTATGCATCACTTTGCATTTAATCTAAACCAGGATGGTTGATAAGGTTGCAGGAATTCAGCATGGAGGGGGTTGTGATAGGGGTCACATAGTAATTCCCTCCAACTACAGAGGTTTTTGTTACCAGACTCTTGTTTGTACTTGCAAAGGTAGAACATTCTGGGCTTTTCTTTTCTTTTTTGATACCACATCAGCCCTTGAATCCCATTACAACAATGTACCTGCATTCTACCCACCTCCCCAAAAAACCAAAACAAAAAAAGGAGTCTTTGCATTTATGTAAACAAAGACCATTCAAGTGTGGGCCTCTGCAGGATACTACAAAGAAATCCCCTCAGGAGCCAGGGAGCCTATGGTCTGGGACAGGTGCAATTACAGTGATAACATCAGAGCCAGCATTACCTCCGCTGCAGTCCTCTCTCTCTCGGGCTGGGGAATGTCTGGCTTGGGCTGGGAGAAAGCTGCTACCTTGTTCTGTCCTTCACTTCCTCTTCTTCTGCCTTAACTTTGTTTGCCCACTTTTGTCTGTACCTAAATTCTTTATTTATCCTTTCTTTATTGTTTTTTTTTACCTTTGTGAGTCTACCTCTAAACTCGGGTTATTTTCCTCGCCTACAAAAAAACACATGTTCAGCCCTATTTAGTGTGGCTTGTAAAGCTGAATTTGTTCCAGTGGGATGGAAATCAAATGAAGGGAAATCACGCTGTTACTGTGCAGCTGTTGATTGTGCCCCCACCCTCTTTATTGACTGTGAGCCCCAAACAAGACAGACGCTCAGTTTGTATGCTTCCAGTGCTTCCTCCATCCATCTTCCTTCCAGGAACTCCTGATTACTGCAGGATTTGTTTGATTGCAGTGTGCGTGTGCCTTCTGTTTGTTTGTAGTGATGTCCTTGAAGACAGTGTGTCCATCCAAAGTTGTCCCCTTCTGAAACATCCTATAGCTTCTCTGTAAGGCAAGAAAGTCACCAAGATTTAAAGTGCTGCCTTATCCTGCAGTCACATCAAACAGAATCTGGGTGTTTAACCAAACATTAGATTAAAAAAATATACTTTAACTTTGAATAAATGGAACTGGAGCATGTTAAAGGGCAAAGAATCCTTGAGGGAAAGAAATAAAAAAAGGACAAGGATGGAAAGACAGCTCGTCAGAAACCATTAGAGACACCAGGACGAAGGACAGCATGTGAGAGAAGGTGATGTGACAGTTAATCAACATTTCCCTTTTCTCCCTCCTGGCCCCCATGTAGCACATCAACGTTCAAGGACCTGGAGGGGAACAGTCTGAAGGACAGTGGCCACGAGGAGAGCGACCAAACCGACAGTGAACATGATGTCCAGAGAGGACACTATGTTGACACGGCTGTCAATGACATGCTGAACATGACTGTCCCCCCTAATGTTTGCCAGCTGCCAGACCAAGGTAAACAAACCTGTGTTTGTGTATTCACAGTTTTGCTGCATCCTTTAGAGTATGTTTTGCACGTTTTAGATAAGACCCATATGGATTTGTTTGTGTGTTTGAGACTGTTTTTCCTCTACCACAATGTCTATTAAGATCCATTATACCCATTGCAGGTCTCTGGTGTGCAAGCATGAATAGCATTACTTTTATTTTTTGTCTTTGATGTCCTGCCGGTGTAGCTAATGTGAGGGATCTCTGACAGCTAAGGCTACCCTTTGATACGGGCTTATGCAACTTTATTGACTGATAGTAGCCATGTCGGCTCTTGAAGCTTGGGTGACTTCAGATGTGCTTGAATGGCAGCAATTAGGCTCACAAAGGTACAAGGTGGAAATCTACATATCACCATGTGCCCTCATCCATTATTCAATGAGATCATTTAGCAGGGAATTAAAGTTGATGTTTCATTTCTGACTCGCTGTTTAAGAAGACATCCATTTGGTTGGCAGAAGTCAGTGTAAGGGTCATGTTCATTCTTAACTACTGCCAGTCAGGCTCAGGAAGAGAGTGGGTCAGTAAGAGGGGAGAGAGGAGGAGGAAAGCAGGATAAAGCTGTCTGAAGTGGACCAGGATGTTGGCATATGCACCTGAGGGTATTTACTGAGCTCAAAGGAAACACCACACACACAGGTGCAGTGGTAGAGAGGACAATAGCCAGTGTTTGTGGAAATTGCAGACATTTTGAAATGATTCCTATTAGTAGTTTGAGTTCAGGATGAGGAGGAACACCCCATCCCCTCTTTTTTCTCTTTTTTGTTTCTTATTGAAGCACCCTCTTGAGATATCTTATGCTGTATCTGAACTTTACATTCTACTCCATGCTCCAATTTTCAAAACTTGTTCCGGATTTAGGTTTTCTTCTCTCAGTTAATGCCAGTATAATTTTGGTTCTCTTTTACTAACACTGGCCTAGAAAGACTTACTACTTTCTCACTACTCCACTGTCTTCTTCCTCAGCTCTTACAGGGGGAGAAATTTTAATGAGCCCCGGATATCGGAAAGGAATCCTTTTTGAGAGAAACGCATAAATAGTGAAGATTGTGTGATTTATTTAAATTATTCAGCTATCTATTTTTACCAGTGGACTGTGAAATGTGTGGGTGTGGCTTGAGAAGCAGTAATAAACTGCCGTAAGCCCGTTCTTGGCATATTTAACTGACCAAATGCTTCATTTGGAGCAGTTTTACTGTTTATGTTGTCTGACTGAGGAATAATGACATTAGACAACCTGCATTGTATGTTCATTAAGAATGGAGTTATACAAATTGTGCCGTCTTCCTCCCTGCCTGCTCTCGCTTTTTAACGACTTAGCTGAGAAATGCATATCGAAGTGTATAGAGCTGGGGAGAATGGTGACCATTAGAATCAGCTTGTCCCGGGTGTTCCCCAGGCAGCGGTGGACTATAATGAACAATGAAAAGTGAATTGGTCATCTATTGGTTGCCAACTGTAATTACTTCACAACCTGCAAAAATTCCTATGCCTCTGAAAAATTCATGCTGACAGGTCTTCTGGTAGTGGGATCTCATTATTGGAGACAATTAGAAATGATGTACATGAAGAATATTACAAGTGGGGAGAGCTCTCTGAGGCAGTGCGTTTTTCATTAACACCACCGATGATTGTATCTATTTCAGCAAAATGGATGCATGCCTCCTGAATGTGTAATGCAGCTCCACATTGCTGGTAAACAGAACATGAAGCTACTTTGCAGTGCTGTCCATTCTTTTGACCAGAACAAAACAGATGATAACAAAGTATCTGTTTGGAATTATAATATGTGTTTGCTAGTTACTGGCTCTTCCTTACTTCCTTTTCATGGCGACCTCCTGCAGATCCCTTTTTTGCCAAAGCAATTTTCTTCAGTAAAAATGTAATAAAATGAGGATTTTTTTTTACTCCTGTGGCTTTGTAAGTCAATCAACCCCTGCAGTCACAACGTAGTTTGCTAATAGTTGTTAAATGAGTTCAAATGGACATCTTAAACAGTATATTTATACGGTGTAGTAAAGAGCAGACTGGGATGACAGTGATGGGCAGATGATGCACAGCTGAATTCATCTCCCCCGCTGTATGAGGATCTCACATGATCATAATTTCTCGGTAGGTCCTCGGGAGAACTCCAGCTGCATCGTTTCTCTGCTTCTCTTTTCCTTTGTGCAAACTTCAGCACTGAGGCAGAAATAGAACAATTTCTATAATTTGAGAGGTGCGGTGGTTTTCTTCAAGCTTATCTGTCTTAATTGACAAAAATGGACAGTAATCTATTGAATGGGGGAGTTTTTTTTCAGAAAACAAATAAACATGTTTACTGAACACCCTACTGCTTAGATGTCTTCTGGGAATAACCGCTGTAAAGTGCGCCTTTCCTGCCAGCTAAAGCAGAAAACAAGCTGAGAGACTGCAATTGCCAAAGGACAACAACACACAAGATGTGGATAGAAGCGCCTAGTTTTCCTGTGTGATTTTTCCTTTTTTCTTTTTATTGTTCTGTTTTCTTGTGTTGATAAGCACAGAGAACAAAAGGAAACTGGAAGGGGATGGGAGGAAGGGTTAAACTCTCAGGCTTTTACAGTGCAAATGTTTACCATTCCCAGTGCCATGTAAAGATGTTGTTTGCCCAGGAGACAAGTCGTTACCTTTACACAAAAACCCTGCCTCCCTGTCACATTGTTGGCTTTCATGTGGGAAACCATTTGAGGACGAGATTCAGCTGCAAACTAGCCCAACACCACATCACAGTGGGCAGTATTTCTTTCTGAAGCAATTTAGACGTTTTGATATTTGGCTTCTGTCCATGGGTTATGATTTTCTCCTCGGTGATGCGGCTTCTGCAGCACTATTCATTATTCCTCCACCAGCTGCCACCAAGGTAACTTTCAGTGAAGTGCTTGTGAAGAGATTTTTGACTTATATCTGAGTGAAAAACTCTTTGTTGAATCACTTCCAAGAATCTAAAGAGGCGTGTGTGACCTTTTTTAAAAAACCTGACCTTAAATATCCTCACCCAGTGGATTAGATTAGGGAAGTATCTGAAGAGCAAATTACATTAAATCTTTTAAAATCTATAAAGGAAGTGATATTTTAAACATGTAATGGCTCCCCCAAATCTGCCAATAGAATATAAGTGGATGATATCAGTGTAGCTATAAACTGAGAAGAGCCACGTAAAATGAATTCCTCTTTATCTTTACAGGCATGTCTGTGAAGTTAGGGGAGATTTGGTTGAAATGTGCGACATGCTAGCTTTGGCTCTGTGGAGCCATTAGTGTCAAAGGAGAAGCCAGGGAACAGACTCGGAGGGGCTGGGGACAAAGGGAGCTTAATCTATTTTCTTTTTTTCACTTTCTTTGATTGTCATAGCTCACACTGTAATACCTCCCTGATATGGATGAGCAACGCTTTTCAAGGATTAAGATTCATGTATTGTTAAATCTCTCAAGTTATCTCAGCGGGAAGGCAAGCGGGAGCATCATGTTATGTTACAGTGTGGGATTTGTGGCTTTTTGACGTTCACGGTCTTGCTTTTGGAATCATTTCCAGGTCATTGTGTAAGCGTTCATCAAATGAAATCCCTGCTTCTTGGCTTATTAGACTCAAAGGGATCTGAGACTGCTCAATTAGCCAGAGCAGGGAACAGTCCTCTTTTATTTTTGACATATTCTTCGGCCTGCACCTCTGGAGAATATCTCTCATCTATCTGTTAGCTCCCTCTGGGTGTGTGCCTGAAGCTGGAGCCCAGGAATGGAAGCCCTCTCCATGGGCTGCAGTTTTCTCCATATTCCCTTCTTCCATCAGCAGATCCGCAGGGTTTCGCTGTCCCTAATTGATTTCACCCCCCACCCCCACTCTTTCTTTTCCCATCCTCCTCACCTTCTATACATCTTCCTCATCTCTTTCCATCTACAGACTGCAAACATCTCAAACCCACATCTCCCAACTTTGTGCCAGTCAAGCACTTCACTTTCCCTGTTGAATTAAAGAAAGTGTAAAGGCACCTCACATGTTTCTGCTGCAAACTTGCCCTAAATTCACCACGGGAACATTTCTAGTTTGCAGTTCTCTGATCTTCTAACAAAAATGCTGACAGGTGTCAGAATGAGGAAGGCAACAGGAACAGGGCTGTGCTGACAACACGGGAGGAGGAGAGTGTCTGTGTGCGAGGGAGACAGAGATTGAGCAGTAAGCAGTAAGCAGTCTTAGAGAGGGAAAATAAAAAGAGGAGAAGAAGAAACAATCTTTCTGACAGGTAGCAGTTTTTTTTTCTCTCACTCCAAGGTAACTATGAATTTGCCGGATGATGTGACTGATTCTCAAACAACGTTTTGATTGAATTAAGCATCAAAACTCTTGTTGTGATTCAGGTTGGCAACAACGCATGGTGCGTTATGATACTTTATGATTAGATTAACAAATAAACTCTATACTGGGACCATCCATTTTGATTTGGATTTGCCTAATCTAATGTGGAACTGGTGGAGGTAAAATGGCTGACAGTGACAAAGAGCTCTGTGCAATTCGAGCATTAAGGAAGATAGAGTGCAAACACACTCTGTGCTCAAACACACCCGAGATTGCTTACAAGCAGGTGTATTGGAGTTTGTAATGAACAACCAAGATGCAGATTTTCCTTCCGAGATGTGAAGAGTTGAAGGAAAAAGAGGGAAATAAAATGTTGTTTCAAGCTGTGTCCATCTGGGCTCGTCTTTTTTTTAATGGAGCTTATCACTGAATAAAATAGTGCTACGCTGTGAGGTGTCTGGTTCTGTCATATTAAAATGACACCCAGTAAAATACAACAGAGCTGCCTGTTTTTGATTTCGATCCTTGCAAAGAAAAAAAAAGGGCATTTTTTTCTAATTTTACCTCTTTTTCTTCACTGGTTCAGTTTTTCTGTTAAAAAAACAACACAGTTTTTTTTGGTGTTCTTTCTTTTTAAAAAAAGATTGCCTGCAGCCTGTATTTGTTAGACGTAGTTTAATAAGTAAACTGACAAATTCTTGAAAACAAAAAAAAACTTGTGCAATCTCATTCATTATTGTGGAGTTAAGCGAAGAGATGTGAACAACTAAAACAAATGTGACATATTTTGATTCCCTGACTGCTTTATGCAAGCGTTGCCTCTAGCTGTGCTTTTTCGTCTGAAAACACCAGCACAGACACAAATAAAGCTCCACACAAAAAGTCTTCATCTTTGTCTGACTGAAACATATAGTAATGTTATAATACCACTGCAGCGTCCCCTGAACCTTCACTCTACTAAAGCTCTCCTGAATATACTCAGTGTATTTAATCAGCTGAAGAGGGGACTGCTTATCTCTTTGCACTTGTCATGGATAGTGTATTGAACATATCAGAGAGAGAAATGGGAATAGTTCATTATTTTCTAGGGCTCACAATGAGCCTGATGTATCTCATTGCAGACCCTCCACTGACAGCTCATTTTCTAGACAATCCTGGCATTCAGTTCACAACGCGGCAGGGCAAGAGAGACACAGAGGCTGAGAGAGGGAAAGGAAACACACAGGCAGAAGGAAAATAGGGCTCCGGATCTCTATTGCTTATTCATGACGCTGTGGCATGCTAGGTGTGTTAATAATCTCCGCAGAAACCAAGTGAATCGCAGTTGTTTGTTGAACACCTCGCAAAGCTGGGCCCCAATCAGCAGCAGATGGGAAAACAGGGGGATCAGGATGATCCCAGACAGAGGGAAGGAGATTAAGAACAGGTAATGTGCAGAAGTTGATGGGGGCTGAGTGTGTATTAAAGAGAGAGGAGAGAGTACCTGAATTTTAAATCTGTCTCTGTGTGTACACAGTGCATTGAGTGTGTGTGGATGCAAGTGTGTGTCTATAAAGGTTAATCAGAAATGGAGTGGGGAAGAGAGAGACGAGGAGAAAGATAAAGAGATGGCACAAGAGAGAAATACTGTGGGTTGGTGAAAACAGAGTGAAATTCAAGAAGCGGAGCTATAGCGATGTCTCCAGTCTGCGTGCCTTTTGTGGTTCTGATTGATTCTGTTTCTTGCCCAAGTAACTGAAGCAGCAGCCATTTTTCTAACCGCACTATTGTGCTTTTAATTCTTTGAGATCACAGCTTGGACACAACCCTTTCCACACTGTAACACAAAGCAAGAAGTAATAAGACTGGGGGTTAAAACAAAGCTCCATGGCTGCAGGACTGCAACCCCATTACTACTATAATAAAAAGATTTTATGCTGCGATGATTATTACTATTTTAAGTAACTTTTTACATTACCAAGACAGAACACACTATTTGAATTTCCTCTCACATGTCATTTATCTTGTCCAGGGGGTGTGTAGCACATCCGTCACCACGTAACCACCAGTAACCTCATCATTTCCACTCAGCCACTGCTTTTGGCTGTATGTTTTGTTGTTTCAGAGCTGTATAGCAGCAGCATACCCTTTTTTCTCAGTGGATGCTGCTGACATGGTTAGCGTACACACACTTCTTAACTTTTTAAGTAGAACTCTTCACAGCTGATAGACACCTATTTTTACAATGTTGTTCTTTTTACCCATAAATTTCAAATAATGCACATGCTTGCCAATTTCCTCATGGAGCCGCTGTACACATGCACACTAAAACAACTGTTGGGTTGGATACCTTCCACTAGTACCCAGCTTTTTGCCAAGAAGTAGGGAGACACAAAAAATATGTAAATGCTTCAGGAATCTTTTTTCTTTCTTTGCCAACACAAAGATCATATAGACACATTTCCAACCATAATAGCATACTTTTAACTGATGGATTATTGGATTAGAACAACAAATATGTTACAATAGTTGTCACAAACAAAATGTAACTTCTTCTAACTTACTTGCTAATCTTAATCTAATACAGAGATTTGTGAAATGATAGGGAGTTTTATGAAGCAGGGACACTGCTGATTGGCTTGAAATACACCAGGATGAAGACTAGATGACTATATTAAGACTGGTGTGAAATAATAGGAAAAAGTAGGAAAAGAAAAAAGAGGAAGCATAGCATGTTGAAAAACCAAAACATCTCATGCAAACTCTATTTCTGTGCTACCAGTCTTATGCATCCTGGACAGGTGATCACAATCTGAATACAATTTTCCCCCCAGAGTGATTATCTTATCTATATGTTCTGTGGATTCAATATAACCAGAGATAAACAAAGAAAGCTCCCAAAAGTGGTATTATTATTTTGCAAATATCTGTACCACCAGCTGGTGCGGCAAGTGCAGAGGCTATTGCACATATTCTTATCATGGCAGCAAAAAGCTTCTGTAAGCCAAACAACATCTATCCTCTAAAGGTACTGTTATAGATTCTCATAAAATGCCAATTTTGTTTCAGTGACAATCCCCCCAGTCTCTGTGGTAATTCACAGTAAAAAAAAAGGCCAAGAAGGGGAGGTTATTAGGGGAGGATGTAAAGGTGTAATGTTGTAGCATCAACCTGGAGACCAGTCAACTGATAAAATCCTGATGAGTATAAACTGGTCAAAGAAAAGCTAATGTCATTTTGTTCACAGTTGTAAATCAGATTCCCGTGTTAATGGTTGTGTTGACCAGCATCATGGCCATTTCTGGTTTGAGCATCTTAATTTTCTCGGGGACCAGTAGAGTTGTATTAACTCTAAAGGCTGTTATACAGCTGATGGACAAATGTTTATGATCCCGCTGGGGAATGCACCCCCAACTGATCAGCTAATTCTGTGTTTTTCAGTCTTCTTTTTTGTTAATACAGTTACAATTAAGTCAGCTGCTACAATATCTCTATCCCAAAATTAGACAATAGAATTCAAGCTTGCAACCCTCTTTTACAGGAGCATGACCTGCCTTGTTAATGAAATGGTTTGACAGTGGACCTCTACTATGTGGAGTAAACTGCTTGATGAGGACATAGTATACACATAAACTAACTCAAAGGAGCCTCAGTGTGTGGTTGGAAGTGAGCAGGATAGTCACAGAGTGACTGCCAAAGCAAGGCTTGTATTACAGGGATCCCAGGATATCAGACACCAGGCGGCCTGTGCTCCCTCCAGGCAGGGCAAGTCTGGCAGCTGGCCCATAGCCCAGATAGCTATAATCAGCTCCATTACCTGTAGCACTGATGCCCATTTAGGAGCCTTTATAGTGGAACTATGGGCTTCACAACAGGGATTAAGGATGCTGGAGAATTTAGGAAAAGTACAAACAGCATTGAGCAACACCTGCTGCAGACACATACAGTTTACACACAGGCACACATTCATACCTAAACACCACACTGTGAGCAGGGAGAGATTTTCTGGGCATTATGTGTTTTGGCATAACGCATTTGTTTCATCGTCTCCCTTTTCTGTAAACTGAAAGATTAAAAAATATACACTGCTCTGTTTAAAATGGGGCGAAAAAAATCAGCCGTCTTCTGACAAGTGCATTGTAGGCTACAGTTTTCTGTCCAGAATACAAAGAGACATTTATCACTGCAGCTGTGGTAAGAGAGAAAGAAAGGAGACACAGAGAAAGAGAGAAAAGAGAGAGAGAGAGGGTGGGTGGGTGGGTTGGGGGGGTCTCCTGTGCTGCAGCAATGTGTTTTTTTTAACCCTTAACACTTCCTTTGAGATTTAATCCCCCAACATCTACACAAATGCTTTTGTCATCTCCATCCTGGTTCTTATCTGGGCTCTTATCACCTGGGTTGTCCTGACAACATTATTACTCAAACAGAATATGGAGCTTAAACATGTAAAGTTATGTCGTCCTCCTCAGTTGTGGCAACAAAAAGGTTACTACCTCAGGCAGAGTGGTATAATATTTCCATACTCTCCCCTCCTCATGTATATTCAGTGAGAATGATTTATTCTGAAACATTTTTACAGTCACTGAAATGCAGGCCTTTTCTCACAGTTATTCCTCTCATACTGTAAAACTTATCGTGGCAAAATGTGCTCATTGGATTTGTACTCCACAGAAGTTAAACGTAGGTTAAAGAGAAGTCATCCAAACCCCCTCTATCATTACTATCTTTCATTCACCAATTAGTGTCAGTGTTCCCCGCGCTGCCCCCCACATGACCTTGCAGAGATGAGCTCAGTATGTTGTAATTCAACATTTTGAATCAGTCTCACTAGTGGGAGGCACCTTATGGCTGCTGGTGACCCACATTATGAAGTATTGATGAGAGACTGAGGGTGCAGTGACAGAGAGGAGGAACCTGCATGCACATCAGTTTCCACTAGACCTTAACTGTGTCTTGTCTATCAACACACTTTAATATCAAGCAACCTCTGGTATTTTGTTTAACCCTTTGTTAGTTTTTTTTGTGTCTCAAACAGTAAAACTGCAGACCTAAACTGTGTCTACTAACTGAATCAAGATCAATATTGTTATAGCCTGAACACTGTTTCAGTAGTCGGTCTGAATTACTTTTTTTAAGGCACTTATTATAATCTGCCTGTTTGGATTCGGTTTATTTGTGAGAAAGGTCAAGAGCCGAACGGGTTCCAGAGTGGTGTTTCTACACTGTGGCGTTGCTGGCGGTGGTGGATAATCAAATTAGGGTAAATTCATCACCATTAAAAAGCATTCACAAAGGCCCTCTGTTTTTCCATTGTGCTGCTAATAAGCTCTTTGCTTTAGGCTACAATGTATCTTTCTGGGCATTAACCTAATTATCATATTACATTAGTATTTTATGTAAAATCACTTCAGTGTGAAACATGTAAATACTTCACAAACTCTAAGATCGGTTTTAATATGTGGAGAGATAATCAAAAGAAAAAAAGAAGTGAAACTTTATAATATCTCCTCTGTGTATAAATGAGTAAACGATAGTGTTCAGTCAGCGGGTGCATCTTGCCAACTAAATGTGACTTTTCAAACCTCTGTGTCCCCCATTTTTAAAAGGCAGGATGAAAGGTAATGGGAGAGGTAGGCTGTTAGGTTTAATGGTAGACAGGAAACCTCAGAATGGCTCTTTTTAATGATGTGCTTCTTCTCATGCAGTCCTCGTTAAAGATGAGGCCAGAATGCTTGGAAAGGACAGGAGGAGAACTGTGGCCATGCAGACATTGCATATCCCCACCCCCTGCTGTCATTGTCACTGACTCCTGCAGCAGGGGTTCTTAGGCTTTCCTGTGCTCCTTGTGCATTCAGCTCATATTAGCATCAGAAAATCCTGTAAATAAAGCGGTGGTCGAGCCGTGACCCCATCGTATCTGGAGCACCTCCAGACTTCCCGTTCCTTCACCTCCTCTGCTGCACTCAACATAACTAGCTCAGATTTGCAACTGAATGTCAAATTTGGTGTTTGGCTCTACCACGAGGTAGGTTGTTCCTGATCTGACTCTTGAGAAAAGGAACCAGAGGATCGAGAAGAGCGAGGGAATTGGATCTTTGACACCTGTCACTTCCACTCTGCTGCACCTTACTCGCTCACCACACATAAGGACTTTTCATGTCACAGCTCAGCATGTTATCATGAGTGGGCACAAGGCCTGAGAAATCCAATTACTACCACTGTGTCAGACCCCAGCCACCCTCCTTATGTATGCTGTAGTCATGTTCCTCAAATCAGAAAAGATGTGCCTATTAGTTCTTTCTCCTTTCTTCAGACTAGTCTCCCAACTCCATTTTAATCTGTGTGTCTCGTGGTATGCGCTGCAGCTTTTCTCCTTGACTCACTGACAGTCCTCTCTACAGTGGTGGGCAGTTAATGCTGTGGACATTGGTTTTGACTGTGTTATATTAAGTTGTATCACGTTAGAGACCTCACTGTGGTGGATAATAGAGAACCTGGGAGAGAATCAGCATGCCTCCCAGATCCCAAACAGATTGGCCTTCGTGACAGGGCAATAGGAAATATGTTAGAAAGCATTTGGCCCAGTAGGTGTAAATCAAATGCATTTGCACGCATTGGGGGGTGGCCTCGCTCTGTTTTTCCTATTCCTTTTTTATCTGCCTCTCATCCCTAAGTGACACCATCTATGTGGTTAGGTGATAAACAAGGGAGTTGTTTTTTCAAGCTTTGATCTGCTTCCCAAGGTGGCCCACTTCCTCTTACTGTACACTGAGTTATACCTGAGTTCTACATGTCACAATGCATACAATCTTACAGTGTCCTATTTCCAGAGGTTGTTTCAGAAACGACACAAGCGGAATATTTTTTTTTCAAAAAGTAGCAGAGAAGTGAAGGAATAAGGACATGAGAGAAGGAAAGCACCATGCTGGCACTTCAGTGATGAGATGAAATGGAATATAAAACACCAAGTACTGGCTAACAAAAAACGAACACGACTAAAAGAGAAGCCACATTATATTAATTATGTAAGGATGCTTTTTTGAGGCGAAGCAGTAGTTCACAGTAGGGAGGAAATCCTTAGATATTGGTTAGCTGAGCAGTGTGTCATCCAGCCACAGTTGTTTCTGTGCAGTGACGACTTTTTTTTTTAGATGGCCGAAATAGCACTTAAAAAGAGAAGAGAATCTGCTCAATGGTAAATGTGTGTGGATGTAATAGTTTCTGGGTCAAGACTGTTTATTGATACTTTTAAATCAATATTTGAAGTATTATGAATTGTATAAAAACAATAAATCACTGCCATCTAATTTGATTAGTTGTTAAAGATTCATCATTATTGGGCTGAAAATGTGGGTTTAGATGTATTTGTATTTCTGAAATGCCTCGTATGCCTCCAAGCATTTTTTTATGGTCTTGTACTTGTTTAGTGCTTTTCTACACATCAGTGCACCCAAAGTGCTTTAACACTATTCGACACATTCACCCATACGCTCACATAAACACTCACACATTCACGCACCAGGAGCAACTGGGGGTTCAGTGTCTTGCTCAAGGACACTTTGACATGTGGACATCAGAGCCGGGATTTGAACCACTAACTTGCTGGTTAGGAAATAACCCGCTCTGCTACAATGGCCACAGACGCCCCGTTTTAGATCTCCCTGTGTCAAATTAAAATTGTAGAGTTTTTATTTTTTATGCCGTAGGTTTGCAGAAGCTGTCACACTTATGGTGGGGCAACTTTCCAGTTAATAACACTCTGTTAGAGTCCATTTAAGGCGATGACACTTGGTCCTAGAAATGAGATGAACCGACCTTAGTTTTCTCCTCATAGTTGTGACATCAATCATCAGAATCCACAGTGGTGCCATTCTTAGACCGACTCTCTTTTCCTCCATTCTCGCTTGCTCTATAAGCTTTCATCTTCCCCCCCAACCAAACCCCATTCATGGATGTAATTTAAGTGTCTGTTTCTGCCCCCTTGCTTCTCCCAGACTCAAGGGTTTAGGAGCAAATTAGCTCGCCAGCTCGGTCAAGCTTAAACACAGAAATACGACATTTGTTCCAGTGTATTTAAAGATGTCCTCTGCTGATGATTTGTAGGGGGAATGAGCCGGGCTGAGCAGACAGTAAGGCAGAGGCAGGCGGGCGGGCGGGTAGACAAGCGGACAGGCAGGTTCGGCTGGCTGCCTGCAGCCTTCTGCTCTGCATTTTGGGAACATGTTATGATGCCATTGGGGGGGCTTGAAGAGTTTAATTTGAAGCTCATTGTTGGAAGTGCAATACAGAAGCTTTTAATGAGTTCATTGTACAATTCTCCAAAATACACCACATCACAATCAACATAGTCTTTGTCATTATAGGTAACATTCATGTAAACAGTTTTAATGTAAATATAATACAGTTAATATATTTATTATCTTTCACATATCAATGTGTTGTAATATTAAATATTCAGCATACACACAAAGACCCAGAAGAGCATCAATCATATGGAAGAATTTAGATTTATTTGCATTTCTTTAACGCTGGTTACTGCCAGATATGCGAATGTTTTAACAGAAAATGCTCCTGCAGTCAGATTTAGTTTTGTCAAAATTCCCTTTATATATTTATAATAGATTCGATCCTACAAGATATTTCTTCTATAAAATCACACTTAAGCTGGAAAAGGATCAAATTATGTGAACAAGGTGTGATCAAGTTTCAGTTTAATTTGCATATTTTTTCATTCTCTCTTTCATATTTTAAAATAATTGTCTCTTTTACAGCACTCCAAACCCAAAAATAAGCTTTTCTCATAAAATTCATTACTGAAATTACATTACCAGGTTAGGTTTTTTCCCCTGCCAAACTGCTTTATATGATCTCAAATTGATCTGATTTATTACTATACAGTCAAATTGCACATTTTTGTCCCAATTCACAGCAATATGGTGGCAATCTTTACTGTTGCAGAAGAAAGCACAAGTTTATTTATAATTTGTAGTTATTAGCTATATGTAAGTACACACTGAGAAAAATGTACTTAATGAGCCTCCTTTCTCAATTACACCATATTTACAGGAAAAAATGCAGATAGACTTGAATCTCATCCCAAGATCCTATAAAACTTCAATAATCTTAAAAGTGTCTGTGCAAGTAGAGGCCAGTTACTTGACACAAAGAGCAACACTTTAACATGATCTGTGTGGCCTGTTGATACTGTTGATGAAGTATTTCAGTGTCTTGAAGGGGGGCGCATGCTGGAAGTGTGTCATTTTCTCTACTGAATCTCGGCATGTTGTTGGACTGGCAGCATGGTTGAACAGTTGGGAGCTTTTCTGGCAGAGATGAAACTGGCCTTCCCACAGGCTTTCTGGTGTTCTGCTGCCACGTAAGTGCATTGTACTGGTACTGGAGCCTGTGTTGAGAAGCTCTCTGCTACCAATTTAACACAGTTTAGCCATGTGCAGCCATGCTTATCTCTTTATGCCTTTCTGCTTGGGTTAAATCCAGTTCACAGTGCCTGTTGAGAGAGTTAAATGGTCACTGGCTCATGTAATGTATGAAAACCAGGGCATGAATTATGACATTGGCTGGTGTTAGACAACAATAGACCAGCACCGAAAGAACCTGCCCCTGTCTGTGTTCCATATGACATGATATGAGGGAAGGGTAATGCTTTTTGGGGCTTAAAAACTCTTACTTGGACTCTGTGACTCTTAGGAGCCACAGAGCAGGCACAATAGGGTGAGAGAACGCTCTCAGCAAAATATCATTTGTTGCCAGGGGAGTAAAACCAGCCCACCCACGTATGTCATCATGACAACCCGTTCACATCGTTTCCACTACATCAGGCAGTCCATTGGCTAGTAGTCCTGCTCTTGAGCAGAACAGTACGCTGTGATGACACAGTGATTTATAAACAGCATAGCAATTGCTTCTTTCTTTTTTTCCCCCGCTGTTGTTACACAGCTGTTAAGCAGATGCTGTTTGTACCAATTTAGAAGCTGCTGCATTGTTTGTCAACACCAGTTTGGAAATTCATTCTTTATACCAGGACACCATTGTCGAAAGCACTGGTTTTGCTAGATGGGGGAGCAGCAAGGAAGAAGGAGAAGAGTAAAAATGTACACCTTTCCCCCTTTATTCTGCTGTAAACCTTTAAAATAATTGACATGCACTTAAAAAAAAACAACCTGTGCAAATCATGAGCAGGCTGGACCAAGGCGACAAGATGCCAGACACTACACAGTGCTGAGTGGATCAGATTGAGTTTATTCTTGATAAACGGACTGCTGCTACTGCTCAGAATCTGAACAAGGCCTACATGAAGTCCTGGCTTTACCAACCATAAGACAGTACTAACAAGGCTGCCCGATATGTCTTATGCTCTCAACAATTTATATTTGACGAAGTGGGAGTTTAAATACTTCTGCTCAGACAGACATGGATGAGAGGAAGTGATATTTGTATGACGGATTCATTTAATTACATCAATATATGTGAGACAGCAATACTGATTAGACGGGAGAGGAGGACAGAAGGAGAAGAGCCATAAAGGACGGCCGTGTGCAGGGAGCTGTGAGGGATGAATCTTGGGGTTTCAGGGGGATAGCTTGATGTGACTGAGCCAGATGCTGTAGAGAGAAGGAGAGGACTCAGTGCTGTGCAGAGAATGATGGCTTATGTGGCGCAGTAAGGGTGCCCCTCTACTGTTTGTAAAAACAAGACCATCACACTCCATCTTGCCACTCCCGCAGGAGCCAAGCCTCCAGGCTGATTTATGGCCCACAGACTGAATTGGCTGGCTGGGATGACAGCAGTGCTCGGACTCTCCCTAGTGAGTAGTAGGAGGCTGCTTGGCTGAGCTTCCAGCCTCAGCTGGCCATAGAGCTGTCCTCAGATAGGACAGGCTAGATGTTAAGCTCCATTCACAGAGTTAGGATGAGCCAGGACTAAGTCTGTTAGGCCTTAAATGTGTTTTCTACACTTTGCAGCAACCAGATCTGATTATCTTCCCCTCCCCTGTGATATTTTTCATCAGCGTCTGCATCACAGACTCCATCAAGACTCTGTAGTAACAATTTAGATTTAATCAATCTTTGCCATCTGACTGCCAGGATGGAAAATTAATATGGAGAGCAATTAGAAAACAGCCATCTCACTGTCAAAGATACCTCCAGAATACCAAGACCAAACCAAGACAGACAACATTATGGTGGAAAATACAGTGTAAAACCTTCCAGACCTGCAGAGCATGCAGAAAGGGTAGTGTGTTGACTGACCTTAAACAGAATCCCCAGAACTGCTGTCACATTAACTGTTGTAGGTAATCAGGGACTTTTTTGGTCCTTTTAGGCCATATTTCACTCAACTTTGGGCCCCATTTTTGTTGTGCTGCATATGTAGTGTTCAAAAATGGGTTGAATGGTTACATATTTGGTATTTTTAATTGAGACTAAAGATTATTATCGATATTATAGATAAATAAAAAAACTTTTACAAAAGTATACTTTAATTTACCCAAAATATGGTCTATTTGTATCCCGCCATAACCTAAAAAGTTGCAACTAACCATGCCAGACAACTGATTAAACATTTTTTATATATCTATTCATTTTTTAAATATCTACGGCTGATCTTCACAATAGATCATAATACCAAAATTATTAATATTTTAAAAAGTATGTTTTATGTTGTAAATAAAAACAGTGAATTTAAAGGGTTAAAAGGATTCTAAATATAATTTGAGTAATTACATATTTTCTGTTTTATATTAAGGTTGAGAATTATTGGAAGATCTTGGCAAAAAAAATAGAATAAATGTTATGTAGTTGTTTTATAATAGTTTTTAGGATGGGAAGGTTTTGTCCTGTTTTTACTAACCTGAAAGGATAGTAAATTAATGCTACAAGGATTTATGTAAATGTTCTGTAAATGTAGTTACCCTCACAGCACAGTAAAAACGGGTCAAAATGTAAAACAGAGTTGGTGTTTTCTGCAGTCAACAGCTGAATAACTTTTGTCAGAATATATTTAATAGCTTTGTCATGTCGTAATGGGAGTTCAAAATCAAAGACAGCCGCAAAACAACAGGAAATCAAAGAGAATCTGCAAACTCTATGTAGGACAAGAGAAACGTATATCTGTTTCAAATTGCTCCAAATTATTTTCTTTCTGTCTCTACATCAAAAATAAAATGCACATTATGCTCTGTTTTTTTTCACAGAAATATCTATTTTCATGTGACAAACAGAATCAGGGCATTTATTGTTAATGCTACAAGAAAAATGTCAGTTTACAGAGGAAATACAAAAAGTAGTTAAAAGTGGCAGATGTTCTTTGTAAAAGGATTTATCATGCCACACTGCTGCTCCACATTCTTTTTAGGTTTAATCTGTTAAAAAAAACCTAACTGACTGAATTGTGTCATACTACAAGTACCCATGGCCTTGTGGTTTCAGAAGAACATCCAGAGTGAGGGTTTTTTTTGTCACATAAATCTGAGTTCAGACAAACCAAACCTGCTTCTGGTCCTGCAGTCTGGATGCTTACACTCATTTTGTAGGATTACATCAAGGTTGGGGCTCCATGTGGTACCTCTAGAAGAATAAGTACCTGTGTTGCAAGCCTTCACGCGTTAGCCAAACCTGACGCAAAGTGCTGAATGAAAGCTTTAGCAGTTTAACAGTGAGTTGCCTTTTCTGTAAGAGCTCATCCCCCAGCCTTTGTGTTAGAGGAGTTCAGTCTTTTGTTTGTGACTCCTTTGTCTTTTTTTAGCATTAGCCACCAAAAAGCTAGTGCCTGCAGCTGGGTAGCATGTAGGCATAATGATATCGGCTCATGCATGAGGGTAAATTTAACAACAAGCTAGGAAGGTTGATTAACCAAACCGTAGCTAAAGATTTGTCTGGTATAAGATGAAATTCAGACATTTTAGTCTGAATGAGAGGAAGAGACATGTCTGAATCTGTTTTTGGCATGCTGCTAGGGTTCATATGTAATAGCACAGAGTGAGTGGGTTTGCTCCCTGCGCTGATGCAAAGTGATGCTATTCCAGGTAACCACAAACAGAAAAACATGGACAGCAGTATCAGGAGGATTTGGCTCTTGCATTTGAAGGGACAATATTTATTATTTTCCAATGCCTACCCATGTTGAAAGTGCTCCAGCGTTCCACTACAAGCTTTTTGACCTCTCTCAGTATTAAAGTGCAATATGTCTGATTTGATGGTAGCAGTTTGCTGTGTGTTTTTTTAGACCTCATTGCCATTAGATTGCATTGTATTCTGAATGCACAACACAAACAGCATCCAATTTCCCACATTAAACCTCCCTCTGTAATTATTAGGTACTAAATCATCAATCGGAAATGTTCCCGGTGACATCCTGCTCTGTGCTGTACTTTCAGTGTGATCTTAGAACTGATTGGCAAGCTTATTTTCCTGACTTTTCCTGATGACTTTGAATGTACAGTGTCAGCAGGAGGTGCCTTCACTGCCTTCTATTCTGTACTTGTTGACTTTCAAACCTAAGTGCTGCTGTAAAAGCCTTAGATTCATCTCCTATCATTACAGTTGGATCTTTTTTTTCTTTTAATAGGAAGAGATTATGTCTTGTCAGAGGTCAATGGCCTTCCCCATTTTTATTTGAATTTCTCTCTCAGTGTTTTTTTTGTAGGTCTTTCAGAGCAACATCTGCGTTTTATGAAGCTCTGAGCAGAGGCAGGATGTGTGATGGTTAATAGCACTTGGCTTTCGTAACAATGCCATTTACAACCCGGTTGCTCTCCCATACACCCCTAAAGAAAAGTGGAGAAAATGGCTTTCACTGCTTATGCATGCTGCTAAGCTGAGAACATGAAACTTGTGTGTATTTCTTTGTGCCGCAAGGCTTTTCATGCCTCAGAGAGGGCTTTAGGCTATAGAAATAAGTGTTTAGAGGAAATTGCATTCATTACCAAGATCTTTGCACATTTTTAATCAGGGGAGAAAAATCTGCAATTGCAGGATTCTTAAAGTTTATATATATATATATATATATATATATATATATATATATATATAGTGTGTGTTACAATATACAATTTGCGTCTAGTCAGTGTCTAATGTGTCTAAGACAGAAAATTGTCTATTTATCTTTATATTATTACCGGTGAATAGAGAATATGCTTTAAAATATTATCAAATTTAAACCAGTTTAGAAGTATGTATTCATGTATTCATACTTTTTTTTTATTTAAATACTTAACCTTCATTAATTTATTCTGTCATGTTCTTTGTGCTTTATAAATATTTTTGTAGTTATTGTATTAATACAGTTTGATTATGTGTATTTAAACACAATCCTCAGCTTACTGCCTTTTGTTGCTGTGATTGAAGCCATTGTAGTTACCTGCACCAATCAGCACACATTCACAAATGAACATATACACCAACAAGGATAAAGAAATTTCTATTTTTTGCAGGGTTGTGCTTCTGTCTCATATGAAACTACATAACTATCCCTAATAGAGAAAACATGGATGGATCATTTAATATTTTGAATCAGATATATTGAATATTATATTGATATAAGTTGTAACTGTAGACTTCATCTCATGTGCTGTTAAAGAAAATGTCTCATGAAAAGAAACACATCTACTCCTTGTAATTGGAATCCAGCAGCTTTTGATCCCCTTTCACTCACTCATTTAGTCATTTAGTTACTATGTTATATGTCGGTCCCATCAGATTATACTTTATGAGAGACAGCTTTGGCATATTTGCCCCTGAAAAGACCATCTCCAATCTTTAAATATCGATCTCCAGGGCCTTAGCAGAGGTGCCTCTCATGAGTGCAGAAAAGAAGGGGGAAAAACAGATCATTAGTGATTTTAATTAGGTGATCTGTCAGGCAGCGATTGCCAGATGTAAGTGTGCACATTTGGGTCGATCACTATCCTTCTCACAAGTCCTTCTTGTCATCTTGGGCCTTTGGAAAGGAGGATGGGCTGCTGTGAGGAGTGATACAAGCAGTAGGGGAGCAGAAAAATATGTCATTTTTTATGTGTGTGGTAGGTCCTCTGGTGGAATGTACTGCAGAGTGGGATTTTGGAAAATGATCTGCTCTATTTTCCTGTTGTAGCATTTTGAAACACATTTTTCTGATATCATTATGAGGGAACTAATCTATACATTTTGAAGACAAACAGCATCAATTGCTCCTCTTCTGATTGTCAAAGTGTACATGGGAATCACAAAACACACAAAAACAAAATTGCATAATTTGGATTTAATTATGGGAACCATGATTTATTTATTTTTTGTTGATGATTCATCAAAAATGTTCTTGAAAATTCCTCCCCCAACACAACAAAGTGCAGCACAGTTATACAGACTCTGACAAATCTTTTTTTCACTCCAGTGTTAAACATCATTACATATTTATAACTCGGCGCCAGATGACAGAGACAGAGAGGGAGTGAGATATGAACCAGGCAGCAACACCACAACCTGTCTGGTGTCTTTCTCTGAGATATCTGATTGCACTGTTTAAACTCGCCTTTTATCTAATGTTGCTGAAGAGAAAACCCAATTATACACAACCTGCAAATGGACTTTTGATTTAACAATGCATAATTTATTTGGCACATTACATGTGCCCTAAACATCCAGCCCCAGTAATCCGTGTGTGGCGTTTAAGCAAATGCAGTCACAAATAAACGTAGATGAGCTGCAGTGGCAAAGCAAATCTTCAGAAATTTCTGAGTGGGACTGTTTGAAATAAAACCAAATCTATCATTTTCTTTTAAATCAATTTCCTTTATAACTTCATAATAGCTTTGACACATAAATCAAATGATCACCATGTGGGAGAATTATGAATTTTGGGTCTATGAAATTAAGCTTATTTTTCAGACAAATCTAATGATCTACTTTTCTTTCTGCTTTTTTCCCTCCTCAGATCCCACTGAGGGCTTTCACTGCCAGGACGAATGCCGCATCCTTGGTCACTCTGATCGCTGCTGGATGCCACGCGTACCAATTCCAGCACGTGCCAAGTCACCCGAGCATGCCCGTAACGTCATCGCTTTGTCCATTGAGGCCACCACAGTAGATGTGCCACACTATGAGGACGGCACCATCAAGAGAACTTTTGCCACCTTTGGCAAAGATGGGTCTGAGGATGCGGAGCGGGGAGACATAAAGGGAAAGCGGACTCAGGAGTCTCAGGTGTGTAGCCCCAAGGCCAATGGAGGAGCTGTTCGTGAAGCTGGCAATGGGCGCGAAGCGACCAGCCCCATTACATCCCCCGTGCACCTGAGGAGCCCTGTGTCCAAGCCATCATCTGCCTACAATACACTGAAATGTCGTGACGCAGAGCGGATTGCCAACCACAGCCTGTTGCGGCAGCCGGAAGGGAAAGACAGTGAGCCGGCTGTCAGGGAGATCAATACACTTCTCCAAGATGGCAGAGACAAGGAATCTCCCAGCAGCAAACGCCTGAAGGACATTGTGCTTTAGCAAGCTTCTCAGTGACACACACCAACATGCGTAAAAATATACAGTGTAATAT